>CM064564.1:23270880-23779284 GCA_032716605.1 Paralithodes platypus | reverse complement strand
GTAACAACAACCAACACAATCGCCTCCTCTCGACGTAGAAAAGCTGTTCACCAACGTGCCAGTGGATAGGACCTATCTGACATGATTTCTTACGTCGAAAATTTATCATTGCCCTGATACCCCTACATCTGGACATACCCGGAGAAGGCCCCGAAAAACACTACTGGAGCTATGTACCAAGGAGGCCCACCTTCCTTTGCCCCCGGGGCCGGCAACATGTACAAGCAGATAGACGGTGTGGCGATGGGCACCCCCCTAGGAGTTCTTTTTGCGAACTTTTTCATGGGTACCATCGAGGAAGCGCTCATGGCTGCCCAACGAACCGCCGTCTACTGGTAGAGACGTGGATGACATCTTCGGTGCTAAATCAAGGACCTCCACGTGAACTACAGGCAACTCCAGCGTCGCTTCATGACATCCTCCGGACTTAACTTCACCTTTGAAAAATCTAACAATGGACAACTCCCCTTCACTCTGACATCCTCGTAGGCTCTGAACGACCATGGGTTCAAAACCACCGTTCTACATTAAACCAACTAACACAGGACAATGCCCTCAACGGTGATAGTGAACTGCCCCCGCCGTTATCTTCTATCCTCCATCTCCGCCTATGTTAGGAGAGCCCTCACGCACTGCTCTACCTGGGCCGAACACCCACCAGGAACTAGAAAGACTATCCCAAGTTTTAGTAAATAACGGATACTCCAAACTCCGACATCTCCAGGCACCATCAACCACCATCTTGAAAAAAATTGGTACACCCAAAGCCCTCCCAACATGACCCCCCACCAATGAAATTAAGGATTCTTCTACCGCAATTACATGTCCTCTGAAACACAAAAATGACTGAGGCCGTCTTAAAAGAAATAATCTCCAAGCATGTCCACCCAACCAACCCGGCGAAAACAAAATCAAATATAATAATTTATTACCAAAATCCCCCAAGACCTCCAACCTCGTTCTCCGCAACAAACCAGCCTCCACCAAGATAAAGAGCCCGATGACGACGATCACGTCAGTTACCAACATACCTGTAATTATGAGGACTGTGGACCTCATTCCTATATTGGTATGACGCAGACTCGTCTTTCACGTCGGTTAACTCTTCACCTTCAGGCTGGAGCCATCAAAGACCACTATCTCACCCCTAACCACCCTCACCTCACACGCAACGAGTTAGAGAAACACACCACCATACTAGATAAAGAAAGTGACCCAAGGAGATTACCTATACTCGAAGTTTTATATAGCCAAGCCTTACATCCCAACATCAACAACCAAACTCTGAACCTTCAGATCCTTCATTCTGCCAAAAGGCACTACCTTACAGGACCTAACACCCCTCCTCGCCCCCCGGTGCCCTTGACGCAGCCCCACGCGCTACCTCCTTCAGCTTCGGCTTCTGCAGGCGGCACACAAACTTAGGCCAAGCCCCTCGACACGCAGCCAATCAGCTTCGACCCCACCTATCGACCACCATCCCGCATCCAGTGCGCATGCGTGAGCGGTTACCCCCCTTTTCACTCCTAGTTTTCCCTTCCACCAATAGCAGGACTTGCCCCCTGTTTTTCGCCTCCTATGATCCTCCACCCTCTATATATACCCTTCCTGTTTACCTTTTATATCATTCCTTCCTTACTTGATAATGCTGTTTGTCCAGTGAAACGCGTCGTATATCCTGTATTCATCATGTACTTAATGTAACCATGTTCCCCCATGAATTTTCCTAATCTACTTAATATACTTCATGCCACACAGAAAACAAAAATCATCAGAGACCTGGAAACTTTGAATAATAAAATTTCCAACGCAGAAATTGCCATTTCTTTCAACCTCGTATGTATTAAAGAAAATATATATATATATATATATATATTCTGTATGTGAATTATCCATATTAACAGGTACTGTACCGGTAGATGGTTTGGGTGGGGGAAGAAACACAGGGAAGAGCTTGATTTTTTTTTTTAAACGTGGCTATAATCCACGACCCGCAGTACTATTATAAGGTGTCAAGTAGGATTTTCACTGGTTTTGCATATGTTTGTGAGTTTGTCTTGTGTTGTCAGTCTCTCTGAAGATGGGTACATAGCCCGAAACGCTTGAGAATAAAGAATCAAAGTTCCTGCTTCCTTCCCACCAATTCATAATGGATATATATATATATAATATATATATATATATTAATATATATATATTATATATACAGTATATACATATATATACATATACTGTATATAATCTGTATCTATAAGTATTATCACAAAAACAGGTGAGCTACTAAATTATTTTACTCTCAAACGGGACTCGAACCACTGACAGTGAGGACGATGATCCATGCTTTTTCCCCCACAGTGCCACGTCCGTATATATATATATATATATTATATATTATATATATATTTATATATATATAACTGTATATATATATATATACTGTATATATATATATATACTATAATATATATATATACTGTATATATATCTGTATATATGCTGAAAATAAGTAATATCGCCGTTTTCACCCACTCCTTCCATAATTATGCATATCGCAAATACCCTACCTTTCGACCTTCCATCTACCATTCTTCCCACCACCCCCTTCCCACCTCCAAACAAACATGTAAATGTATTTTCTAAGAATATTTACCAGTGATTTTATGTTATAAGACTTTGTGACAATCAATAATGTGTGTGTAAGGGATAAAAGACAAGCCCAATGCATTTTGTACATAGTTTGACATACAAACATGTGTGTGTGTGTGTGTGTGATGCACTTTGCGGACTTGTAGATCGCCTCTTGAATGTGCTTACACTCCGCGAAATATTTTTCGTCGAAGAAGCAGTTCATACTCAATACTGATATACTTCAAATACTGATTGTGTGTTTGCAAATACAATATGTTGTCACTAAAATAATTTTACATAATGCATCCTTGTCATACTTTGCGTAACCATGGTTCCACTCGTGCGCGTTCATAAATAAAACAAAATATGTGTGCGTACTAAGAGTAGTCATACTCAACTTAACACTAGTTCAGGTATTTTGTTGAAACCAAACGGTGGGAGCAATTACTGTTTGGCTGACCCCCCCCCCCCCCCCCCCCCCAAAAAAAAAGGCGATAAAGTTAGGTTGTTACGAATAGTAGGTGAGACTCCTAGTTCGTGGACTACTAGACTATTTAGACTACCAGCAGCTCTACAGCCTCTCTAACATCCATCCAACATACCGCAACAAATAGAGCACTTAACGTATGATTCCACGCTTTCTGTGGACAAGAAGTGCACACAATTCTCTCAACCGAGTTCTACCTGATACCTACGACTAGAAAACCAAGTGTGCAGTTGAATTTAGACATGAAACTCACACTCACCTACTAACCCAGCACCGATTACTGGGGTCTAATCCAACTAAAGCTATATAATATAAATATGCGCTACTGTACTACAGTATAATTATATGTGGCCAAGCATAACGCATTAGTGAACTACCAACAAGTTAGGCACTCCTAAAATGACCTACACCTAACGGAATTTCCTTAGTGAAGCCAGGGCCAAAGTTGCTACAAACAATCCCTCGTATAGAAAGACACAATAACATGAATAATATGACGGCCCTGCACTGCACTATACTATAATGCCACAAACTGTCCAAACTATCGGAATAGCTACCTCGGTACAAACCGCCCTCTATAGCTAAACAACTCGGGGGAGCCTCTCCACCCACTGCTCTGAGATAGACACTCAAATAGTCTTAATCTATATTAATGTTATATAAAAGTGCTTTATTATTAAATAAACTTTAATTGCAGGTAACTAGTGCTAAACAAATATATATATAATAAAGGGCAAACCAAAAGGCAGCTTAGCCAAGACAACTGTAAAATGCTAAGTCCAGTTATAATGTACAAGTATGTTAATTAATACAATTAATGCTAAGTCCAGTTATAATGTACAAGTATGTTAATTAATACAATTAATGCTAAGTCCAGTTATAATGTACAAGTATGTTAAATAATACAATTAAACAATTAATACAATGTGGGTGTGAAGCAACTACAACACTCGACAAATACTATAGTGCAGCAAGTTATAAATAATGCAGGACAAGTAGGCCTACTACGACAGGCACAGGACACAACTAAAAAGTAAATATTAATCTTAGCTTGTAGGCTACATATACCCAACTGCACTCTGATAACCTAATGCTTAGACGAATGGAAGGGGTAATTAATGGGTCAATTTACCACATAGGAAGGCCTCGCTATGAATTACTTCTGGACCTGGATAAATTCATATTGGTTTTCACCACTCACTAATTAATTTAAAAATAAACCCAACTAATGAAATCAATGACAGTAATGAATACATGTGGTACTCCAAGGACTAGAACCTAGGAATAGGATACTAACACCGACATTCCGCACACTATGCATTAGGCTATTAAGACATTTAAAGGTTTATGCACAAGCCTATGATATATTATGCATTCTCGAATACTGCATACTATATTAATATAATTAATTACCGCCGACCCATTAGGTGTCGGACAACTAAAAGTGTCTATACAAGGATTTCATGTTTGTTATAAATGAAATTATGCCTACTATCAGTCTCGGGCCCCTGGGTAGTTAACATTTCATAACATATAAAGATGCACAACACAAAAAGGTAACATAGACTGCCTCGATCTGTTCACCATGGTAACTGACCCATGAGTAAGGTGTAGCTCACATCCCAGACTACTCATCACCAAGGTTTAACCGCCACACATGCCTCGTATTGCCAGGACCCACAGCCACATCTACTCATACCTCCTTTATAAAACATGTACTTCATTGTAGGGCAATACACACATCCACTACAATTATTATTCAACACAGCAAAGACCTAACATCGTTTACGGAGGATTGCCATAGAAGGGGAAATTCCTTTTTAAAATCCCTCGACAGGTAGGATGCTCTCTGGCCAATCAGCAGCGAGGGTGTGTGATGCCGGAACCAATCACAAGCAGTATGGAGAGAACCATCATCATGCTATGGTATGGGGTCCTAATAAAAAAACAAAAAAACAGGCACATCACGATTATACTAATTATCTCTCCTGCCTCAATCATTATAATACCATGAAGTATCATATACCATATGATACAGCATTAACTACCAATGCAGTCTGCAATACATTATAGGCCAAAGCAAAGGGTTAAGGATGTAATATTAATAAAAGCGAGTTATGTTGAGCTGAACATAGCCAACCACACTTGCGCAAACACTCTGTGCACACCAGGTCAACGTAACAGGTGCAGTATACCTACGCGACTACTGTCAACGTTCAGTTTCCCGGACCTATTATCGGGTGAAAATGGACTGAGTGTTTTTTTTACCATTATTCTTCCTTTTTCATCCAACATGATAGATTTAGCTAATACAATATAAACGGTAAATCGGCTGGCACTGGGGGTCAATAGGCCTAATTGATCGGCACTCTGGGGTTAACCAACTCTGCTGTGGCGTGATATATCAAGCTGTGGTCAATAGTAGGACCGGTCCGTCAGTGTCACAGGCTGATTGATCATTTTTTGTTGCTAAGGATTTTTTCCAGGTGGAGAGTTGCAGGCCCAACCGACCCAACCTCTAAAGCATGGACAATCGTCCTAATGCCACCACTAGCATCACTAATACCATAATGCCACCACTAGCATCACTAATACCATAATGCCACCACTAGCATCACTAATACCATAATGCCACCACTAGCATCACTAATACCATAATGCCACCACTAGCATCACTAATACCATAATGCCACCACTAGCATCACTAATACCATAATGCCACCACTAGCATCACTAATACCATAATGCCACCACTAGCATCACTAATACCATAATGCCACCACTAGCATCACTAATACCATAATGCCACCACTAGCATCACTAACATAATGCCACCATAGCATCACTAATACCATAATCACATTAAAATACCACAATCACACCACATACTACCATTACTGCTACCACAATCACCACCACCATCTCTACTACCATTACTGCTACCACAATCACCACCACCATCTCTACTACCATTACTGCTACCACAATCACCACCACCATCTCTACTACCATTACTGCTACCAATCACCACCACAAATACTACCATTACTGCTACCACAATCACCACCACCATCTCTACTACCATTACTGCTACCACAATCACCACCACCATCTCTACTACCATTACTGCTACCACAATCACCACCACCATCTCTCTACTACCATTACTGCTACCACAATCACCACCACCATCTATACTACCATTACTGCTACCACAATCACCACCACCATCTCTACTACCATTACTGCCACAATCACCACCACCATCTACTACCATTACTGCTACCACAATCACCACCACCATCTCTACTACCATTACTGCTACCACAATCACCACCATCTCTACTGCCATTAATACCACAATCACCACCACCATCTCTACTACCATTACTGCTACCACAATCCCACCATCGCTACTGCCATTACTGCTACCACAATCACCACCACCATCTCTACTGCCATTACTGCTACCACAATCACCACCACCATCTCTACTACCATTACTGCTACCACAATCACCACCACCATCTCTACTACCATTACTGCTACCACAATCACCACCACCATCTCTACTACCATTACTGCTACCACAATCACCACCACCATCTCTACTGCCATTACTGCTACCACAATCACCACCATCTCTACTACCATTACTGCTACCACAACACCACCATCTCTACTGCCATTACTGCTACCACAATCACCACCACCATCTCTACTACCATTACTGCTACCACAATCACCACCACCATCTCTACTACCATTACTGCTACCACAATCACCACCATCTCTACTACCATTACTGCTACCACAATCACCACCACCATCTCTACTACCATTACTGCTACCACAATCACCACCACCATCTCTACTGCCATTACTGCTACCACAATCACCACCATCTCTCCTACCTTTCGTGCTACCTCAACCCCCACCCCCATCTCTTGTACTATTACTGCTACCACAATCACCACCATCTCTACTACCATTACTGCTACCACAATCACCACCACCATCTCTACTGCCATTACTGCTACCACAATCACCACCACCATCTCTACTACCATTACTGCTACCACAATCACCACCCACCATCTCTACTACCATTACTGCTACAATCACCACCACCATCTCTACTACCATACTGCTACCACAATCACCACCACCATCTCTACTACCATTACTGCTACCACAATCACCACCACCATCTCTACTACCATTACTGCTACCACAATCACCACCACCATCTCTACTACCATTACTGCTACCACAATCACCACCACCATCTTTACTACCATTACTGCTACCACAATCACCACCACCATCTCTACTACCATTACTGCTACCACAATCACCACCACCATCGCTACTGCCATTACTGCTACCACAATCACCACCACCATCTCTACTACCATTACTGCTACCACAATCACCACCACCATCTCTACTACCATTACTGCTACCACAATCACCACCACCATCTTTACTACCATTACTGCTACCACAATCACCACCACCATCTCTACTACCATTACTGCTACCACAATCACCACCACCATCGCTACTGCCATTACTGCTACCACAATCACCACCACCATCTCTACTACCATTACTGCTACCACAATCACCACCACCATCTCTACTACCATTACTGCTACCACAATCACCACCACCATCTCTACTACCATTACTGCTACCACAATCACCACCACCATCTCTACTACCATTACTGCTACCACAATCACCACCACCATCGCTACTGCCATTACTGCTACCACAATCACCACCACCATCGCTACTGCCATTACTGCTACCACAATCACCACCACCATCTCTACTACCATTACTGCTACCACAATCACCACCACCATCGCTACTGCCATTACTGCTACCACAATCACCACCACCATCGCTACTGCCATTACTGCTACCACAATCACCACCACCATCTCTACTACCATTACTGCTACCACAATCACCACCACCATCGCTACCATTTGCTATCACAATCACCACCACCATCGCTACTGCCATTACTACCACAATCACCACCACCATCTCTACTACCATTACTGCTACCACAATCACCACCACCATCGCTACTGCCATTACTGCTACCACAATCACCACCACCATCGCTACTGCCATTACTGCTACCACAATCACCACCACCATCTTTACTACCATTACTGCTACCACAATCACCACCACCATCTCTACTACCATTACTGCTACCACAATCACCACCACCATCGCTACTGCCATTACTGCTACCACAATCACCACCATCGCTACTGCCATTACTGCTACCACAATCACCACCACCATCTTTACTACCATTACTGCTACCACAATCACCACCACCATCTCTACTACCATTACTGCTACCACAATCACCACCACCATCGCTACTGCCATTACTGCTACCACAATCACCACCACCATCGCTACTGCCATTACTGCTACCACAATCACCACCACCATCTTTACTACCATTACTGCTACCACAATCACCACCACCATCTCTACTACCATTACTGCTACCACAATCACCACCACCATCGCTACTGCCATTACTGCTACCACAATCACCACCACCATCTTTACTATCACAATCACCACCACCATCACTACTACCACCAGTCACCCCTACTACTTCCACAATCATCACCACCCTCACCATCATCACTACTACTACCACAATCACCATCATCACTACTAATACCATAATCATCACTACTATGATGTGGGCACACACACACACAGATCACCACAACCATCACAATTACTACCACAATCACCATTCCTATCATAATCACCACCACCTCATCATCACTACACACACACATACACACAAAGTATAAACAATACTCCACCATCATTAATCCCATCAACACGATGACATATTTTTACCCTTGAATCTGGCTAACATTAGACGATTGTATGCAGTTTAAGAAGAACCTATGCTATTCGGAGGGTTTATTGAGATCGTGTTTACCCCTTTGAGTCCTAGAGGTAGATTATAAACTAAAGAAAATCGTCTAATGGTAACCAGAATATGATGGAAATTACGTCATCATGCTGAAGGGGTTATATGTTGTGAAAGGGATGTATAATTTTTAACCAAGACTGTAAGAGACTGGACCTAGTCTCTGGGCGAGTGAACACGAGAGCTTTTATAGTCAACATTCGATGATCAACATGTTTTCTGCAAATATGTTAGCTTGTTCGGCGCCATATGACCTTCCTGTTGCGGTGCCAAGATTGCTATCAATAAATTCAAAATTCGATGATCAACATTGTTCTGGCAACATTTCTGGAGTATTATGCAGTGTTATCGAAAACTTGAATGATGGTAGATGAATTTAAATAACCGACATATATTTAATGTTTACCTCATAAGCTGCCAGACCAGTGTTAAGGATAAATGTTGAGGGAAAAAGCGCTCGTGTGCTACAGGCTTTATGTTGTGAAAGGGATGTATAAATGTAACTTTTAACCCCGACTGTAAGGGACTGGACCTAGTTCTGGGCGAGTGAGTCAGTTTGGCAGCGGGCCGAGTTGAGCTGTGACAGTGTGACCAGCCTAGAGTGCTTCACTGCTTTCCTGTCAATAGGTTTTGCAAGAATTTATCATTCTCATTTTGCTTTCTAGTTCATATAAATATAACTTCGTGATCAGATTTGTCCGTGTATATCCAAGCTCTACCGGCGATGCATACATTCATAATGCCCATTTTATCCACTCTTGATATAAAATAAATAACCTACGCCAAACCGAAATTCTATCAATCTATTGCCTGACGCCGTGATCCCCGAAGGGATGGACACTAACGAAACGCCCCCATGCACCTCTGCCCCCAGTGCTGCCCAACCAGCACTGCCTTCACTCATATACTTTTTTACTCCATCCTTCCACCTCTCTTTCGGCTTACCTCTCCCTCTCTGTCCTTCCACCTCGCTCTCGTACACCCTCATAGTCATGCTCTTGCTTCCCATACGTTCCATATGGCCAAACCATCTCAGGGTGTTCCTTTTCAAACTGTCCAGCACATCTTCATCCACACCACACCTCTCTCTTACTTCCTCTTTCGTCTGTCTATTCGTCCGTGTAACTCCGCACGCACTTCTCAAGTAACTTATTTCCACCCCATGTGCTCTAGTGTCCTTCTTTTTTTTTTTTTTTTTTTAACCATAGTTGAAGCTATAGCCTCATTTATGTAAATTGTAAAACCATTTGTGCCATTTAGGTGTCCATTTTCTCCTGGCAAGCGATAGCGAGCCTGTAATTTAGGAGGAATCTGCCTCTGGCCTGAACATTTGTCTACAGAAAAATGTATACATTTATCTCGAAGGGAGGTATTGTGGGTATTGTTTTAAGCTTCATCAAGGTCTATAGAGCCATCATAAAACCTCCCCTTAAAGGGGGCGTCCATTAAAATTGAAGGTAAACATGGTTACCCATTAACAATCCGTTCTAGATTGAAACATCACCATTCAACATCTCTCTTCATGGCCCCAAAGTATTTTTTAGCTGAAATCCGCTTATAAATAAATACAAATTGAGGTTATCTCTAATGTTTGTGGGTAGTGCATCACCACTCGATATATGTAAAAAGAGATACATGAAAATATTTGTTGTTATGAAATTTACATTACATACTCTTTTTATATTCCACCATCTAGTAACTCCACTGAGACAGAGAGAGCTCTGTGTTCTAAACAAAACACCAGCACCAGTTGAGTATGAGGTAATGATAAGAGCGGTCATGCGTACCTCTTCGCTCCTCATCAGCCAACTTTGGGAGCTGTTTATGGAAATGTAAGTTATTGACCATCGAGATCAGAATGATCAGAAACTATTGGTCGTTTGAAAATCAGTCATATACCAATCGAAAGAGCTTGACAAATTCTATAAATAATCCGATTATTATTTTTTTACTCGTCCCCTTTCGGGAACAGTATGTCGTAGAAGTCATAGAAGTCCAACAAAAATAGAAAAAGAAAATCACCTAATTACCTAGTTTCAGTTTCATAATTACCTAGTTTCATAATTACCTAGTTTCAGTTTCATAATTACCTAGTTTCAGTTTCATAATTACCTAGTTTCAGTTTCATAATTACCTAGTTTCAGTTTCATAATTAGATAGAATAACAAAAAGTATGCGGCTTAATACAAGAAACACTGCCTGTGAGTTGAAGTAATACTAAACAAATATAATGCATATAATTTTGAGAACAAGATAGATTTGATAGTTGCGATACTAATTTGACCCTATTTAACCACTAATTTGTATATAACTCCATAACTAATCGACCGATTTTCAATTGTGAAGTACCAATCAAAGCTCTCGTAGTCCCCTTTATGTACCAAATCTCATCAAAATTTAACGAACTTTACCGACACACTATAAGTAAAAATTGGACGCCCCCTAAATAACTAAATTCCCAATTCTATTATATTATACCCCTACTCATACTCGTACCTGGCTCTGTCACTCTTTTATCTTTGGGGGAGACACTCGCTACAGGCAACCTGCCTTTTGTCTCCTCCATACATATAGAACAAAATAGAATAAAATACAAAATAAACCATGGCGGATCGATGACGCGTCTGGAAGACTGAAAGGGTTAGGTGAGACCTCTTCCCAAGCTTAAACCCTTCAGCACCATGACGCCTTTATACCTTTGACTCTGGCTAAAATATGGTGATTTTATGCAGTTTAAGAAGCGCCAATGTTATTAGGAGGGTATACATATAAATCTTATTTACCCGTTTGAATCGTAGAGATAGATTGTAATGGTAGCCATAATATGATGAGAATAACGTAATGGTGTTGAAGGGGTTAATAATTTATTTAGAGTTATCCAAATCAAGCAAGTGTCATAACCCTTTGAGTACCAGCGACGTGTGTTAT
Source organism: Paralithodes platypus (assembly GCA_032716605.1). NCBI lineage: Eukaryota > Metazoa > Arthropoda > Malacostraca > Decapoda > Lithodidae > Paralithodes > Paralithodes platypus. The sequence goes on along the minus strand of CM064564.1, from coordinate 23,767,249 downwards.
ATGTTATTCTAGCTATATTTGGACGATATGCAGCTTAGGAAGGACCTGTGGTAGACAAAAGGGTTGGTTGAGATGGTTTGAAGCCCTATATTAACTGCTAGAGGTCCGTCCTAAGCTGAATAAATTCGTCTAATAGTTGCCAGAATATGATGCAAAGTACGTCCCTGGTACTGTATGAGTTAACCCCTTCTATACCGAAGACGTATTTTGTATTTGACTTCAGCTACATTTTAGGCGTTTTTATGCAGTTTAAGAAGGAGCTGTGGTAGTATAATGGGTTAAGTGAGATAGTTCGAAGCCTGTTAATAGCTGGAGCCCTTTTAAAAATGAATAAAATCGTCATATAATAGCCAGACTAAATTTAAAAAGACGCCCCTGGTACAGAAGGGGTTAATGTTTGTTGTGGTCCTTTTCCTTCCCCGCTTGGATCGCTGTTGCTGCCCCCCCCCCCCCCCCCCCCCCTTGGCTCCAATCACTGGTCCTGGTAAACAAAGGGTATCCATTGGCTTTTGGTCTATACATTTATTTATTTTTGAGTTCCCTCGCTAAACCTCCATCAAGTTTAGAAAAACACCCCCTAGAATTGTTTGGTAGAAAAATGTCGCGGCCGATTCCTCCTAAAATTAGAGGCTCACTATCGCTTGCCAGGAAAAAATCGACACCTAACGGGCACGAAAGGTCTTCATATTGATAAAAACATGAGGCGAGAGGTCTCAAAATCGCCAACTAACGTAACAAGCAAATTATAACCTCAAAACTAATATGCTTTAGTTCAGAAAACTTGAGTACTACCCCCTTAATGTTGTGTTGTGGTCCTCTGCCTCCCCGGTTGGATCGCTGTTGCTGCCGACTCCAATCAGTGTTCCTGGTAAACAGAGGGTATCCATTAGCGTTCCCAGTCAACAAGGCATTAGGGCTCCCATTACCAGGCTTCACTACGGTATTGTGAGCTAAGCTACCACCAAACACACAAAACAGTACCTTGCTTTAATTGATAACTGATTCATTATACCCAGAGATTATAAGTTTATTGTATGGTTATACAGTATAGTGCAAACATTAAATTACTATTGTCCGATTATGACCGATAATTTTATGAACTACATCATGAACAAATATAAAAATGTAAAAGTAATATTTATATATGTAATGTATATATATATATATATATATATATATATATATACAAGAAACGGAGTACGAGAGAGAGAGAGAGAGGGAGGGGAGGTATTTGTTTATATATGCCATTTTACTGAGGCGTGGACGTGTCTATATATAAAAGAGAGAGAGAGAGAGAGGCTGTTTGGTCCTTCATTGAACACTGTGTCAACCTTTGTGGCCATGAAAGAGCCCGTTTATTGCATTGTCTAGCATTCAGTATCCTTTGTATTATATCAATAACTGATCTAATACAAGGGATATTATTAAACACAAATGATTTCTGTTTAACATTATATCTAAAGTTAAAAAAAAGACACTGTGATCAAATATATATAAAACGTACAGTTTCACACAAACGTCCTCTGTGAAGAAAATGGTGATAATTGGTCCCAGAATTGCATGACCAATATCACCCTGTTCCACTAACTATATATTTCCCTAGATGTTGGACAAGGTTGCGTTTAGGATTATGATGATTCTATGGTCCCTCAAATAATACACATTCTATGTGTTCTTTGTCTGTGGGAATGAAGGAGACAAAACGCAGGATGCCTGTAAAGAATGTCTCCCCCATAGCCAAAAGAGTGACAGTGGGCCAAATTCATGGGACGTTGGGATCAAAATACCTGGACATATGAACTTTAAAGCAGTCTAAGTCATAGGATGAAGGAAAGATTGATTGAGGGAGAGCATTCTAAAGTTCACTTGTTTGGACAGAATATAAATGGGACTGTGTTGAAAGGAGGGTGCCTCGCACTCTCCGCAAAGGAAGGGGTATGCAATGAGAGAGCTCTGAAGAACACTGATTGTTGTAATAACGATAGTAGAGTGAAAAAGATGTGACATTGCTGCATGTAGAAAGAAATTGTAAGGAACTAGTAGGAGGAGGTGAGTTGATGAGGCAAAATGCCTTTGACTCTACTCTTTCGACGAAAAGTGCGGTGTGGGTGGAACCTCCCCAAACATTTGAACAATATGCGATAGATGGGGAGGAAGAAGCTGTGTTGGGGTGTAGAACCCACGGAGATGGTGAAGAGTTGATTTGTGTATTGTTGGAAGACTGCGACGGGTAGATAGAATGTGAAATTGGTTCTTGGAGGCATTAGAAGTGACAAGATCTTCTCTGCCCCAATCAGAAATAATTGGTAGATCAGAAGATATGCTTGTTATGGCCTTGTCACGTGACTTTTGGAGTGATTGCATGCTGGAGTGTTGTGAAAAGCTATTTGAATAATGAAAGGTAGAGTCATCAGCATATGAGTGGAGTGGAGATCAATAATGATATAAAATTATTATGTTCCCTCCACCAACCGACTTTACTCCTAAACTCAATTAATGAAATCAACAAATACATGTGGCAGTCCAGGGATAAGAACCTAGGATGCTCACACCGAAATGCAGTGCATTTATCCATTGCGCTACGAAAACAGTTAAAGAATGGTGGACAAGCCTATGATTTATTATGCAGTTTCGAATCCTGCATATCAATCTAAGCATGTACACACATTCCATGTGCGCTATCATAGGCTATATGGATAGATGAATGGAAGGAGGGGAGGCTGAACCTCGGCTGAGCCTAGAAGTCAAAATTTCTTTTTTTTTCTTCTTCTAAAATGCTTCTTTCAACATAGGAAAATAGCATAGGAGAGAACAAAAAAACATATCGCATCCATAACCCCCCGGGGCGGGGGTTCGCCCACGCCCCCCGAAAAACTAAATGTTTTGCCTTCAGCCACCAAAAATTTGTTTTGTGTCTTTTGTCTAAAAGGCTTCTGTAAGCAATAGAAATCATCATATGAGGGCATAAACACCCATATGACATCCTTAGCACCCCCTTCTGGGGGCCCCAATATCATGGATTTTGTTAAAAATTTGATTTATAATCGTTTGTCAAAGTCAATTTTATAAAGAAATTTTAATTTAGTTTGCCATCAAACTCCGCACTCTATGATAGCTGTCATAGAAAACGCTTTGTAAGGAGGCCAAACTAATCCATTCTCCCCCAGATTGGATTTGGGTTGTTGATTATCTAAGAATTTAAATTGCCAGAGAACATATATTGGCACTTACGAGTGCCACTAAATTTTTTTGTATTGCTCAAATTCTTTCCCCTTCTATACACTATAAATAGGGGTATATAGCAACGTCTGTCCTTCTAATAATGGCCGTTTCGCAAAACAAATCCGCGATTTGACCATTTTCATGTCAAAATCAGCTGTACCCCAAAAATAATTATATAATATATTTTTTTCAGCACCCTCTATTATTCAATATGGGAAAACGAAGATGCTACGTTGTAGGGGATGCTTGTAGGATACGCCATACAAAAATTGCAGGTAATTTGAAAACATTTCAGTGACTAGTGGATTTTTGAAATAGTGCAATGCAATTCTGGGCTCGCGCGCACGCACATAGAGAGCTGATTTATTTCAGCGAGTCCTATAATTTCCATAGGTAATAAGATGGTATAATGCCAGAAACAATATCTCTTATACAGGGTGAGTTGGGGGTGTAAGGTTCAGCCTCCCCTTGGGGCCCCTGAACCTGAATGAATTATTATGTTCCCTCCACCAACTGACTTTACTCCAAAGCTTAATTAATTATATCAACAAATACATGTGGCAGTCCAGGGATTCGAACCTAGGATGCTCACACCGAAATTCAGTGCACTTATCCATTGTGCTACGAAGACGGTTAAAGAATGGTGGACAAGCCTACGATTTATTATGCAGTTTCGAATCCTGCATATCAATCTAAGCATGTACACACATTCCAATTTTTTTTTTTTTTTTTTTTTAAAGACAATGAACGGAGGAAGGAAAAACACAGATAAAACAAAAAGGTCCATGTGCCTAAAGGCATCCTCCATTCATAAAATGGTTGTAACAACTGGATTTAAACTTTTGTAGATTGTAAGTTTGTGGAAAGCAACTCGAGGGAAGTGAATTCCAAAGAGTAGTAGTTCTAGGGATAAATAAATTTTGATAAGCAGAAGTTCTGCATAGTGGAGGAGAAAGTGTAAATTCATGGGCGCTCTCAGCTGCCCTATATAGTAGGGTCATTTGCTTGGAATCCGTGACCATTTTGTTCCTACCTTTTTCTCTCGATGGATTTGACAACCTGAACCATTTTAAAGGAAAATTAGCTCCTATGCTCCTCTGAAAAATGACGGCTAACTCTGCTAGAGCCCAATATTCAAAATGGCCTTCAACGCCATCTTGAAAAACATGAAATGTAATATCTCTGGTATCAGATGAGCTACAAGGACGAATGAGGTGTCCTTTTTCACTAATTCTGGCATTACAAATCCACTGGAATGGTTATTGTATTGTATTGTATATTGTATTGTATTATACTAATTGTACATACTAATCTGCCACTTCACTGTCACTACATGATTCACTGTATGAGCCACTATCAGAATCACTGTCCTCACTTTCGCTGCTATCATCACTGTTGTTCTCTGCCTGCGGATTGGTAGGTAGTGGTATGGATGGGGAAAGTAGGGGCGGGGTTGAACGGACAGGCAGACATAGGCCATTTACAAAATGCCATCCATGGCCGATCGGTGAGGGGTGACTTTGGAGCTGGTAATGCTTTTGCAAATATGCAAGATAGTTTGCACGCTCCAAGTGTGGACTCTCTCTCCACACTTGGAGTGTCCAAGTCAGGCACAAGTCGGATAGTGCTTTTTTTCTTCTGAGCTCTCCACTTCGCTGCCCTCGCATCTCCCAGGGTCTTGCTTTTGGTATCACCATAGATATATCGAATGACAAACCGCTCCAAATCACTGATGATCTGTTCTGTGACTAAGAGCTGTGTACCACATGCTGCTAGCAGGTCATGTGCCTCTTTAGACTTCTCCAGACGATCTGCGATGAGCTTCTTGCTTGCTCCATAGAAGCCAGAGTTGTGGTCACACCCAGTGAGGACATGAAGTGGTATGGTGGATGCAGCCATTGCCTCACTGCACAAACATCACTCACTGCACAAACATCGGGCATTGATGTTATTCACATTCCGAGTATTTGAAAGGAGCTGCTTTTCATTGTTCAGAATGTCCAACCAACCAGACTTCAGCTTAGAGCCCTTATTCATTGTTGACTCTATCCATATATCGAGGGCGACACACGAATATGGTTTTCCTGTCATTGACTGTGCAAACATACCACTCTCCATGAATGCAGCCTGATCGACAGGAAGGGTATCAAGCACTGCAGTGAAATCGGGGAGATGCCGACCATACTTGTCATTATCATAGATTTGCATCAAAGGAAGCATGAGCTTGAGTGAGGACTTGAACTCAGTCCAGTTGCTTGTTCTGATTGCATGGATATTTTGAGTTAGAACCTCAACCATTTCCATGAATGACATCCAGTATTCTGCTTGTGGTGCACCCTCAAAGTCCTTGAAGAGAGCATCAACGAGATCCTTCAGCTCAGCATTTCTCTCTAGCTCTGCATGTTCATCTGCAAGTTCCTGTGCATCAATCGGATGTCGAAGCTTGGCAAGGGATGCCTTTACTTCTTCAGATAGAGGGGAATCTTCCAAACGTTTGTCTATGACATGGTGGACCAGAGTCTCGTAGAATAGTCGCAAGCAGCGAACCCCACGCTTAACATGTTTTCCACGAAGGGCCTGATCAACAGACCCGTCGGCTATAACACCAGCTGCCACCAACACATCTGAGATGCCAGATCCCTTAAACCTCTTGTATATAGTGTAGATGAACGACATTTGGATGTGGAAGGGTGCCATGAATGGTAAGATTTTGCTGAACAGCTCAGCATTCTCACTTTTCAACTCTAGCATGAGCACGTAGACAGGATGATCACCAACAATTATTGCAAAAGGCATATTTTTTTCATTGATTGATTTTGCAAGCTTACACATCACATCATTGAGAATTGTTTTACTGGGTGGGTTGGGATAGGTCATGTGGTATATTGCTCGACTCTTCTCATCTGCATTTGACATGCTGGCGTGAAACCCTGAAAACCCAGGCACAGTCTGTTCTTCTGGCTTAGGTCTCATTCGGTCATCTTGCGCCCTGGCCAATGCATGGATCACACCACGAATTCTTTGCACCGATATGTCAGGAGGAGGAGTACTTTGATCAGCTGGTGGCTTCCTGAGAGGTGGTTCCCCACGCTTCGCTGTCTTGTATGGGTTGACTTTTTGCATTTCACTTCTGAGCTCTTTGAGAGTTGTCGAGAGGTTTGATGTAAAGTTGGCACCGGGAACTGGTCTATCCTTATGATTCTCGGAAGGAAGTTCTGTATCAAATGATTCTGGCTGCACAAACATGACATTAGTGCATTGTAACTGGCCAGCACCGGTCAGTGTGTCGCTCTTGAAGTCATCGTTGTCGACTATAGCGATAGCAGGCTTACCCTCAGCTAGTTCGAAGGGGCAATCAGATGAGCACTTGAGGTCATTGACCACCCAAAAATCTCGCAGCATAAGTATGTCATTGTAACTGATGCCCAGTCCATCTTTGTGCATTATGTCGACTATCTCCCTACTCTTGGCCAGTCCATGTAGCAAGACAGAGAGATTTATCTCAAATGCAGTGCGTTTTCCAGTGATGTAGCTTGTGAGGATAGATGCAATCGACCGGACGGATGGACTGTCATCAATTGCAGACTTATTTGGGTGTTTCAGCCATGTGAGCAGCTTCAGCAGGAGCTCACTGAGGTCTTCTTCTCTCTCCAACTCGTGTATATATGGGAGCCAGGGAATAGTATTTGTCCTGATGACTTGCTCTTTGAGTCGTGCCGCAACATTCATCACCAACTGATCATTGCTGACACCCAATGAAGATATTGCCGCCTCGATGTATGTACCTGCTGCTGTTGTATCATATACCAGTTCACTCACATTCTTTTGAATGCGTTCATGAAATCCGATGTTTCCCCAAATTTATTGACGAGAATTTCCTTTAAGTAGCTGGATTTTACTACTAAGATATGTCCGTGATTTGAGATAATGCGCTTATAGTCCTGCAGCAGGCCTTGCAGTGTGCGAATTTCATGGTCTTTGAAGATGACTTGACGAATATGATGATAGAAGAGAGCTTGGGCCTCTCGGAGGTTTACACGCTGCAGATGTTGAGTGCTTTCATCTGAAAGGGGCTTGTGGTCACTTACATATTTGCGCCAGCACGCACGATGGTAGCGGATTTCCAACCCAAATGCTGTTTGACTATCTGGGATGGATGCAATCAGAGTGTCAAGTCTCAATCTCATGACCTCATCTTCCAGACGGACAGTATGTAACTTGAATTTAGTCCAGGCATCTACTGTTGATAGGAGTAAAATCTGCTTGTCACGATCACTACTCTTGTATGCCCCTTTCATGCACCACACACATAGAATCTTATCGTGAAGGACACCCATACTGGAGTGCCTTTTAGTGCCTTTTAGTGTGCCTTTTAGTGCCTTTTAGGTGCACTGGCCTCTGGGGAAGGGTCTTGTTGATCTGATGCTTCATCTCTTTCAAGACGTTCCTCGGATTTGTGTTTGCGTTTTTCGGCTTGAGAGACCTTGCGCTTGCTCGATAATGATGCGTAACAAGTGCTATGCATGTGGTGACCCTTTAGTCCCTTCTCCCAATCCACATTTTCATGTATATGTTGAAACTTATCAAGTTCTTTCCATTCTAAAGACTTTTCCCGGATGGATTCCCACTTCTCAGGTGTAATGTTTTCCAAACGATCATCTGCGGTACATCGCTTACCACAGAGTAAAATGCACTCTTATTCATTTAATGTCTTGTCTGGTAACTCTTCACTCTCTCTTCTATTATCCATTATTTCGGTCACTTCACAAGTCGGCGATTTTCATCAGATGGGCATGCGATCCATCTGAAACAGTAAAAAAGTAATATTAGATATACACCGCAGGCAGAGAACAACAGTGATGATAGCAGCGAAAGTGAGGACAGTGATTCTGATAGTGGCTCATACTGTGAATCATGTAGTGACAGTGAAGTGGCAGATTAGTATGTACAATTAGTATAATACAATACAATAACAATACAATATACAATACAATACAATACAATAACCATTCCAGTGGATTTGTAATGCCAGAATTAGTGAAAAAGGACACCTCATTCGTCCTTGTAGCTCATCTGATGCCAGAGATATTACATTTCATGTTTTTCAAGATGGCGTTGGCGGCCATTTTGAATATTGGGCTCTAGCAGAGTTAGCCGTCATTTTTCATAGGAGCTAATTTTCCTTTAAAATGGTTCAGGTTGTCAAATCCATCGAGAGAAAATGGTAGGAACAAAATGGTCACGGATTCCAAGCATATGACCCTACTACTAGTTCTGCGGGGAAAGATGTGGAGAGGCGGCACAATTGAAGCAAGTTCCTCGGAACAATTGCTGTGAAAATATCTGTAGAATAATGCAAGGGATGCAACGTTTCTTCGTATGGATAATGTAGGAAGGTCCTGTGTGATTGCAGGGTTATTGATTAATCTAATAGCTTTATTTTGAATTTTGTCCAACTGCCTCAATGCAACCACTCCACTTCCACTCCACAGAGGTGAACAGTAATCCATCTGAGAACGCACATGACTTTTATATATTACGGCCAACTGCTCGTCAGTGAAGAATTCTCGAACTCTGTACAGGAGTCCCAGTTTTTTAGAGGCATTCTTAGCAATGCTTCTAACATAATGTGTCCAGCTCAAGTTAGTAGTTAATGTTACACCGAGAATGTCAATACTAGGGGAAGTGGGAATATTTACATCATTAACAAATATATGGGAGTCAGGGAGATTCTGTCGGTTAGAAAATTGAATGTACTTGGTTTTCTGTGCATTAAAGGAAACTAGATTCTTTTGTCCCCATTCATTAATTCTAGAAAGGTCCTGGTTCAGAGAAATTGCAGTGTTTATTTTTGAATTTATAAGATCGGGTTGGGTGAAAGAATTAGTAAATGTGAAGGAATTGTGGAGTGTTGAGTCATCTGCGTAGGAATGTATTGGATTATGAGTGGTAGATATGAGATCATTGATATGAATGAGGAACAGAGTTGGGGCCAAAACTGATCTCTGGGGAACACCAGCATTTATTGAGTGAAATTGAGAATAAAGGCCATCTACCATTACACATATTTTTCTGTTATGAAGATAAGAAGAAATTAGTGGAACTAATGATGCAAGGCCGTAGTGTGACATCTTCGACAATAAGGATTGATGCCGGACTCTATCAAATGCCTTTGATATATCCAGTGCTATTATATGTGTTTCACCATGTTGGTCTGATGCGTAAGAAGGCAAAGAATGTCTGCAGTTGATCGACATCGTCTAAAACCATATTGCCTATCACTGATTAATTTATTATTCTCAAGATGCTTCATTATGTGATTATTTAATATAATTTCAAAGACTTTACCAAGAGTGGAAGTTATAGCTATTGGTCTGTAGTTTGATGGATCTGAAGAGGCACCTTTTTTAGGAACTGGATGGATGTTTGCTTCTTTCCAGGGTACTGGGAAGCATGAGGTATGAGTACACAGACGGAACATTTTTGCCAATACATGAGCGAGCACCAAGCAGCAATTCTTAAGTACTATTGGAGGAATTTCATCTGGACCAGGAGCCTTATCTACTGAGAGATTCTGCAAAATAGTTTTGACATGTCTGGTGTGAATCTTAAGTGAGGGAATTTCAGGCGAATTAAAATTAAGTACAGGGACATCTTGATTTATTTCATCTAAGGTCGAGTTGGTGGAGAAAATATCCGCAAGAAGGTTAGCTTTACCTCGTGGGTCACTTACAAGATTGCCAGTCGGAGATTTTAATGGTGGAATGGATTAAGCAGTAGTGAAGTTGGATTTGAATGAGTTCAGAGTAGACCAAAATATTTTGTTATCATTTGGATTATTTAGAAGTTTATTTGCCTGCTTGTGGAGAAAGTTTGATTTAGTTAGGTTTAATACAGTTTTGGCAGGATTTTTGATATTTCTAAAGTAATTAAAGGCTTCATGTGTTTTTTATCTTGTGTATGCATTGTAGGCTATTGCTTTTTGTTCAGTTACTCTAGCACAATTATGGTCAAACCATTTAGGTGAATTAGAACTTTTACTGTACTTTTGATGAGGAATAAAAGTTTCCATTCCAATTTTTACAAAATCTTGTATGTGGCCCAAGGTGGGCTGTGCATCATTAGAAAAGAAAGAGGTCCAGGGAATATCAATAAAGAAACCTTGAAGACCCTCCCAGTCTGCCCTATCGTAATGCCATTTAATCACCATAACAGGTTCAGAGTGGGAAGGTGTGGTAGGTGATAGACAGGTGGCCTGTATCAGGACACTGTTCAGAAGATCCAAGCGGGGACCTCACTGTAACATCATAATTTTCTGAATTGGTTGTTAAAAATAAGTCCAGTAGGTGGGAATTATGATTAGCATTATCTGGTACACGGGTGGGTTGGTTGACTAGTTGAGTGAGATTAAATGAGTCTGCAAATAGCTCACATTCAAGACCAGCATCATCAGTCCTGGCTGAATGAGTGAGCCATTCAATATTATGGACATTAAAATCACCCAACACAGTGATTTCAGAAGAAGCATTTAAGTTGAGGACACTGCGTTGTGAGGACAGAGAATCAAAAAGACTTTGCTCTGGAGGAGTATTTGGGGAACGGTAGATGCAACATATGTATTTAAATTTACCAGCAGAAATTAATTTGTATATAGAATAATCAAAATAGGGACAATTGAAACTAGTAACCTCCTCCAGGGCAATTTCAGATTTTGCGAAGCAACATACACCTCCTTTAGGTCTGAAATTTTGGAGCAGTTGATAACCTGGAAAATTAAATCTAGACGTGTCAGATGTGGATGTTACTTGAGTCTCTGTCAAAAAAAGGAGAGTAGGGGATTCTGCTTGAAGAAATTGATGTACAGAATTGATGTTAGAGTGAAGTCCCCTTATATTGCTAAAGAAAAAGCTGCACCGACGAGCAGCTTTGGGACGTTGCAATGCTCTTGACACAGTCGCATGATGACGACCGGGAGGGCACTGTGTCAATGACCCAACCCTACCGGGGGTGGATATCCGAGGGACCACCAGGTTTGCTCTTAACAATTGTACTGCCATATTTATTTGGTAAAGGTGTATGGTGTTACATGTATAATATGTAGTGGGAAGAGTAGTGTTTTATGGATAGAGGATAGCGATGTAGGGCAATGTCGTGAAGTTGGATGTGTATGTTATATAAAAGGGTTTTCCTGATACCCCTGATGTGTGAGGCAGAAAGATATGTATCCAGCTACCAAGGCCTGGGAGAGAAAATGGAATTCAGGCTATTCCCGGAGTCTCCCGAAACCTTGGCGGTAGTACTTCCCTGGTCGGGGCTGCCTACCCCTACTACCTACAAAACTGCGCTATCATAGGCTATGGATAGATGAATGGAAGGAGTAATTAATGGGGCCTTAACCATAAGGAAGGCCTCTCTATAAACTATCCCTGAACCTGAATGAATTATTATGTTCCCTCCACCAACCAACTTTACTCCTAACTCAATTAATGAAATCAATAGACCTGGAGACAGATCAGCACCCTGAAGAACATCAAAGTTGATAGGTTGCGGAAGTGAGTGATGGCTGTCCACAAAAGCAGCTATGGAATGGTCAGAAAGGAAATTAGAGACAAAGGCACATATAGAGGTATAAGAACCGAATTCGGGTAGTTTGGAAATTAGAGATTTGTGCCAGACTCTATCGAAAGCTTTCGATATGTCTAGCACAATAGAAAAAGTTTCACCAAAGTCCCGAAGGGAGGATGATCAAGAGTTAGTATAATAAGCAAGGAGATCACCAGTAGAGCGACCCTTAACCCCTACAATACCAGCAACGGCTCACAACCGCCAGTAAAAATGTGACGTGCCAGTACCAGCGACGTCTCTCAGCCGTCAGCATTATGCAATCTTTGTTCTGCTAATATCTAGCAGGAGCTGCTTACATGTCTTGGAGGCAGTGCTGTGAGGAGTTGGCAACACTTCTCATGGTCCCTTTCAGCTACTCTAGGCTGGCTGACTCAGTTACCCACCAACTCTTGAGCTGAGAGGGTATTGTCTCATTGCTTTTAGCAACAATTCTGGTACTGGAGGGTACTTTTAATCTACTATGCCATGGTACAGTAGGGGTTAAGGAAACCATACGGGCATTCTGAAAGTGGATTATGAGAAGATAATATCTTAATAAATGTTGAATTAAGAATTGTTTTAAAAACTTTACAGATACAAGAAATGAGAGCAATTGGACGGTAGTTGGAGGGTTGAGAGTGGTCACCCTTCTTGGGGATAGGTTGAATGAGAGCAAACTTTCGGCAAGAAGGAAAGACGTTAGAGGGAAGTCAGCAAAGGGAGGGATTCAGCAGAGTAGAAAAAGAGGGAAAGACGAGGAAGTAAAATTGTTAGAAAGGTTTTTGGCTAGATGAAGAATATTTGGGAAGATCTAGAGTTGGAAAGTTCAGTACATTTATTATGATGAAAGAGTTTTTGGCTAGTCGAAGAACATATTTGGCTTGATTCCAGGCAGAATCATAGAAGCACAAGATTGGATAAAAAAACACCATATGACGAGGAGCACTTTATCGACAACGTTTAGCATAGAACTTCATCAGGTATGCGAAACGTTGCCAATAAAGTGTGCTCCCTCAGATGGTGTTTTTTATCCATTCTGTCTACTTTTCAAGTACCACTCAACAAGCACAAGATTCTTTAGTTTGAAGGCGATGGTACCATTTGAATGCTTCCTCCTCATTGCTGACAGCAGTAGAACAAGCGTGAGTCAAACATATTTTCCCTAAAGTATAAACATTGTATGTGCCCACAAATATAAAACATTCTATTTGCCCTAAAGTATATAGCATTCTATGTGCCCTCAAATATTAAACATTTACATTTTAGCTTTAATTGATCCTAGTCTTTGCAAAGACGAAGTAAGGGGGAGGTCATAAGTGAAGGGGGGGGGGGGGGGAGATATATACTGTATATAAAGTGTGAACTCTTGGGAGACGAAATATATCTGAATATATTGATAGTGGCGTATATACAGTTGGTAATTAATGTAGAAAGAAAAATTGTACTTATAGATTAAATACATTGGTGGGATATAACGTGCGTTCCAGTATTTACCTATTATTTTAAAGACTGTGTATATAACGATTCGTTCTTTAGTAAGTCGAAAGTAGGTATTTAGAAATTCACAGTAAAATCAAAAGTTTAGATACTGTAAAAGCATATACAAAACATTAAATGAAACAACAGGCAGGTATGTGAACATCAATAGACACCATTAAGAAGTTGTCAGAGCAAGAGTGGCTATACTAATAAAAAGGAACCAAAAAGCCGTATAAACAAAAGTTCGTTTGATGAATTGACACAGGCTATGAATGAACAAAAGCTTGCGTTCTTCTAAAAGATTTCCAGGACAGGGAAGAACGAATATTTGCGCTGACAACAAGAAATGTAGATTGTAAAGTAAATTTATTGAATACATTCCATGAAGTCAAGGAAATTAAATGGCTGAATAGGCTAGATGCTGAATGAAAAGTGAAAATATGTTTATAAGGAAAAGAAAACTATAATCGAAGTGACGATGAGGATAGTCAGTTTAAACAGTTGGTGAGATAATGAGTATAATGAACTGGTTATGTTGACGTCTATCCCAAGAACAACATTGTACTCACACTATGGAATATAACTTCTTGTTTTTTTTTACCTACTAATGAACAGTATGAACACAATATATATATATATATATATATATATTTATTGAACTGCCTCATTATCTTTATCTCAAAATAATGTTTTGACTGTTCCATAGGAGTAGCTGTGTTCAGCCATTGCTCATTTCCTCAACCTATCAACTCAAGCGTTCCTCAGGGTTCTGTCTTATCTCCCATTATATTTCTAATAGTTGTTAATGATCTTCTCAACTGTACCTGTAGTCCTATCCACTCCTATGTCATTTCAAGTAGCTTCTCACAGCGACCCTCCATTCAGGTGTGGCATAGTACACCTTTCATCTGATAATAACTATTTCCAATTGGGGCAGAGATAACCTTGTTGCTATTAATGTTTACCAAACACAGTTTCTCCATCTTTCTAATCATTATTATCTTCTACACAATTATTCCTTACTTTTCAACAACATATAAATCAACCCTTCGTCCTTTGTCAATAATCTTGGTGTCTCCTTTTCCTCTGACCTTTCTTGGAAAGACAATATTACCACTTCTGCTAAAATAACTTCCCTGAAGTTAGGTGCACTCAACCATCTGCGTGGGTTACTTACCACCACTATGTTGCTTGCTATTTATAGGGGTACTGTGCACTCATGTATCAAGTATTGTTCGCATGTGGGGGGAGGTTCCACCCATACCGCACTTCTCGAAAGGGTAAAGTCAATAGCATATTGTCTCATCAACGCACCTCCTCTTACTAATTCCCTACAATCTCTCACTGCATGCCTCAATGTTGCCCGTCTCTCACTCTTCTATCGTTATTACAACAAATAGTGTTCTTCATATATTTCTCAGTGTACCTCCTGTACAGAGAGTGGGTGGTACCCGCCTGTCAACACATTCCCACCTTTATTCTGTCCAACTATTTAATCCAAGAGTGAACCGAGTTCCAGTTTCTGGAACTTTAAATCTATCTTGCCTTCATCCTATGACTGAGACTGCTTCAGGCTCAGTGTGTTCAGAAGTTTTGACTTTAATGTACCTTGAATTTGGTTTCCTATCACTCTTTAAACTTTGGGGGACACATGTTACAGGCAGAATTGCCTTTTGTCTCCTTCAAACTTATAAAGAAAGAAGATCCAGCATATACACATATAATCGGGATAGGTGATATAAGGGCTTGAAATTTCTAAAGCCGGCCGCGCCAGAATGATTTGCTAAATAATATTGCATTTGTGAAGGGGGAGATATTATTGTGTATGAATGTACATGTTTACACAGTAAAATTAATCCTATTTCAATAATGTATGTTCGATGAATAATGAATTACGTATTGTGTAGTGGACTGAGGTTAAATATATTAGGTCGAAAACCAAATAATACTGCTAGACAAACATGAACACATTTTACTATGAAACAAAAACAAGACCCATTGACAAGGAAAAGGAAAATACCAGAGAGAACCATGCGTGTGGAGAAATGGAGGAGAGTGATAAAGGTGGGCAGACAGGGAGGTAATGGAGGCACATTTGTATGAGGAAACTCCATTATGTCCAACAATAAGAAACCTAAAAAAGAGAGGCGAGAACACGAGGGGAGGAAGGAGAGGTATGGTAATGTGGGAGGTGAGGGAGGACAAAGACGAAGAGGGATGACGACTGGAGTACGTGAAGGGTAAAGTGTGCTAAGATATACTGTATATACCGTGGGACATTAAGTATCTCTCTCTCTCTCTCTCAGGTCAGGTCAGCTCAGTTGAAGGTATTGAGGTATAAGCCTTTACAACGGCTCTTCGTATCTACATTCTACTTTTCTTATTTATCTGAAGAGTGTAGAGAGGGGGAAGGGGTGTTGACGAGCTTCTCTCTCTATCTATCTATCTCTCTTGTATATTTTGGTAATGAAATATGTTTGACCCCTTAGGTAAACGAGCCAACTAGAGTCAACCATATACAAGATCTTGGGTTCACCACTGAATAATAAAAGTGTGACTAGACAGTTTATCTGTTGGGAAATATCTTGAAGGTAGTGACCACAATCTAGTTAGGTTCTCTTTTTGCACCTCTTGCAGCAGACCCACCAGTCTTCATAGTACAAAAACTAGATTTCCATTGAGAAAATGTTGAAGGTCTTTGGGGAAGCTTTTTTCCAGATCAGACTTGAGGGTGAGGATATTATGCCATTTCGTGTTATTTCCAAGAACAGTTTACGTATGGACAAGCTGCATTGTTCCCACTAAGCTTACAACATCAGAAAGGCCAAAAGAAGGCAAGACCAACGAGAAATATATTCCTTTACAAATATGTGCAGGAGAAATCTTCAATAACACACTAGAAATTGGAGAAGTCCCTGAAGACTGGAAACTGGCCAATGTGACTCCAATCTTTGTGAATAGGAATCTTAAGAGTCCCAACAATTATCGGCCAATTAGTTTAACTTCTATTATTGTAAATCTTATAAAAGTGAGTTAACTAGGTATCAGTACAGAGGTCACAAATTGGATTGAAACTTGGCACACAGGTAGACATGAACAAGTGGTAACGAATGGTGTTTCTTCTGAGTGGAATCCAGTATCTTCTACAGTTCCAAAGGGATCTTTTCTTGGCCTACTGTTGTTTATCATATATGTCAATGATATTGATATCGGGCTGGTGAGTGTGATCAAGTTTATAGATGCCATTAAGCTTGGCATGACTGAGAAAGACCCTAAAGGGGTAGAACAACTCAGGATGATCTTAATAGACTGGTTGAATGGTTTGATACATGGCAGAGGCCACTAAACTGGATATGTGCAAGGTGATGCACATCAGCCAAGCACATTCCAAGACCGACTACTCACTGTTGGGAAAGATTCAGGAAGTAACTGACTTGGAAAAGGATGTGGGTGTTTTGGTTAGCAGTGACCTAAAGTTTTCCAAGAAGTGTATTGAAGTAGAAAAGAAAGACCTAAAATGATTGGGCCATCATAATAATAATAATAATAATAATTAAAGTTGCAAGCAACGTGTCCGGGGTTCGACGGTTTTGCAAGCAGGGTATTGTGTTTGATACAAATGCTGTGTCACAGATATCAAAAGATCATTTAACTTATCGGGCATGGAGAAACTACAGAAGGAGCAGATTGTGCAAACAAACAAGAGCGAGAGAGGGAGAGAGTGGCTGTAAAAGGGATCTGCCTCTATCCGTTTAGTAACAGAGTTGTAGATATGTGGAATAGGTTACCGAGTGCTATAATGGGATCAAGAACAATAGAGCTTCAACTTGAAATTAGATAGAATGAGATGGGTTGGGTGTGAAAGGGATCTGCCATGTGTAGGTCAATCGGCTCTGGAGACTCCCGTTTTCTTATTTTTTATTTTCTCATTTGTGAAGGAGAGAGGGAGTATGGTGAGAGAATAGGATGTCGTAAATGTAAGGGAGATAGCGATAAATATGAGAGAGAGAGAGCGCGGGATGGGTTGGGTGTGAAAGGGATCTGACATGTGTGGGCCAATCGACTCTCTGCAGACTCCGGTTTTCTTATGTTCTCATTTGTGAGAGAGAGAGAGAGAGAGAGAGACTAGGATGTCATAAATGTAAGGAAGGCAGAGATAAATGAGTTTTTATGAGATGGGTTAGGTGTGAAAAGGATCTGTCTTGTGTGGGCCAATTGGCTCTCTACAGACTCCCATTTTCTTATGTTCCTATTTCTTACAATTGTGTTTTGGTTGCAGGTATATGATAACATGGGTGTATAGTAAGTAGTGTAAATAACAAGTAAAGTTTATGAGATGGGTTGAGTGTGAAAGGGACCTGCCTTATGTGGGCCACTTGACTCTCTGCAGACTCCCATTTTCATCTTGGTTGCATGTGTAAGGGATCTGCCTCATTTGTACCGGTGTGCAAACAAACAAGAGCGAGAGAGAAAGAGATTGGCTGTGTAAGGGATCTGCCTCTATTCGCTTGGTAAAAGAGTTGTAGATATGTGGAATAGGCTAGCAAGTGCTATAGTGGGATCAATAACAATAGAGCTTCAACATAAAATTTGATAAGACGAGATGGATTGGGTGTGAAAGGGATCTGCCGTGTGTGAGCCAACCGGCTCTCTGCAGACTCCCATTTTCATCTTGGTAGCATGTGTAAGGAACTGCCTCCTTTGTACCAGTGTGCAAATCAGAGAGAGAGATTGGCTGTGTAAGGGATCTGCCTCTCTCGTAACAGAGTCGTAGATATGTGAAATAGGCTACCTAGTGCTATAGTGGGATCAAGAACAATAGAGAATTTAAAGATAAAATCAGATAGTCATATGGATGAAATGGGTTGTATGTGAAAGGGATCTGCCCTTTGTGGGCCACTTGTCTCTCTGCAGATTCCCATGTTCATCTTGTAAGGGATCTGCCTCATTTGTACCGGGGTACAAACAAACAAGCGAGAGAGAGAGACTGGGTGTGTAAGGGATCTGCCTCTATTCGTTTAGTAACAGAGTTATAGATATGTGGAATAGGCTACCGAGTCTTATAGCCAATCGGCTCTCTGCAGACTCCTGTTTACTTATGTTCTCATTTGTGAGAGAGAGAGCGAGGCTCCCTGTTCTCATGCACTAGTACAGTATGTCGTAATCGTAAGGAAGACAGCGATAAATAAGAGAGAGAGAGAGAGAGATAACTCAACCCTCAAACAAGCACAAACATAGCTACACAAGACCATCACACAAGCACACACACGCCTATCTAGCGACGAACTGTCCTGTTTACATATCATACACACTCCCCCCCATCCCCATTCCATCACTTCGTATGTACGATATTATTTCCGTCTTTTTTACTGTGTATGGATTAAGTTATTGGTGTTCACTCTTGACATATGTGTCCTGCTACTTCTGTATGCATACATAATAGCATGAAAGTGATCAATACGCGCATATGAAGCTATGTATCTCGTATATCGGGGTTCTCTTCCCTTCCATCGGTCCACCCCTTATACCTCCCTCCCTATCCCATATGTGTAAACATTATATTTTAGCTTTCCGAAGGTAAATACGTACTTCCGATAAATATCTAGCCTTGTATTTAAATCATGAATCCTGTTTAATGTCCTGTCCTTATTTAATAGAAACAAGTGTAAGGGTTACATTTATACACAGGAAAAGATAAGCAAATACAAACCTCAGTAGAGCATAATCATTGGTGATGAGAGCATAGTTGTAGGCAGTGTTGCCAGTTGTACCGCTACATATTACCGCCAGATGTAGAGCTATATTTACTTCAGTTTAGTAGCCATTTTTTCATATCTAGAGACATTTACTCGGGATAATTTGAAAATTTCAGACATTCTAGTTATATTACATTGTAAAATTTGCAAAACAAACAAATCAAAACTCTTTAGGAATTGCAGCATTGTTCTACCATTGTTTGACTATGTAGCAACGTGCTAGCGACTTTTGAGAAAGGATCTAGCGGTGTTTTGGGGTAGGCAGTGTTGCCAGTTGTATCGCTACATATTACCGCTAGATGTAGAGCTATTTACGTAAATTTAGAAGCCATTTTTTCATATCTAGAGAGATTGACTAGGGATAATTTAAAAATTTCAGACATTCTAGTCATATTACATTGTAAAATTTGCAAAACAAACAAACCAAAACTGTTTAGAAATTGCAGCATTATTCTAACATTGTTTGACTATGTAGCAACATGCTAGCGACTTTTGAGAAAGGATCTAGCGGTATTTTGTGGAGACATACTGGGAGGTACGTCCTAGCATGTTTCACAAGCTCGCACCCTGGCAGGGAACATCCTGACGACGTATACAGACTAAACACACATAACAAAGCCACTCCAACAGCTTCCTCTCTCTCCAACACCCCTTCTCCCCTCTCAACACCCTTCTCTGAGCTAGTGCCGATACAAATGGCCAGTCCTGTATAGAATCGTGAGGTTCAGTGTCGTAAAGATTCCAGGACGAGCTCCATAGGATCTGAAACTGAAACTGAACTGGGTGGGAGGGAGGTGGTTGTTGCAGAGTTGCCAGTTGTAAAGCTACATATTACCGCTAAATGTAGTGCTATTTACTTCAATCTAACAGCCATTTCTTTTATATCTAGAGACATTTACAAGGGATAATTTGAAAATTTCAGATATTCTAGTCATACTACATTGTAAAATTTGCAAAACAAACAAACCAAAACTCTTTAGAAATTGCAGCATTATCCTAACATTGTTTGGCTATGTAGCAACATGCTAGCGACTTTTGAAAAAGGATCTAGCGGTATTTCGTGGTAACACTTTAGGAGGGTTAAAATAAGAGTCACACGGGCAATTGGCAAAACTTTAAAGGTCCATATCATTGTTATTAAACTAAGCATTTGGCAAAGGGAGGAATTGTTAAAAACCTTAGCCAATACTCTGTCATTCACCAAAAATAAATTTGAATTTATCATTATTATTTGGTAGGGTAGGTATGTATAGGTAGGTTGGCTAAATAATTGCTGGAATTCGTAGGGACTCGAACGGTTTTTGAGAGATTTAAATACAAAACAAATGATAGATCTGAATAATAAAGAGATTATGTTATTAAGCAAAACTGGGGGATGCGTGGAAGCCTATAGACTGTAGACGGTAAACTTTGTGTGGGTAGCGAATTCGGTTTTAAAGTAATTTAAGAATAGACAGTTTTCAATGCTGCGGCCAAACTATTCCACCCATTTATATTTTTTTGGTATCAAACGTTCGGAATCGCGAGCCTCACCCAACTACGCAAGCATGGCTCTGATCATCGGCGTAGTTTTCAAGATGTGGAATTTTAAGTGGAATTCGAGGTTTTTTCAAGATTGCCGGAAAAAAACCCACGTGCAAAAGCAAAACCTTCTCTATAAAATTTGCGGAGCATTAGTAGGGGAGTGCGTATGCCAAAGCCCAGTCGTTTCCTGTGAGTGGGAGAGACGGTATTTAGGCGTCAAGTTTTTCGGGAGATCGGCTGCCACAGGCCTGTTTGGCCGCCATGCCGGATGTTTAGCATATCAAAAGTTGCCCAATACAAAACGCACCTCTTGTGAAAGTTTGATCCCGATCCAAAAAGCGGTTCTCGAGTTATTGCGTCGAAACCGGCGCGTAAGAAGAATTTGGATGAAATCCCAGGTTTAATGATTACAATAGGGGTTCCCCGTAGGGGACGAACGCCTAATAATAATAATAATAATAATAATTATTCAGTTAGCATTTTACAATGTTGGTACCACATAATATGTTACAAAAATGACATGTACCAGCCTTGCCTAATTCCAACTAAGGATAGCCCAATAAGGCCGTTAGGCATATTTCCATTGGGGTCCTTGTGGAAAAAGGGGAGGATATAATAATTAGATACTTTAGAGAAAGTATTTCTAGGGGGTTATTTAAGATACCTTACATCCTATAGTAAATATCAGTAATCCGTAAGCAGTAATCATTTCAGTCTGTTTTGCCTATCTCTTATGTCGTATTTAGTAGTAGACATAAGCTTGGTGCTCCCTTCTCGCAGCTGTCCGGTTCAGGTGTTCCTTCAGGCTACGTCTGAAGGAATACAGTGTTTCTCTTTTCACGGACTGACTGGGGTAGGTCATTCCAGTCTTTGATGGCAGTGAAGAAGAATGTTTGCTTACCCTGTCCTTGGATTCTCGGGACCGTAAAATTAAACATCCTGTTTCTTGTATTATATCCACTCCTCTCATTTGATTTAACAAAATTACTCTTTAGATACTCTGGAGCTTTGTCATAGAATATCTTGAAGGCATTAGTGAGCCTGATTTGTTTGGTCCTGTCAGAGACAATGAGCATACCTAGTGACTGAAGTTGTTCCTGGCCAACATGTGATCTGGGTCCTAGGTTCAGCATGAACCTAACCCTTTTATTTTGAGTGACCTGAAGTTTGTGCCGTGCTGATTTAGATGATGCAGAGTACCAGAGTGACACAGAATAGTCAAAATTACATTGAACAAGCGCTTGGCAGAGTCGCCGCTGGCAAGCATCCCACCTGTCTATACAGGTATTTTATCCGTGCTCTACACTTACTCAGGGTAGATTCCAAAATTGTTTCACCTGACAAAGTCGAGTCCAGTGTTAGTCCGAGATATTTAACTTGTGACACTGTTGTTATAGGAATATCATTACAGTTGACCGAGAAGCCCACAATGTCTTTCAGTTTGCGTTTTGTTCCACATAAGATGGCTTCCGTCTTGCCCAGGTGAAGAGATAGTCTATTGTCCATTAGCCAATCACTACACGATTCTAGTTCTTTGGAAAGTGAAGCGGCAATACTTATTGGGTCTTTTCCTGAAACCAGAAGCACGCTGTCGTCAGCATACAGTAATAATTCGCAAGAGACGCTCAGTTCCATGTCGTTTACATAACGGAAAGAGTAAGGGGGACCAAGGATGCTTCCCTGCGGGACCCCACAGTTAATTGGCATAGGATCAGATATATTATCATCAATTTTGACTCTTTGTGTTCTACCACTAAGATAAGATTTAAACCAGTTCACTGACCCAATGCCCATTGCTTGTAGTTTATTATAGAGGATATCATGGGCTACTGTATCAAATGCTTTTTGTAGATCAAGAAGAACCATACCAGTGTAGTTACCTTTAGAAATTTCTTTACGAATGTGATCTGTTAAGTAGATGAGACAGGAGTCTGTCGAGTACATGCATCTGAAACCTGATTGAAATTATAGAATAAATAATTTTCTTTGAGGTAGTGTTCAATTTGGGTGAAAACAGCTCTTTCAAGGATTGTAGATACAATACATAATATGCTAACTAGTCTGTAGTTACCAACATCTAGTTTATTTCCTTTCTTGAATAGAGGGGTTACAATGGCTTCCTTCAGTTCAGCAGGTACAGTGTTGGTGTTAATTGACAGGTTGATGATGTGGGTTAGGGGACCCGCTATACCAATGGCTCCATCTCGCAGGAATTTTGTCTGGTCCTGTGCTTTTATGTACATTTAGGTTAGAGAGCTCGTCAAATGTGTATTTTGGTATAACATTTTGCAATCCAAATGTGTTCGGGTGTATGCCTTTATCCCTGTAGAAATTTCGAAAGGTGGCCGTTGTTGTCTTGTATTTATTGAGAGGTTGCGGTAGGTTCTGTGCAAGTGTGTTTTCTATGGAGGTGAAGAAGGAGTTGAAGTAGGTTGAAATTTGTCGTTTATCGTGGCAAACCTGATCATTAATATTGAGAGCAATAATAGTGTTAGACGAATCCCTTGCCTTGTTGATGTAGCCTGTTGATTTTAAGTGCCTCCATAGGTTTTTTGGGTTATTCTGATATTCCTCTGCCTTACTGTGGAAATAATTATATTTCGCTGATTTGATTGTCCTACTTAGTTTATTCTTAGCCTTGTTGAACTCATGTTTCAGACCTTGAACCTGTCTATGTTTCATTAGCCTTTTTAACAGCTTGTCTCTATGTTCCAGGTGGTGTAGTATTTCATTGTTGATCCATGGGTCTGACCTTGCTTTAATTTGTATGTCTTTCAGAGGAGCTATTTCGTCTAGGATGTTTGTGATGATGGTTCGGAAGCCAACCCATGCGTCATTAACGTTTGTATTTCCAAACACTGGAGACCAGTCTGTATTCCATAAAATGTTCAGAAATGTTTCTTTGTTGTAGTTTCTGAGTGACCTTGTTTTGATGACCTTGTGATTCTCTAGGGTAATTTTTTGTGGTTTTCCGTGTACAATATGTGACTAAGTGATCACTTATCCCAGTCTGTATAACCCCTGATTGTGATATTTTGTCCTCTCTGTTACAATTTATATGGTCTAATATTGTAGCAGTGTTCTCAGAGATACGTGTGGGGGTTGTGATGAGTTGTTTGTGATTGTGCATTGTCAGTATGTGGCTATATTCTCGTACAAGCCTATTATTTCGTTGTTTGTAACACAATTTAAAATCCCCTAGTATAATGGATTCATTCCGGGGGTCTAGTAATGACAAAGTTCTTTCAAATTTGGTCAAGAATTGTGTGTCGTCTGGTGGTCTGGTGACCCATCACCCCAATGGTGATGGGTTTTGTCCTTGGCAGGTGTAAGTCGATCCACAGAGCTTCGTGGTTTTCTACATGGAGGTCGGTCCTAGTTGTGTGTGTGAGGTTGTTTTTTACATACAGACATACTCCTCCCCCTTGTCTATTACGATCATTACGAACAATATTGAAACATTGAATGTTTATTTCACCATCGTTTATACTCGAGTCCAGCCAGGTTTCAGTAACTGCAATTATTGAAGCTTTGGCCTTATTAGCTAACAAATTTATTTCTGACAATTTATGGTACATTGATCTGGCGTTAATGTGGATAAGGTGGAGCCCTTTGTTGGTGAACACTCTGTATTCATCTTTGAATGTGTCCTGGCTGGATTCTGTGTTGTTAATACTTGATTCATTTACATTAACATTCGGTAATAAATGCAAGGCACACTTATTGCATAAAAATTCCCGTTCTTCACTGTTGGTCTTCTTAGAGATGCACTTCATGTGAGCTACAGTTTTACACTTTACACAGTTTAGGATCCTTTGTTTTCTTGTTATGAGTGATTTACATATTTCACAAATTAATTTAGGACCTTTAATAGCTAATTCCCCACATTTGTCGCACTCCACTTCTTTTCTGCTAGTAACATAAGTACATCGATCGTGTACTGTTTCATTACAACTACTACATTGTGAAGTTGTACCCCTTTTGTTGAATCCAATATCGCACACTGTACAAATCTTCCTTTTACTGTTCATCATACGTCTGGCGGTGTGGTTTGGCGTGTGATCAGTTGAGAAGCGAAGGTGTGTGAGCGAGGGAGGGGGACTGGCTGTGGCTATGTCTACCCCTAGGCCCCCTCCCACCTCTACCTGTATTTGTTGTTTGATGTTATCCTTGTTCTTGGCCGTTTTTGCTGCTTTATTGTTGATGTTGTTGCGACTGATACCGTCTTTTTTAACTGTTCTGGTTGCATGTTGAACTACCTGAGTAGCCGATAGTGTTGTGTTGTGTTGTAGTAGGTTTGGTTGATTTGTTGTGCAGCGGCGTCGTGTTGTGGGGGGTGGGCGGTTTCTCTTGTTGTCTCTCTTGTTCGTTGCTGTTACTTCATTGTCGATGTGTTTGCTAGAGCTTCCTGCTTTTTTGGGTGTTCTGGTTGCATGTTGTGTTACTTGGGTCACCGATATCTGTAATGTTGAGTAGGTAGAGTGTTGGCACTGTGCTGGCGGTTGCCCTGCGGTCTTGGTTGTGAGTTGGAGCGTGAAGGGAGATTGGGGTGCCTGCTGGCCCAGTTTGTTATAACGAATTTTACTGCTAGGGACTGTTGAAATGTCGGTGTCTGCCTTACTTGTTTGGTGGTGGTGTTACTTCAACGTTGAACTAGGACCGGGGTTGGTCTCTACATCTCCGCAGCTAATTAGAGTGTAGCACAATAGGTGTTGTAGCGAGGTTGTGCCAGAGTACTTGCCAAGCCGCGGCGTCTTCCCGATATATGAAATGGACCAGGCACGAATGGTGACAGAAATTTCACTTGTGTGTGATTTCTGTGCGACGAGGTCCCTCAATACTTGTTTAGTGTTGACCTGGTACACTACCGGTTTCCTCTGCACCTGTATATCAGCACAGCCCCTCTGGATGTTGAGAAGGATGATACATAGAGAGAGGGCTACGCCCGCACCCTTCATCCCTCCAGCCATCTTGCAGTATGTGAGATACAATTTAAGTATGTAAATTAGGATAGGCTTCACTTCCTCAACCTATCAACTCGGGTGTTGCTCAGGATTCTGTCCTATGTACAGTTCTCATTCTAATATTCATTAACCCACTGAACCCCAGCTATTTAATAATAAATGTTCACCCCAGGATCAGGGGGTTGTAAAAAAAGTGTTTTTCCAGAAAACACCAGGACTGGGTTAGAAATGAAGGATAACCCACAAAAAAACGATCCCCTAGGTCATTAAGGGGTCCTACGGTGCGCCCGAAAGTCGGAATTACCATGGGGAAATGGGTAGGCAAAAACAGGTTTTTGCGCGGTTGGACGTTGAGAGTTTTCAACCATCGGCATTGTTGCGTGGGATACTTACACAGTTCCCATACAAATCTGAGTCCTCTAGGTGCCATAGGACCGGAGTAATTAACCAGGACGCACCTTATGCGTCCCTGGGGTTTAGCGTTACATACATTGCGAATGCATGGTTTGCGTCGCTGGGGTTCTGTGGGTTAATGATCTTCTCGAGTGCACCTCTACCCCAGTCCACTCATATGCTAATCACTCTACCTAACACTACTCAACTAGTTTTCCACAGCAATCCACCATGCAAGTACTTCAAAACTCATGTGATGAGGCTATAGCACGCCTATCTTCCGATCTATCAACTATTTCCAATTGGGGCAGATATAATCTTGTTACTTTCAATACTTTCAAGGCCCAATTTCTCCATCTATCTACCCGTCATAATCTGTCGTATGACTATCCTTTACTCTTCAATAATAAACAAATCAACCTTTTATCTTCTCCCAATATTCTTTATGTATCTTTTTCTTGTGACCTTTCTTGGAAAGATCATATTACCACTCTTGCTAAAAACAGTTTCCCAGAAGTTAGGAGTGCTCAACCGTCTCTGTGGGATCCTCACCACCGTACATTTTCTTGCTCTGTATAGGGGCACTGTCCATCCATGAATCGAGCATTTATCCCATGTGTGGGGAGGACCTACTCGTACTTTTCGAAAAGGTAGAGTCAAAGCATTTTGTCTCATCGATTCACCTCCTCTTAGTAATTCCCTACAAACTCTCTCTACTCACTATAATGTTCCATATCTGTCACTCTTCTACTGTTATTACAGTAATCAGTGTATACTGTGATGTTAACCACTCCGTTAGAACCGCATGGCTTGTCCTACAGTGACTCGCTAGGATCGCCAGGGCAGTGGATGGGGCTACAGTTTATGTATTAGAGTGTGCTTTATTTCATATGAAAGCTCGTGTCATGGGCAGTCCAGAAAGGCTCTTTGTTTTCACCCAGGTCAAGGCTTTATATATTTAATTGTAAAGTATGTGTTTTATCATTAACTAGTAATGATGGGATCTGGGAGAGAGAGTAGAACAGAGTGAGAGGGAGCGCGCAGTGTTTTTGTCCCGCTCGATGACGTCACGGCTGGCTGCCTCGTGGGGGTTGGTGGAGAGAGGTCCTTACCATGCTGCTAGCTCCCTTGCTAGTGGCTAGAGGACTTGTAACCGCTTTTTTTTCCCACGCGCCTCGAGCTAGTGCGAGTATTTATACAGTTCCTCGCCACTCTCTCCCTCAGATCTGGTTTCTAGAACGCATCCATCTTTTTCCCTTGCTACCTGTCCTCCGCCCCGCACCTGAGAATCTTTTCCTCTGCCTCCCTCTCTCTTTTTCATATCTTTCACCACCTTTTTATTAATATTATACCCCCTCTGGTTAACTCTGCAAAATCAGCTTCATGCTGGCCAGTTGTATTGTGCGTTAAGGTCTGATATAACCCATGTATGTTAGTTGTTAAGATAAGTTGATCACAAAGCATTGATTGGCTTTCATATTGCCGCTTCCTATAACTATTAGTGTTCTGCTGGATTAGATAATGCTAGACTAGGCGTCTGATATTATAAGGTATTGTTTCCTATGAGTGCTGGCTTTAGGAAAAGGCTGCACGACATACCTGAGAACTGGAGTTGATTGAGTAAATTCTAGTCTGTGTGCCATTGAGAATAGAGCATGGACGAATGAGGGCTTTTTGCCTATACCATTCTGCACTGTTCTAAGCTCGTTGTTTGTCTTTGAGGTACGCCAGGAGAACGCTTAATACTTCGGTATTAAGGTTTCTCAAGAGAGCTACCCTTCCCTATAACGTAATATTTGAGGCACAGACTTGAAATTTGCACTAGGCTATGCGGCATTCCATGCGCACCAGTATCTCGTATCATTGACTCTAGCTAGACTTTATCAATCATAGTAGACATTAAGTATATTAACCTAATTACTCTTTTTATGCATACCCATTTATGATTACACAAGCATTTCGCAGCCTAGTTTGATGTATTGAGACACAAATGACTTGGGCTCTTTTTGTTGATAGGAATACTGCATTGTCGTGGCGATTATTATTATGGTTGTAGTGTTTAGGATATTCTTGGCTCCGACGGCATTATATATTCTGCCTTTTTGTGTGCATAGCCTGAACGAGCATTGTTCCGCTGCCTGCCTTTTTGGGTTCCATTTCCGATATGAGCATCTTTATAGCATCTAACATTTAAAGAAGATTCCTTGTTAGTGTTGAAGGACTTTAGTGCACTTTCTTTCATGCAGGAGTGCCTGACATTTATTGATTAAAATAACGTAAGCTGTAACTTCTCTTACCACCTTACTTTGTATACCATAACCAAGCACCTTCGGTTATAGGTAGTAATAGGCTGTTTTCACATAACATTAAGCCTAGAGTAGACGCACATTTATTGAGAGTTTGATAGCCTATTATTGCATATAGAACTCTGTAGAGTATTTGTGTTCTTTGTTCACTGGGAATATACATCAGAGGTTGGAGCTAGCGCTTTCCGTTGTAGCATTTATGCCATTACTAGTCCAATGAATAAGAGCCCTGATATATTTGAACCCCAGTCGTAACAAATGGCGACCTTACCTAGGATTTGGTGAACCTACATTTATTAGCAGGGAACATTTGTTGTTTTGGAGAATATTTTGCGGGGATCAGCAAGAATAATTTTTTTCGCAACATAGTATAGCCCTTGAGTATTTCCGAGAATTTTTGTGTGTATATTGAGGTATAAGAGTTTGGGGTGCTTTTCTGAATATTGAGGTGGGAAATTTTTGAGAGCATCATGTCTTATACCGGATCAGAGGAGAATGGAGACACAGTACGTAATGTCGAAACTGAGGAACAGCAGCATGATGAAAGGGTTAATCGGGTGAACTGTGAGGAGGATGCTAGGATATTTTTGCAATGGCCTGTTACTGCCGAGCGGTTGGAGGGTATGGATCGGTACGGTCTTCAATGCCTGGCCACAGCTATCGGTCATGCGGTTACTAGCAGCATGACCAGGGATAACTTGATAACGTGTGTACTGGGCAGGGTGACTGGTGAGCGAGATGGGTTGAGTGCTCAGAGCCATTCGGCCATGCTTCACCTACACTCGACTCCCAGCCATCCCAGTAGTTTGCCGACCCTGGGTACGCTTCCACAGTTGGGTGGTGACTGGCAGGGGGGGTTGCCCCTGGGGGGACCACCGGTAATTTCAAACATTGTAGCACCTTCACCTCCTCAAGGGTTAACTCCAGAATTATTGCTTCAGCTCGAATTAGCTAAGCTTCAGCAGCAACAAAGGGCATGCGAGCTTCAGCAGCAATTAGAATTAGCCAAGATAGAAGAGAGAAAAAGTCACCAGTACATAGAGCTAGCAAAAATCCAAGCTGATTTAGAGTCGACTAGGTACTGTGCCGACATGGATGTAGAGAAGTCGCGAGTAGAGGCAACGGGACAGCGACTTGGGGCTGGTAACCGTGTTCATGAGCAGTCTCTCTCGCACTTATTGAAACTGGTTCCGGTGTTTGATGAGAGTGGTGTGACAGAATTTTTCACACGCTTTGAGAAGAAGTGCCAGGAACACCAGTGGCCAGAGAATAAATGGGAAGCACTTGTATCCTCTAGATTAATGGGCAAGGGTCTTAAAGCCTACGATGCGTTACCTTTGGAGTCATGTATTGTGTATGAGGATCTCAAGGAGGCTGTCCTGAGGGCTTACGAACTGCAACCAGAAACGTACCGTTTGAAGTTCCGGGGTGTAACTAAGGGAAGAGATAACACCTTTTTGGAACACGCCCGGGACTTGTCCGATGCTATGGGGAACTGGCTCCGATCTGAGAAGGTCACAATTTTTGATGAAATTAAGCAGTTAATGATGTTGGAGCAGTTCTTTAAGAGCACGGGCGGTGATCTAACTTTGAACTTAAAGGAGAAAAACCCAAGAACTCTAGTAGAAGCAGCAGAAATGGCTGATCTACGGCTGTCGTTGATTCGGGGTTGCGGGTCCTCACAGAATTACGATGCAAGTGCTAGGGACCGTTATCCTCCCCCTCCCCGTAGCAACGACACATTTAAACAAAAGAGCAATGAAACTAAAAATGAATTCAAACCTAACACCACGCCGTATAAGAAAAGTCAGGGGCCTGTTACATCACAGTATAAGCCGAAACCGAAATTTATGTGTTTTAGTTGCCACCAGGAGGGTCATAAGGCAAATGAGTGCCCTAGTCGACCTCCTCCAGCAGCCGTGTCTTTTGCTCACGGCATTGGAGTGTTCAAGAGGACATCGGAGTTTGTTAGAGGCATTTCTTCCGAAGTAAATACACTGCCAGTGCAGAAGGATCCGGAAGGCTTATTCCCTGTCCGTGATGCCTTTAGTGACCACAGGGGACTCGGTTGTGTGGAGTGGGGGGGTAGAAGACATGAGGTGAGAATTTTGCGTGACACTGGGGCATCGCAAACACTGTTGAGAAATTTCACTGGTAAACCTGTCAATACGGCGCGGGTGGTTGTGGTTCAGGGAGTTAATGCGACAAGGTCATACCCGCTTGTAAGAATGAAGGTGGAAGTTGATGGTGTGACTCGTGACCTGGATGTAGGAATTGTGGAGAAGTTACCTGTTGGGGGCATTGACCTCCTTCTCGGCAACTACTTTGCGGGACCTACTTCTGAGGCTCCACCCTTGGTCGTTGCCGAGAAGCCGGCCGACGTGAGTAGGGAGGAGCAGGAGTGGGTTGAGAAGTGTCCGGGGTAGCCTATGGCGTGTGTTGTCACCGGAGATTCTGCATCGAGGGAGTCACATTCTGGTCAACAATCTTTAGATCAGCGGAGGAAGGGTACCGAGAAGGGGTTGGAAGTTGATGCGGTTGAGAGTTTAGTATCAACGGCCCTTCTCGGGGACTCAGTATTAGGACCATATATCGAGTCTGAAGAAGACCCAGTAACTGTTGTGGAAAAGGCAGAGGATGGGCTTAAAAAGACGAAAGAGTTGAAGGAGGACAGTGATGCACAGTCGGGAGATGTAGCAACAAGGTACCCTGACGCGTACCCTATGAGAAATGGGTCGGCGAAGACGGTGGTCCGAAGCTTGCTAGTGTATTTTTCCCGGTATGGTTACCCGCAGGGGATTCAGTCAGTCCAGGGACCCAACTTCACTTCTAGCCACTTGGTTCAAGCAATGCCGCAGCATGAGATTGTTGGGGTTGTGTCATCTGCGTATCATCCGGAGAGCCAGGGTGTGTTAGAGCGATGGCACTCAGCCTTGAAATCTGTACTTCGTTGTTGTTGCTTTGAGAGTGGGAGGGATTGGGATCTTGGCCTGCCATGTGTTTTGTTTGCTGTGTGGGAGGTACCTGGGGAGAGTTTGGGATTCAGCCCTAATGAGCTCGTCTTTGGACACGGACCGTGTCAGAGGGCCTCTCCATATGGTTGAAGAAGTATGGGAGGGCACAGAAAAACCTTGTTCTATGCTCAAGTGTGTCCTCAACAGTCGAGAACGGATGTTGCGCAGTCTGGAGATGGCTGGCCGTAATCTGACTAGCTCTCAGGCCCTCAGGAAGGACAGGTACGACCTCAAGGTTGAACTCAGGTAGTTTCACGTGGGTCAGGAGGTGTTGATTCTACTGCCCCTTGTAGGTCACCCCTTATCCGCGAAGTACGCTGGTCCTTATAGGGTGGTTGAGGAGCTATCGGACCTGGTTTACTTGGTAGCCACTCCAGACAGACGGAAGCGCAATCAGTTATGTCATGTTAATCCCATGAAGGCGTATGGGAGGCACCCCCCTGAGCCTCTCACTGTGCCTGTGATGACGTTTAGCAGTCAAGGTGGAGAAGGAGAACGGGACAGTCTAGCTCAGGTGGAGGATAACTGGAAGGATAAGAAGTTCAAATGGGCGCCTGAGTGTGAGAAGGTGTTTAGAGAAGTAAAACACCTGTTGTGCACTCACCCGATCCTCAGGGCCCCTGACTTTAGCCTACCTTTCCAACTAGCAACGGAGGCTAGTGGTGTGGGGGCTGGTGCCGTCCTTGTGGAAAAGGACGATGATGGGCTGGAGCATCCTGTTAGTTTCTGCTCGGAGAAGTACAATTCGGCCCAGGGGAGCTGCTCTGTTGTCGAGGAGGAGCTGCTGGCGGTTGTGCTTGCGCTGGGGCATTTCGAGGTCTATGTTCCAGCCTATGGTCCGGTCATTGTAGTTTACCCAGATCATCACCCTCTCAAGTTCTTGGACCAGTTTCACAATCGGAATATGAGGCTGACCAGCTGGTCACTAAGGTTATTGGTATATAACCTGGACATACGCCATATTGCCGGTTGTGACAACGTGGTTGCAGATGGTCGTTCAAGGGTATATGATCCTGGGTAGATTGACACACGGGTAGCCTCCTGCTTTAGTTTGAATAGTATTTTGCGCTTGGTGCTTGTTGGCTCGCGGTTGTAGCCCAGCGTATTGGGTCGTAAAGCAGGAGTTGAGCGTTTGGTATAGAAGAAAAAACTAGGCTTGCCCCTATGGTGCAGCCGAAATAAACAAATTATAAACATAAAAATCAAATAAAAACTCTTTCTTTGATAGTTGAATTTTTTTAGTATGTTATAGCAGTAATTCTGAGTTGCACTCCTCTCAGAATGCTGGGCTAGAGAAGCTCGCTCTTGAGGAGCATAACTACATACAATTTAACCTATTGTGTTGGGGAGGGTTATAATTTTGAAAAATGTTTTGTCGAAGAACTGTGCCAGATATTTTACTGCCGCTGGGTGATGGGAAGTGGAGATATAGCATGGGTTTTAACCATCAGATTTTTGTGAGCCTTGGGGCCTCTGAGAAAAATCTTGGGGGGGGGTGTGACGTTAACCACTCCGTTAGAACCGCACTCCACTCCTACAGTGACTCGCTAGGATCGCCAGGGCAGTGGATGGGGCTACAGTTTATGTATTAGAGTGTGCTTTATTTCATATGAAAGCTTGTGTCATGGGCAGTCCAGAAAGGCTCTTTGTTTTCACCCATGTCAAGGCTTTATATATTTAATTGTAAAATATGTGTTTTATCATGAACTAGTAATGATGGGATCTGGGAGAGAGAGAGAGAGTAGAACAGAGTGAGAGGGAGCGCACAGTGTTTTTGTCCCGCTCGATGACGTCACGGCTGGCTGCCTCGTGGGGGTTGGTGGAGAGAGGTCCTTACCATGCTGCTAGCTCCCTTGCTAGTGGCTAGAGGACTTGTAACCGCTTTTTTCCCACGCGCCTCGAGCTAGTGCGAGTATATACAGTTCCTCGCCACTCTCTCCCTCAGATCTGGTTTCTAGAACGCATCCATCTTTTTCCCTTGCTACCTGTTCCCCGCTCCGCACCTGAGAATCTTTTCCTCTGCCTCCCTCTCTCTTTTTCATATCTTTCACCATCTTTTTATTAATATTATACCCCCTCTGGTTAACTCTGCAAAATCAGCTTCATGCTGGCCAGTTGTATTGTGCGTTAAGGTCTGATATAACCCATGTATGTTAGTTGTTAAGATAAGTTGATCACGAAGCATTGGTTGGCTTTCATATTGCCGCTTCCTATAATTATTAGTGTTCTGCTGGATTAGATAATGCTAGACTAGGGGTCTGATATTATAAGGTATTGTTTCCTATGAGTGCTGGCTTTAGGAAAAGGCTGCACGACATACCTGAGAACTGGAGTTGATTGAGTAAATTCTAGTCTGTGTGCCATTGAGAATAGAGCATGCACGAATGAGGCCTTTTTGCCTATACCATTCTGCACTGTTCTAAGCTCGTTGTTTGTCTTTGAGGTACGCCAGGAGAACGCTTAATACTTCGGTATTAAGGTTTCTCAAGAGAGCTACCCTTCCCTATAACGTAATATTTGACGCACAGACTTGAGATTTGCACTAGGCTATGCGGCATGCCATGCGCACCAGTATTTCGTATCATTGACTCTAGCTAGACTTTATCAATCATAGTAGACATTAAGTATATTAACCTAATTACTCTTTTTATGCATACCCATTTATGATTACACAAGCATTTCGTACCCTAGTTTGATGTATTGAGAC
This sequence comes from Paralithodes platypus, assembly GCA_032716605.1. NCBI lineage: Eukaryota > Metazoa > Arthropoda > Malacostraca > Decapoda > Lithodidae > Paralithodes > Paralithodes platypus. The sequence continues at coordinate 23,733,280 of CM064564.1, read as the reverse complement.
ACAAACGACTTAGGCTCTTTTTGTTGATAGGAATACTGCATTGTCGTGGCGATTATTATTATGGTTGTAGTGTTTAGGATATTCTTGGCTCCGACGGCATTATATATTCTGCCTTTTTGTGTGCATAGCCTGCACGAGCATTGTTCCACTGCCTGCCTTTTTGGGTTCCATTTCCGATACGAGCATCTTTATAGCATCTAACATTTAAAGAAGATTCCTTGTTAGTGTTGAAGGACTTTAGTGCACTTTCTTTCATGCAGGAGTGCCTGACATTTATTGATTAAAGTAACGTAAGCTGTAACTTCTCTTACCACCTTAATTTGTATACCATAACCAAGCACCTTCGGTTATAGGTAGTAATAGGCTGTTTTCACATAACATTAAGCCTAGAGTAGACGCACATTTATTGAGAGTTTGATAGCCTATTATTGCATATAGAACTCTGTAGAGTATTTGTGTTCTTTGTTCACTGGGAATATACATCAGAGGTTGGAGCTAGCGCTTTCCGTTGTAGCATTTATGCCATTACTAGTCCAATGAATAAGAGCCCTGATATATTTGAACCCCAGTCGTAACAATACCTCCTTCCTTGCGGAATGTGGGGGCACTGGCCTTTCAACACATTCCAACCCTATTTCTGTCCAACTCTCTAAACCAAGAGTGAAGCAATTTTCCCAATTTTTCTTCTACTCAACAAGTATGCTCTGAACTCTTTCCTCAATTTGTCTTTCCTTAAACTATGACTAATTGAATTCAAGCTCTGTGTCCGAATTTAGCTCTCTGTCACTCTTTCAACAACTTGGGAGGGGGGGGGGGGGGGGGGCACGTGTTATAGGTAGCTTGGTCATTTGTCTCCTTCATTTTTTTTTCTATGTGAGTGAGGGAGACAAAAGGCAGAACTGCCTGTAGCGAGTGCCTCCCCCAGAGTTGAAAGAATGACAGGGCCAATATCAAGAGACGTTAGAGCCAAAATGCACACACAAATGAAATATAAAATACACTGACACACTACAATGCTCTGATACGGCCTCTCCTGAAATATACTTTTCAGTTATGGTATCCAGCACTCGAAAAGATATAGAGCGACTGGAAGAGCACAAGCTACAGCGACCACACTTATTCCATCAATTAGAAGACTGAGCTATGAATACCGGTTGAGAGCTCCTGATCTCTTTATGTTGGAAACACGTAGACTACCAGGTCAACTCATTGACATTAAACAAATAATAATGGATTTGACAATATGCATTACAGCAAAAATATGTAGACTCAATATTTGTTTTCTCTGTGTATGAAGGGCACAAAGGCTGACTGTCTGTACGAGTGTCTCCCCCTAGAACCAAAAGAGAGACATAGAGCCAAATTCAAGGGAAGTTGGGGTCAAAATGCCTGGACACACGAAGTTTAAAGGCAAGAGTGATTAAGGGAGAGAGATCCAGAGTTCACTTGTTGATTAGAAGATAGACTAAGAAAATTTGCTAATTCTCAGGTTGGAGAGTTAGACAGAATAGGAGTGAGACTTTTTTTAAAGGCGGGTGCCTTTATGATCCACAGGTACACGTGGAAACGGATGTTGACGATGAAGGATAAAACAGAGGTGGAACGAAAGTCATTGATTGATTATGTATGTGTGGATGAACGAATGAAAAAATCTGTGATGGATGCTAGGGTGTATAGGGGTATTGGAGGGGGGTCTGTCTGATCATTATGTAGTGGTAGCTAAGGTTAGGATACAAAAGAAGTGGGTGAGGAGAGCTGGAGGGAGGTGAGAGGAGGGTGGAATGGTGAGGAGGGTGGAGAGGTTGCAGGAGGAGGAAGTCAGGGAGGAGTACAGGAGAGCAGTGGAAAGACGACTAGGTGGGTTTGACCTGGAAGTTATGGAGGAAGTGGAGGAGATGAGCAAGGTGTTTAAGGATGAGATCTGTGCAGCATGTGAGGAGGTGTGTGGAGGAGAATAGGGAGGGAGTGAAAGGTACAGCATGGTGGACAGAAGAGGTAAGAATAGCTGTGGAAGAAAAGAAGAAAGCATATAGAGAGTGGTTGGGTAGTAGAGGGAATGAAGATTCCGAGAGACAGAAACGAGCGAGGTACGTGGAGAGTAAGAGGGTGGTGAAGAGAGTAGTGAAGGAAAGTAAGAGAAGAGTAGATGAGGAATTTGGAAGGAATCTGAGTGTAAAATGGAGGGAGAGTAAGAAACTGTTCTGGAAAGAAGTCAAGAAAGTTAGGGAAGGTAGCAAGGGAAACAGTAAGGGTGTGAAAGATAAGAATGGGAGAATGCTAGCCGAGAAGCAAGAGAGAGTCAAAAGATGGAGGGAGTACTTCAGTGAGTTGCTAAATGTAAGGAATGAAGAGCCAGCAAACATAGCTGGATATGGTATGGGAGGGAGAAGAAGAGAAGTAGTGGAGGAGGAGGTGGGGGATCAGGAGGTCAGAAGTGTGGGAAGCCATGAAAAGAGTGAAGTTGGGGAAAGCACCAGGAATAGATGGAGGAGTGTGTGGTGAAATGTTGAGGTATGGTGGTGAGATAGTGATAGAATGGGTATGGAAAATGTGTAAACTAGCATGGGAGAAGGGGAGTGCACCCGATGACTGGAAGACTGGCATAATAGTCCCCCTATATAAGGGCAAAGGGGAAAGAGGAGTGTGTGGTAACTACCGAGGAATATGTCTTCTAAGCGTAGTAGGGAAGGTATACAGTAGGGTATTGATTGAGAGAGTGAGAGTGAGAACGGAGAAATGGATAGGTGACAAGCAGGGAGGTTTTAGGAAGGGAAGAGGATGTGTAGATCAGATTTTTACCCTGAATTGTGTTGTGGAGAAGTATCTGGAGAAGAAACAAAAGGTGTATGTTGCCTTTATGGACTTGGAGAAGGCCTATGACAGAGAGGATAGAAAAGGTTTGTGGAAAGTACTTAGAATATACGGAGTAGAGGGCAAGTTGCTGAAAGCAGTGAAGAGCATGTATGAGGGTGCAAAGGCAGCAGTACGTGTGGAGAGTGAGCAGAGCGAGTTCTTTGACCTGAATGTTGGTTTGAAACAGGGGTGTGTGATGTCCCCGTGGTTGTTTACTGTATATATGGATGAAGTCATGCAAGAAATACTATCAAGAGCAGTGGATGTTGGTGTATCGCTGAAAAGGGAGGGAATTGAGTGGAAGCTACCTATACTGCTGTTTGCGGATGATACAGTTATGATGAGTGATAATGAATGGGAGTTGCAGGGTCTGGTAAAAGAGTTTGGAACAGTGTGCGAAAAACGGAATTTGAAGGTAAATGCGGGGAAGAGCAAGGTTATGGTCTTCGAAAGGGGTGAAGTCACAGAGAGTGAGGTGAAGCTGAACGGTCAGGCTCTGGAGATCGTCAACTCTTTTAAGTATCTGGGCAGTGTGTTGAGTAAAGATGGGACTATTAGATGAAGTGCGGGAGAGGGTACAACCGGGGAAGAGGGTTGTAGGAACGCTGAAAGCAGTAACAAGAAATAGGGTGGTCAGTATGGAAGTGAAGAAGTCCTTGCATGACAGTGTGGTAATCTCGACACTGACTTACGGAAGCGAAGCATGGACGTTGGTTGAGAGACTCAGACCAAGAGTGAGAGCAGTGGAAATGAATTACTTAAGGAGTGCGTGCGGAGTTACATGGAGGGATAGACAGACTAATGAGGAAGTAAGAAGGAGGTGTGGTGTGGAGGTAGATGTGCTGGAAAGTGTGAAAAGGAACAACTTGAGATGGTTCGGCCATATGGAACGTATGGAAAGCGAGAGAATGACTAAGAGGGTGTATGAGAGCGAGGTGGAGGGACAGAGAGGGAGAGGTTGACGGAATGAGAGGTGGAAGGATGGAGTGAGGAAGTACATGAACGAAGGCGGTGCTGGTTGGGGGGAGGGGCGTCGACTGACTGGGGACAGAGGTGCATGGGGGCGGTTCGTTTGTGGCCACCCCTTCGGGGATCACGGCGTCAGGCAATAGATAGATATATAGATAGCCTCCCACTCACCTCAAGTATGCACTGAGAGAGCACTGAAGAACACTGATTATTGTAATAGCGATAGAAGATTGAAAGAGATGCAACATTGCCGTGTGGAAAGAGCTTGTAGGGAACCAGTAAGAGGAAGTGAGTTGATGAGGCGAAATACTATTGACTCTACTCTTTCGAGAAATGCTGTATGGGTGGAACCTCTCTACATACGCGAACATTGCGAACATTACTCGATACATGGGTCATGGACGCACTGTCCCCCTATACAGAGCAAGAAGCTGTGTGAGGGTGAAGAACCTACGGAGACAGTTGATCACACCAACCTTTTGGGAAGGTTTTTTAGCAAGAGTGGTAATATGATCTTTCTAAGAAAGGTCTGATGAAAAAGATACACCAAGAATATTGAGAGAAGATGAATGATTCATATGTGTATTGTTAAAGAGTAATTGATAGTCTTGTGGAGAATTGAGACTGGTAGATAGAAGGAGAAATGTGGGCTTGGAGACTTTGAAAGTAACAAGATTTGTTCTGCCTCAATCTGAAATAATTGATAGATCAGAAAATAGGCGTGCCATGACTGCATTACTTACGTGAGTTGGAATTATTGCATGCTGGGTTGTTGTGCAATACTAGTAGAATAGTGTAAGGTAGAGTCATCAGCATATGAGTGAATAGGACAAGAGGTACAGTTGAAGAGATAATTAATTAATATTTAAAAGAAAACTGGAGGCAAGACAGAACCCTGAGGAACACCGGAGTTGATAGGTTAATGAAGTGAGTGATGGCCGTCCACAGTTGCAGCTACGGAACAGTCAGAGGGGCAATTAGAGTCAAAGGCACAGATAGAGGGATAGAAACTAAATAAAAGTAGTTTGGAAAGTATAGATTTGTGCCAGACTCTACTATGTAGGCCTATAGATAAGTCTCACGGAAGTCGCAAAGGGAGGATGACCGCGAGTTGGTAAGATAAGCAATACAACATTCTACCATGGCTGGAAACTAGAATGAATAAGGTTCATTGCTAATATGTGTGGAGACATTTTCACATTTAAGTTCTGCTCTACCTGTAACAAACTTCCCTCAGAAGTTGTAAATAGTTCTTCAGTAGAACAGTTAAAGGTGAGAGTAAATAGTATTGTGCACACTTCCAATGAGTGCACTAAACAATACCTCTCTTTCCACTTTATGTATCTCCCTATAATAGACCGCAAGGTCTCTGATGTAATAACTATTCCTAGTAACTCTCTCTCTCTCTCACTCTTCATTAACAGTGCACATTTTTAACTTGGTAATTTTATACATTACCATTCTTTTATCTCGCAGCCTGAGACAACTTGAGGCTTATCAACATTCACCAGGAGGTTACAGGAAGAGAACAATATATTCACTATAGATTATACTATATATATATATATATATATATATATATATATATATATATATATATATAATGTGTGTGTATGTGTGTGTCGTGTGAGGGAGGAATTCATGCTGGTTTAAGGAAGGGTTTATGGACCCCTTCCTCCCACATGGTTCCTCCAGGTGGAACGTATGGGAAGCGAGAGGATGAATAAGAGACTGTACGAGAGTGAAGTGGAAGGACAGAGAGGGAGAGGCAGACAAAATTGAAGTGGAAGGATAGAGTTAAGAGATATATGAGTGAAAGCGATGTTGGACGGGAAGATGGGCGTCGACAGGTTGGGGACCGAGGTGCATGGGTGCGATTCAGTCGATTCAATCGTGGCCACCCCTTCGGCGTTAATCGTGTCTGGCAATAGATAGATAGTTATGAACTTGGTAACTGATGTCAATATATTTACATATATTAGTACCTTTGCTTGATATATTAATTACTTTCCACTTTTACCCAAACATTGTTCTCTGACAAAACCACTGACTAATCTGCTTACATAGATTCACCTTGTGTTCCCAACATGCAATTGTTGATACAGTTTCCCTTACCCCATAGTTTTTGTTATATTCTGGCATAAGCATATGGGTGGATAGGACTAGAGGTACAATTGAGAAGATTAATAATGAATATTAGAATGATCTGGAGACAGAGCAGAACCCTGAAGAACACTGGAGTTGATAGGTTGAGGAAGTGAGCGATTGCTGTTCACAACCACATCTATAGAACAGCCAGAAAGAAAATAGAGTCAAAGGCACAGATAGAAGGATAGAAACTGAAGGAAGATAGTTTTGAGATTATAAATTTGTGTCAGACTCTATTGGAAGCTTTTAATACTTTTCATCATCGAAGTCCCGAAAGGAGGATGACCAAGAGTTAGTGAGATGAGAAAGATCACAAGTATAGCGGCAAATAAAGGAAACCATACTGACAATCTGAAAGTAGCTTATGGGCAGAAAAATGCGTAAGATACTTTGAATTCAGAATATTACTTAAAACTTTATAGATGCAAGATATGAGAGCAATTGGAAGATATTTGGAGAGTTGAGAGTGGTCACCCTTCTTAGGGAAAGGTTGAATCAGAACAAACTTCCAGCAAGAAGGAAAGGCGTTTTAGGAAAGACGGAGACGAAAGAGTTTGCCTAGGCAGGAAGTCAGCACGGAAGAACAGTTTTTGAGTACAACAAGAGGAACCAGCGTTTGTCTGAGAAATTTTTCTACTGAAAAATGCAAAAATGTATTTCATAGGGGGATCCCGGGGTTGGGTTGTTTTATAAACTTGCTAAAGGTCCAGGGGACAAACTGAAAACTCCACTTAACCCACAGAACCCCAGCGATGACACATTTGCGTCGGCAATGTATGTAACCTAAACCCCAGGACGCATAGGGTGCGTTGGTGTTTAATTACTCCGGTCCTATGGCACCTAGAGGGCTCAGATTTGTATGGGAACTGTGTAAGTATCCCACGCAACAATGCCGATGATTGAAAACTCTCAAAGTCCAACCGCATGCGCGTGAGCGTGCAAAAGCCTGTTCTTGCCTGTTTTTGCCTACCCATTTCTCCATGTTAATTCCGACTTTCGGGCGCACCGTAGGACCCCTTAATTACCTAGGGGATCGGTTTTTTGTGGGGTTTCCTTCATTTCTAACCCATTTCTGGTGTTTTCTGGAAAACAAATTTGTTTACAACCCTCTGGTCCTGGAGTGTACATTTATTATTAACTAGCTGGATTTCACTGGGTTAAATCAATAGTGTAGTTTGATTAGTACTTGGTTCATTAGTTTGTTTGTCATACTTTTGTTTTATTTCTATTGTTTTCTGTATATAGTTAAGGACATTAAATAACTTGCCACTGGAAGTAACTTTGGTCTAAAATGTGTTATAGTGGTGTTGTGTCTATCTGATAACAGTACCGATACATAACATCCTGTGACATGTTCACCAGTAAATACCATACACAATAAATCATTATGACATAATGTTAATATAAAATTCATCGATCATGAAAGCTTGATTAATTGTTCAAAATGAGCAACGCTTAATGATTCCTGGATTGTGACATTATCATTGGAAAGTTAAATTAGACATCAGCGTTTGATAAATAGCCTACACATTACAGAACAAAACAATATCTATATATATTTTTGTTTTCTTTTCCATATGAGTGAGGGAGACAAGAGGAAGAACTGTCTGTGCCGAATGCCTCCCCCAGAGTCGAAAGAGTGACAAGGGACGTTTGAGCCAACATGTCTGGACACACAGGAGTTTGAAGCAATTTAAGTCATAGGAAGAAGAAAAGACTGATTCTGGGAGAGACTTCCAGATCTCAGCAGTTTTTTTTTTTTTTTTTTCTATGTGATTGAGGGAGGCAAAAGGCATAACTGCCTATAGCGAGTGCCTCCCCCATAGTTGAAAGAGTGACAGGGCCAAAATCAAGGGACGTTCGAGCCAAAATGCCTGGACACACGGAGTTTGAAGCAATTTAAGTCATAGGAAGAGGGAAAGACTGATTCTGGGAGAGAGTTCCAGAGCTCAGCTGTTGAGTAGAAGAAATGACTTAGAATAACGTTTCACTCTTGGTTTGGAGAGTTGCATAGAGTAGGGCTGGGATTGTGTTGCAAGACAGGTACTATGTACCTTATGTAGAGGAGGTGGTATACACTGGATAGCTCTGAGGAACACTGAATATTGTAGTAGCTATAGAATAGCGAGAGAGATGCAACATTGCGGTGAAGCGAGAGAGATTTCGAAGAGTTGGTGAGTGGACGGGAGTTAATGATACGAAAGACTTTCCTTTCTACTTTGTCTAGGAGTGCGGTGCGAGTTGATCCTCCCTACACATGTGAACAGTACTCAATACAAGGACGCACTGTGCCCCTGTACAGAGCAAGAAGCTGTGCAGGAGTAAAGAACCCCTTGAGGCGGTTGAGCACACCCAGCTTCTGGAAGGCTGCCTTAGCAAAGTTGGTAATATGGTCCTTCCAAGTGAGAGCAGAAGAAAAAGAGACGTCAAGATTATTGAGAGAAGATTAAGGATTGATTTGTTGAAGTGTAAGTGTAGTCCTCAGGGAGTTCCGGAGGGGTAGTAAGATGAAGAAATTGGGTTTTGGAAGCATCAAAGGCAACAAGGTTTTCTCTGCCTCAATTGGAAATAGTAGTTAGATCAGACGATAAGTGTTGCATGGCTTCATTACGTTAGTTTTTGAGGGATTATTGGCTGGGCGTTCAAGAAAACTAATTGAGTAGTGTAAGGTAGAATCATCTGCGCATGAATGGATGGGACTGGAGATATAGTTGAGGAGATCGTTTATGAAAATTAAAAAGAGAAGGGTGATAGGACAAAGCCCTGAGGAACACCGGAGATGATAGGATGAGGAAGAGAGCGATGGCCGTACACAACCGCAGCTATGGAACGGCCGGAAAGGAAATTAGAGACAAAGGCACAGATGGAGGGATAGAAACCGAAGGAAGGTAGTTTAGAAATGAATGATTTGACTATTAATGGCCTGACTATCGAAGGCCTTCGATATGTCTAGTGCAATAGAAAAGGTTTCACCGAAGTCCCGAAAGGAGAATGAAAAAAAGTTTGTAAGGTATGAAAGAAGATCACCAGTAGAGCGACCCTTAACCCAAGAACAGTGAACGTCCTCAATTGTTTCTGAACCCTACGAGGGCGAGTGTCCTCATATGAGCCATTGCCTAAAAAAAGCCTTTCAAAGCATCCCACTGGCACTCAAAACAAAGGAATGTGTGATTAAGTGAGATAATTCCCCTCAATACCTTCCATCACTCCTTCACATGTGTGCAAACCCCCCCTTCCCTCCCCCCTTCAGTTATCACTTATTTTTCCTCTTAGTCCCCTGTTTATCGGGTAATTTTTCTCGCCAATATATCCCAGCCGGTTCCAATGTCGAAAGGGAGGTGTATAAGGATTATAGCAAGAGAGAGACTTCACTAGCGAGACATCAGTCTGGCTTCAGGCCTCGAGAGGGGAGGGTGCATGTCTCGCACACCTTTCACCTCATGACTGGACGTTCGGCATTAATTTGTCTTTTTCACCCCCCGAATACTCTTTCCACTTATTTTATTGTTGTTACATGTTAATATCTTCATATTAAACGTAAACTAGGCGCATATGAATCAGTAATAACGATATTTATCGTAAAATGACGAAATTCGTCGGGATTTACCCACAATACCTTCGCTCAGCGGGACGTTCTAAATACCATAGGCTCGCTATTCTCAGGTTAAGGAAGCCATAGTGGCGATCTGAGCGTAGATTATGAGAAGATAAATGTTTTAGAAATTTGGAAGCAAGAATAGTTTCAAAAACCTTAGAGATACAAGAGATGAATACAATTGGACGATAGTTGAAGGGTTGAGAGAGGTCACCCTTATTTGAGACAGGTTGAATGAGAGCAAACTTCCAGCAAGAAGGGAAGACGTTAGAGGAGAGACAGAGACGAAAGAGTTTGCCTAGGCAGGGAGTTAGCACGGAAGAACAATTTTTGAGGACAACAAGAGGAACACCGTCCGGACCGTACGCCTTCTTAGAATTAAGCCCAGAGAGGGTAGAAAGTAAACCTTTAGAAGAGATTAGGATATTAGGCATAAGTAGGAGAGAGGGGGGTGGAGAGGAAGGAATAGCACTGGAATCATCCAAGGTTGAGTTTCTAGCAAACGTTTGAGCGAAGAGTTCAGCTTTGTCAGAGGAAGAAGTGAGGGTTGTGCAAATTACAGTATATAAGTGATGACCTATAGCACAATGGTAGCACGGTTGACTCAAACCCAGGAAAAGGCAATATGGATGGGCAGTCGGTCTCCATACAACCTATGCCCCTGCTGACCTAGCAGTAAATAGGAACCTCAAGTTTGCGGACACCTGCTACGACCAACCCAAGAAAGAAAACCGGAATAATACACAATAACATTTGTGTACCAGACTAGCTAGAGGGGTAGTGATTCATGGTTGCCAAATTAAGTCCGATTGATAGTAAATATATGCCGAAAACTGCGAGAATAATGGAAAAAAGCGCTACAAAATCGCTCTATAATGGCTCAAATCTACAGAATATCGCTCAAATTCATGTCGCTAGATGTAATCATTTCCCTCTAGATAAACTAAATACCTCTAGATATAGCGGGAAAGTAACTAAATTGGCAACACTGGGTAGTGTTCATTTGTTTGTCTATTTATTTATTGATTTACATAGTTATTAGTTGCCTTGCTAGTCCTTCATCAAGCTTAAAAAATACACCCTCAAGACTCTCCTTCAAGATAAATGTTTACGGCCAGTTCCTCCTATAGTTACAGGTTCGCTATCACTCGCCAGGAAAAAAAGCTACATCTAAATGGCAGGAAAGGTCTGACAATAATAATTCAAAATAGATGTACGTGTCTTATATCCCCACTAATTATACTTAAAGAATTTAAGAATATTGATTTAAATGCAGATAATTCAGTATCCTACTCCTATTTTTGCTGGGAGGTGAACCTTAAACTAATTCAACCCTTCAACTAATTTTACTCCAGTCATCTCAGGACTATCACATGTAAAGTCTGCTCCATGAAGATGATTTGCTTGGACATGGAAGCACCCATACATTGTGTTTTATTTTTACTCCTAAATATAGTTTACGAGAAGGAAGACTAGAAAGTGCCATGTTTATACAGTATACACTAATTATCATTAGGTAGATATAGGACTTCTACACGGCATTGTGAAACTTTCCCTTCAAGCCTAAATCCTATGCGTGCTGCTCTTTTTCCAGAATAAAAAATAAGTTTATTCCTAATTTTCAATATGACTAGGAAAATAAACAAATCGCAAAATTATAATTATAATTGCATATTTGACAAATGTACTGAACAATTTATTATTTTCGCAAGCTTAATTTCGAAAATACGTAGGAAGGGGAGAGTTAGTAAACTACATCTGCATATGCAAGGCTAAAAGCAATCATACCCAAAGTTGACAAGACATTATCCCTTTCTAAAATAGTATAATGAATAGCCGTTTGTGGTGAGCTAGTAGGGCACATCCTTTGTTTCCCATGCAGGTTGACACAGCCAGTAAATTATGTTCATCCAACCTTTCCCCCTCTACTTTATCACCCCAGATGCTACACTCTCCACTAGGGTGCAACAAAATATTGCTGATACAAGGAAATCCTGTTTAATTTATTTATTGTGTTACTTACAATGGGTAAACTGTTTTATGACCACGTGAAATATTGCATAAACATGCATTACAAGACATAAAGTGTTTACATATTCGTCTAAGCATACATTTTACCCAGAAGGATGTTTTCGACCAGTCTCAGGCAACAGCACTAACAAATGTAAACATGTACTGTATATGTATTATAATATATTGAAATATATATATATATATTGTCACTCTCAAATGAGTTTGTAGCCTGTGTCATTTGTGAGTGAGTTACAATTGCATAAGCCTTTGTTATATTGAGGGAGCTTTGGGAGAGGCTAGTCGCGTGATATCCCTCTGTCTTTCTTACCTCTTGCTAGCAGGATGGCGCCTGCAGTCTGTGGTGCCATTTTGATAGCAATATAATTAGTTAGTTAATTTAGCCTTGGTGCAATTGTTTCGTTATCATAAGATTACACAATGTTGTCTTATGTTTTACTTGATTACTTTTGTAGTGTTAATGAGAACACGACTGCCTAGTATAATTGTGCAGTCTGGTGATGCTTGGAACTCTCACCTCTCTCCTAAGAAGGTTCCCACGGCCCCACCCTTACTCGAGTGACTGACCCCTTGCAGAGTATACATGTGGTAGAGTCTGTCTCAGGCTTGCTTCAATGTTTCCCTAGATACCGCATATATTGTCCTTGTTCCTTATTGAGTAGTAGCAGAGCAAGTCTGGGAGTTATTTAAACCATCACATATTGTTCTATCTTTATTATTTTGCCTATAGGAGTTTTCTGCATTTGTTAACTAGAAATACTGCATCTTCTTATCTTGCAATCTTAAGTATAAGCTTCATACCTTTTTTCTCTTCCAATATTCTGCTGGCAATGTTTATTGTTAATATATGTGTATTCTTTATTATTGAAGTTGGTATTCACAGTGGTTTTGAGTTTGCTGAGTAGCCTGCCACAACCTACTGGATTACCAACTATTGTGTTTCGTGTGTTAGGATAGTGCTCAGACTTTCCCCATGTTTCTGCTTCATATTATTCCTAATTCCTAAGCGATTGGGCATACTATGAAGTGTCTGGGAGTCTGGCAGTGTTATGTTTCCTCAGTTATGTGCAGTCTAGAATAGAAGTACTCTTTAATACTATACGCATTATCTACCAGACTCGTGGACAGTAGATATGTTTGTGTCTCCTTGTTGCTGCTTTAATAGAGCCAAGAGGAAGATAACCATTTTTCCTAGAGAACCTGCATCTCTTGGTGTTTGAGTCAGATATTAAGAGCGTGTCTGTTGCAGGGTAGTACGGTGCTGAGGGCTAGGCTAGTTAAGCATCTGGTTGCTCCGGCTCCCCTCGTGACAATATATATATATATATATATATATATATATATATATATATACAGTATATATATTTGAACTATAATTATTTCACAAGACTTCTATATAAAACACGTCTTATGATTTGCCTCGGTTGCTAATCACAGCTTCTCTCTCTCTCTCTCTCATATACACTACATACGCAGCATATCTATCTATCTTTCTAATCTCTCTCATAGTTGCATTCCATTTTCTTTCATTCCAAACCTCCCTCCTTCTCTCTCTCTCTCCAACTGGTTTCTCAGTGAGACTTGGGCCTCGCATATATTCAGCTGGTTCTTTGTTATAGTAGTTACGAGCAGAGTTTACGATTATTACTGCTTTCGTCGACGCCACAACTCAACGGGCCCCATGGTTGAACACATGTGTAAGCAACTCTTCTAACATCAACCCGCTGGCTGCCTTATGTTTATACCAATGTCATAACTTTTTAATCTTCTTGAAATTATGATGATGTCATCTATTTTTGGACTCGACCAACTTAATTATTATTATTATTTTTATTATTATTATTATTCACCAACTCACCAATTAATTTACAAATAAATCTAACTAATGAAATCCGTGAAAGTAATGAATACATGTGGTACTCCTTGGACTCGAACCTAGGATACTCACACCGAAATTCGGCACATTAAGCACTAGGCTATCAAGACAGTTAAAGGTTTATGCACAAGCCTACGATATATTATGCATTCTCGAATACTGCATATTAATCTTAGCCTGTACATAATTATACCCAGCTGCACTCTGACTAATTATTATAATGACTAATACCGGAAATTACACCAATACCATTTCCACAAAATGTTTACTCACTTTTGAGGTATTTTGCTCAAGGGCGTTAAGGGGAGTCACGGTTTTTTTTTTATATGTTTTTCTTCTTTTCTCTCTTTCCCTGGCTTGTATCCAGTCGGACCCATTCAGCCAACTGGTTTAGGATGTTTATCACCATCCAGGTGTTGATTTCTTCCTGGCGAGCGATAGCGACCCAGCATTGTATGGAGAAATCCGGCTTCGCCGGAAAATTTGTTCTATCGGAAAATGCACAAATTAAGCTTGCTGGCAAAGCAAAAATATATAAATGCTGGTTCGCTACCGCTCGCCAGAAAAATATTGACACCTGGATGGGAGTAAACGTCTAAAACAGTAGGCTGAATGGGGCCGAATGGATATAAGCCAAAGAGAGAGGGAGAGAAAGAGAACAAATGCGAGGTGCAGGCTCCCTTAACCCACTGAGCCCCAGCTAAATATAAATAAATGTACACCCAGGGACCGGCAGGTTTTGATTTTTTTTTTTTTTACAGAAACAATAGCGAATTGGTTAGGAATGAAGGAAAAACCACAAAAAAAAAAGATCAAAAAGGTCAAAAATTGGTCCTACGGAGCCCCCGAAAACGGACATTACGAGAGTAAAAAATTGAAGGCAAAAACACCCAAACAACATATTTTTGCGCGCTCACGCACACATGGTTGGACTTTGAGAGTTTTCAAACATCGTCAAGGTTGTGTGGGATACTTCCACAATTCCCATACAAATCTGAGCCCTCTAGGTGCCATAGGACCGGAGTAATTAACACTGACGCAGACATATGCGTCGCTGGGGTTTAGCGTTACATACATTGCTGACGCAAAGAGTGCGTCGCTGGGGCTCAGTGGGTTAAAGCTTTTACTCTGCAGGCATTATTTATATATATATATATTTTTTGGTTTATTTTAATTTTTTAAAAGACCTCCGTCTACGTATTGTCAAAAACCTGTTATCCTCCGGCAAATTAACGGGTGGGTGAGTAAAGTGAGAGACAGTGAATGTGTGAGGATACATGTTTTTCATAATACGTGTTGCAAGCCCCAGACGCGCGAGCAACTGTGGCTTTCAACCATCCGACACATCCCCTTTTATGTATGTACATCTAACATATGTTAAAGACAAATAAAGTTTATTTTTATACCCTACCGTGGAAAGACTACGGATACACCACTCCTGCCCGGGCCTCACACAGTGGCATGGCCCAGTCGTGCTGAGCTCATGACGCTGGTGGCATTGGAGGATAGCCATCCCTAGTCTTTGCTTGAGCCAGAGGGTTTCCCGGGGTTCTCCTGAAACTTCTCTGATTTTACGGCCTATTTCATTCACCATTTTAAGGGTGGTAGGGCCGAAGACTCCTGAAGTTTCAAATGCCAGAGCCTCGAACTGATGACTTCTGGCGATGGCTTGATATTGTTCTCGCTTTCTACTCTCTGCTATCCGGGCGGCTTTACCTGCTTCATCGGCGTTTCTGGCGATGTTGGTTATGGAGAAAGTGTCAACACATGTGGCATCCCACACGAGGCACCAGCCATTCTTGTAAGGGAAAGTGGTCATCCCATCTGGCCGTTTGCCGTCTTCTCTGCGAAGTCCATTTGGTTCAAGGATTGATGCACGGTTATCACTCTGCAGGGCCCGTTTTATGACATCATTTAGTGGAGAGTGTCTTGGCAGGCGGCCTGCGCTGTGATTACGTGACAAGGCATGGTGACCTTGAGCATCCATCCCCCAACCACACTTGCAAATGTGTGGGTGACAAACGGCCGCACCCACTCTGAGCGCGATGGCAACCCGGAGCGCTTCAGCATCCAAGTGAGTTCCAAGAGGTGGGATGGGGACGGCATGTAACCACAAGCCACTCTCCAAACTGGCAGCTGCCTGGAAGCGTGCTTTTGCAACCTGGTCTGCATTGGTTAGGAGGTTTTCTTGAGTTTTCTTCGCAGAGATGGTATCCCACGCTTTCTGCTTGCTCCTGGAGGTACCCTGAGGCTCCTCCTCTGCTCCTGTACTTTCCTTCCAGGTGTTAATCGCTTCTGCTACCTACATATGAGTTTGTTCAACTTACAAAGGACCTGTGGGAGATACAAGGGCGTTAACATTATCTCCCTGGAGTTATTTTGTAAGCTGTATACTGTCATCTGGCTGTAAACCAATCATCAACTGATCGAACGGGTCAATACCCTAATCAGTATATTAGGCTTGGATGCCTTTAGTTAACCCTTTCACTACAGGATATGTATGTGGTTTTTATTTCAGCTATATTTAGACGATTGTATGCAGCTTAGAAAGGATAATTATGTGGTAGCTAAACAAGTTAACTGAGATAGTTTGTAGCCTCTTAATTACTACACGTCCATCCTAAGCTAAATACAATCGTCTAATAATTGCCAAAATATCATGAAAAGAGGAATCGTTACTGAAGTGGTTAAGGGTTGGTTACGTTGGTATATAAATTATTAACCTCTTCAATACAATAGCGTCCCTATAATTGCTTTTCTGGTTACACCCATCGTTGATTGCATTCGGATTAGTAATCAAAGGGGTAAAAACATCCATAATAATTATTTTGATTCCAAGTTAAATATACTCTATTAACCCGTTGAGTACCGTAGGATACAGTAATAAAAGTCCCCAGCAGTCCCAAGCACTGTGGCGAAAATGGCAGGAGAGACCACCTTTTCACCTAAAGAGATGAGGCAAGACGGATGTCTCACTTTTTTTTTTTTTTTTTTTTTTTTTTTTTTTATACAAGGCTTAAACAAAAATAGACCTCGTACTGGCAGTTACAAGACAAATACATTACTGACGAATATACTCGGGCCTGGGACTGGGGAGTTACTTATCTACTGACGAATATTAGGGCCTGGGACTGTAAGGGTTAACCATATGAAAAAGATAATAGAGTTATCACATTTATAAACCCTACAAACTCACTGACACCGACTGAATTTGTGCACTACACACTGCTACACTATAGTCTATTCGCTGTAAGTAGGCCAGAAATCCTGACCCCCACAACCTCTGTAACTCAAAAAGGGCTAGAGCAAATTGGCTGTAAATGTCCACCCCTATTCCCTGGCTGACCATTCCTATCTATCTATCTATCTATCTACTCAGGCCCAATCCCCACTTTTTTGTTGGGGGGGGGGCAACTCAAGACAGAGCAAGAATGGGGATAACACAACACACAACAAAAAACATTGAACACACAAAAACAAAATACAAATTCACACACATCTAGGTCATCCAGAAGACACAGAAACCAGGGTCACCAAGGTCCCTCCAGCACTCCCCCGGCCCCCGACCACCCGGAGAGGTTCCGATCTCGGCAGGCAGAGATGCAGCGGAGCCGAACCCGCAAGCCCGCCCACCACACTTCCAGGCGCACCCTTCATATAAATCGTCTTCCCGGGCCAGGTGCCTGATGGACTATTATCTAGTCTAACTTGCGCTCGACCCCTTCCCCCAAATGACCACGTGTTCACTCCTATTTACAAGCATTCTCCATTCATTCCTGTTTATTACCACTTCTCTTCCCTGATCTATAGTCATTCCTCTATCATCCAAAGCTTGTCTTACACAGTCTCTCAATGGGGGTCTTCCTGCCTATCTATCTCCCCTTGTATCTGACTCACACCGCATTCGCACCCACATTATCCTTGATGAAACCTCTTTCCACTCTTTTATAAACTCTCTCAACTCGTCCTTCACAATAATAGCCTTTCTTTCCCACTGACTCCCTCATCTACTCCAGACTTTCTACCTATCACGTTTCCAAAATCCACTTCTCCCTCTCCTTTCATCATTGGTCGAAATATTAGCTCGATTAGTCGTTTCTGATTTCTCGCCTACATACAGCGAATAGACTATAGTGCAGATTGAAGTAATGTACTTTTTAAAAGTTTGCTGAATGCTATTGAGTTGATTTACTGACTGGACCATATATACTGACTATGTTCACTGTTCACCTATTTACTATGTAAAATATACTAATAATAATAAACGGATTATTTACAAGTACAGCCAAAGGCTGAAAATATACATGTGAGAAATACATACAGTTGTGCTGACTTATATTTGACTGCATTATTGTAGGCTTAAATACACTAAATAGATGCAACAGTGCTGTATGCTTGCAGAATACATTTCCATGTACGCACCAATACATACACATACATTGCATGTGCATACACACACAGTAGACATATGTACATAGTGTAGTGTAAGAATGTAAGTACAATCATTGGTTTATAAAATAATCATAAATCATGCATACAAAATTGATCAGAAAAAGTCGATTGCATACGAGCACCAAGTTTGAGGAACTAAAATACGTGTTTGGAGGGCCAAAAATCAACGAAAATGGGCGCGATGAGTACTATATTGACTGGTTTGCTTGGTATATTTATATTATCAAATCTGCGAAGCAGAGTGGTATCGCGCACACAGATCCCACCCGTATACTGTGCACCACCATTCAGCTTGTCTGTCGTCGTCGTCCGTCGTCGTCGTCGTCGTCGTCGTCCGTCTGTCTGTCCGGAAACTCCTCCTAGACCGTTCAATGGATTTTCACCAAATGTCATGGGTATATTCATTTGGTCAAGGCGAAGGTCAGTAAAAAAGAAATATTCCATTTAAAGGTTAAGGTCAAAGGTCAAGGTTAAAAATAAGGTAAATATTTAATATTTTTTAGTTCTTACTCAAATGTCTTCATTTTCACTATACAAGTTACTGGTAACCTATATATCGTATTGATCACATTTTAGGTAAATATTCTAAAGGGTAAGGTCGGTAAGGTCAAAATTCAAGGTCAAAATAAGTATTTCACTAGTATTTCTTACACTAACTGTTAGATTCTCAATAAGCTTACCATGTATATTCGGATTACCTAGGCCAAGGTCATACAAAAAACTAAACAATTCCATAAGAAAGGTCAAGTTCACAGGTCAAGGTCAAATAAAAGGTCAATATGCTATTTTCTTTACTTTTCATGCAAACTTCACAACATTTGGTGAGATAGTTGCACTTTATATGAAAAGGAAAATAATACATTTGGACATATCATAAAGGTCAAGATAAAGCTCAAAGGTCAAGGTAAACTATTCTATTAATATATATGAAACTAACATGAGTTTTAATAAAATTAGGCATGCTTATTTGATTTTCCGGGGCAATGTCAATAAAAAAAAATACTCTTACATAAAGGTCCAGGTCACAGGTCAAGGTCAAAGGTCGACTTTTACTATTTATTTTACTTTTTACTCAAATGTCTTCATTTTCACTATACAAGTTATTGGTAACCTTGATATCGTATTGCACAAATTTTAGCTGAAATATTTAAAGGGTATAGGTCAAAGATCAAGGTCAAAGGTCAAAATAGGTTTTCTACTAGTATTTCTTATACAAACTGTTAGATTCTCACTAGGCTTACAATGCATGTTCGGAATACCTAGGCCAAGGTCATGCGAGAAACTATACAATTCCATATGAAAGGTCAAGGTCACAGGTCAAGGTCAAATATAAGGTCAATATGCTATTGTCTTTACTTTTCATGCAAACTTCACAAAATTTGGTGAGATAGTTGTACTTTAAGTGAAAAGGAAAATAATGAGTGTCGAGACATACAAAGGTCAAGATAAAGGTCAAAGGTCAAGGTCAAGTGTTCTATTGATATATATGAAACTAACTAATGGGTTTTGATGAAATTACGCATGCTTATTTGATTGTTATGGGCAATGTCAAAGCAAACAAAAATGTACTCTTACATAAAGGTCAAGGTCACAGGTCAAGGTCAAAGGTAAACTTTTATTATTAAAAAAAGATTACTCAAATTTTGGAAAACTGGCTGTTATGGTTTATTACTTAAATATTATATACATCAAATTTCACATGCATATTGTAATAGTTAAGGTCAGAGGTCAAGGTCAAAACAAGAGTATTTGTCATTTTCCCTAAACTCTTCCTACTGTAGACTGTTTAATGCATTGTCACCAAATTATACAGGCAAATTCAGTTGGTCAATGCGACGACCATCCAAATATATGTATTTAATTTTAAGTCAAAGGTCACAGTATATGATCACTATTTGTAATAACTAAATTTTGATACGAATTACACCATAGTCATAATGCTAGTTAATACGAACATTGCTGTTAAGCTGATTAAATTCTTTATAAGAAATTCTAAGGTCAAAGGTCGAAATATGATTTTTACTAGTATTTCCTATTTAATGTAAGATTCTCATTAGGCATATCATGCATATTTGGAATGCCTAGACCAAGGTCATATAAGAATAAACCTAAATCCATTTGATAAGTCAAGGTCACAGGTCACCTTTCAAATATAAGGTCAATATACTATTTCTTTACTATTCATATAAATTTCACTTGTTGAGACAGTTGTGCTTTAAGGGAAAATTAAAATGTTAAATTTTCAGATATCATGATGGTCAAGATGAAGGTCAAAGGTCAAGGTCAACTATTCTTTTAATACCTCTGAAACTAACTGATGCTCTTTAATTAAATTTGACACATTTATTTGGTTTTCTAGGGTTACATCAAAGCAAAAAAAATATAATCCTACATAAAGGTCAAGGTCATAGGCCAAGGTCAAAAGTTAACCTTCGTCATAAAAAAATACTAATTTTTTGATAAGCTGACGACTTTTAGTTGCATTTTACTTAGATAACATATATATCAGTTATATATATATATATATATATATATATATATATATTTATATATATATATATATACCGGTATATATATATATTATATACAATATACATATTATAATACTTAAGGTTAAAAAACAAAAGAAGAGTGTTAATAATTTTCTTTAAACTCTTCCCAGACAGTTTAACCCTTTGTGTACCGGTGACGTCTTGTTTTATTGTATTCTAGCTATAATAAGACAATTTTGTGGAGCTTACGAAAGATCTGAGGTAGTAAAAAGGGTTAAGTAAGATAGTTGTAAGCCTGCTAATTTTATGGAGGCCCTACATAAACTAAATACATTAATCTTAATATCCAGTATGAAATGAAACCGACAGAACTGTACTGAACGGGTTACGTATCGTAACCAAATGTTGCTGGCAAATTCGATTGATCAATGCAACGCTTGTCCAAATTATGTGTTTTTGTTATTCAAAGGTCAAAGTGAATGGTGAAGGTCACAGATTATGGTCACCATTTCTTTCTTATATATATTTAAAATTTGAATTACACCATATTCAAAATGCTACACAATAGTGTTACACTGATCTTATTATAGATAAATATTCCAATGGTTAAGATTCAATGTGATCATAAATGTAATTATATATATATGTCTCACAAGGAAAAGGAGAACCAGCGTAGTAGCGAACATCTTATCTTTATTGGTTACCAAACGTTTCGGAGAAAACAGTCTCCATCTTCAGTGAATCTAAAATAAATGAAAGTTTACATAAGAAATAAAACAAATAATTACACATGGATGTGAAATATCAAGCAGTAAGGTTCGTATGAATATGAACCGAGAAGAACTAAACATAATAACACAAAAACTATGTATTAAGAGAACAGCATTAAGCTAAACTTAAACAAATAATACTAATAAGAGAGGGTATACAATAAAGTACGAAAAGAAAATGGAAGGATATTTACTGAGTGAAAAGAGGTGTTGCAGTGCACCCAGGTAAATCCATTCGAACAGGCAGGTTGATTTCTAAGCCTTCCACTTCTGCTATCCGCGATCACTCTCACCAGTTTGATCACCCTTTCTCTTTCACAGACTTCCAGATACTAACCACATGCCATTCACGCTGTGACCTTTCACCTCAGAATCAATCTATATAAATAAATTAAAGCCTAGCCTGAACAACACGGCCACTGCAACACCTCTTTTCACTCAGTAAATATCCTTCCATTTTCTTTTCGTACTTTATTGTATACCCTCTCTTATTAGTATTATTTGTTTAAGTTTAGCTTAATGCTGTTCTCTTAATACATAGTTTTTGTGTTATTATGTTTAGTTCTTCTCGGTTCATATTCATACGAACCTTACTGCTTGATATTTCACATCCATGTGTAATTATTTGTTTTATTTCTTATGTAAACTTTCATTTATTTTAGATTCACTGAAGATGGAGACTGTTTTCTCCGAAACGTTTGGTAACCAATAAAGATAAGATGTTCGCTACTACGCTGGTTCTCCTTTTCCTTGTGAGACTTCGATTCCCAAGAGGAAGCTCCATTGCGGAAATTATATATATATATATACAGGAACAGTAGGACCAGGGTTATGAAAAACATCTTGGGAAGTGTTTTTATTCAGTACTACGTTTCGGACTCTCTGCGTCCATCATCAGGTCTATAAACAGAAATGAACACAATATTTACAAACATGTAGGCAATAATAAAATGAAGGGCACAATTCCGAGTTCAATAGAATTCACAGACAAAAAAGGGGAACAGCTACCAAATGAAATACTGTATCAAAGGAGCAAGTAAAGCAATTTATAAATGTACTAAACAAACAAAAGTCACCGAAGTTGCAAGGACTTAAATGGTTTAAAATAGAACAGTCAAGAAGGACAGGACAAGTAATTAATAAAAATATAAAAATATAAGGGAGTTAACTATAATTTCAACCCAAAACATTAATTCAATATGGCCACCGATTTAAAACTAAAGTAATAGTAACCTCAACACAAGAACATTTTTAAAAGCAAAGAAGGGGGACAGATGTTTCATTACCACCCATACGAGGACGTACCACTGCTTGGTGAATGCTTTCCAGAATGAGTAGGTCCGCATCGCTACCGCTACTGTCTAAGACTGAAAATGTATTCTTATTTATAGGGTGGTCATGACTGAAAGCATGGTCCCGAATCGCCGAGTGAACCGGCGTTGACAGTGGAAAACCAGTTCTCACTGATTTACCTAGATTTTCCGAAATCCTGGTTCTCAAATGTCTCTTTATCTTACCGATATATGAAGCCTTACAGCTATCCCACTTGTATTGATAAATAACGGAAGAGGCAAGGTCCCCAGGAATCATATATTTATATCTAAAAAAAACTACTTATTGAATAGCTGGATTTAAAAATAATTCTGATATTAATTTGAGGATAAAATTCACGAAGGAGGGAAGTGAGCCTTTTTCGTAGTGTGAAACTTTTTGGGCCAGTAAATATGATGGGGAAATAAACAATATTTCTAGAAGCAGTACTAACTGAAGCTTTGTTTCCTTCCATGATTTTACCCAGGGCTTTGCCAACATACGTGTCGGTGAACCTATAGGGGAACCCATTATTGTAGAGGAGGTCGCGAAGGTACTCGATCTCTTTATGAAATTTGAAATACTCATCCTATAGGTGAGAGTTAGGATCAAATTACGCTTGTAAGCTATGGGAATATATGAGGAAAATTTAGTAGTCAAGCCAGTGAATGTGGGTTTACGGTATAGTGAAGTTTCAAACCCTAAATCTTTTAGAGTGATATTAATGTCTAAAAACGAAATAATCCCATTTACTTCGGTTTCCGAGGTGAACTTAATGTTACGGTGTTTCTCATTCAAATAATTCAAAAACAGGGGAACATGATTACTTGATCGAAAAAGAAGTAACGTATCATCTATATAGCGACGATAAAACAAAGGTTTAAAATCTAAGGGACATTCATTAAGCCATTGGGATTCATAATGACACTAAAATAAATTAGCAAGAGAGCATCCTAAAGGGGAACCCATTCCTACACCATCATGCTGTTTATAATATAGGTTATCAAAAAGAAAAATATGATCTTCCACTGCTAGCTTCATTAATTCCCTAAATTGTGTTTTGCTAAAACCACAAACTTGTTCTACACCATCAAACAACTTATTAATGCAATAATTGTCAATAGTTTCCGCTAATGGTATGTTCGTAAACAGGGAGGTGATATCAAAGCTTGCCATAAAACAATCCTTAAATTCTAGATCAGATATTTCTTTAACGAAATCAAATGAGCTGGGAACTGTGAATTGGTTAGTAGTAATAGGCAAAATAATTGGAACCAAAAATTTAGATAAATTATAATTGAAAGTCCCGATAGCTGAGAGGATAGGACGCAAGGGGCAGCTACTTTTATATATATACTCCCAAGCGGACATGAACCACCAACAGTCAGGACGAGTGTCTATGCTTTAATCCACAACACATAAGTATCCTCTATCACGATGTGGTATAGTGGATTAAAGTATGGGCACTTGTTCTGACTGTCTGTGGTTCAAGTCCGGCTGTGAGTATAAAAACATTTAATATATATACAGTATTATATACTGTATATAAACCGCTTGTACCTACGAGATTCAATACTACTTGCAGAATTCTAGGTCGCAGAGTTGAGTATTTTTTTTGTATTTATTTATTTTTATTTTTTTTGGTAATGCAAAAACTGCACACCTACTTTATTATTATTATATTGAATGCATTGGGAAAAAATATAGATACATAATTAAAATCTATTATAATATAATATACATAATCGGACATTGGTTGGGTCCGTGGGGTGGGAATTAATTCGTGCAGGACAGAGCTTAATTACCAAACCATTGTGAGTGTGACTATGTATATAGTCAGGTGTGTACACAATATAAATGACATCAAATTACCTGTAATAACAAAACCTTTATAATAATAGCACGAGTTAATTCCGTGATGTTATTAACCCCTTCTGTACCGGCGACGCCTTTTGATTTGTATTTCAGCAGAATCTAGACGATTTTATGAAGGATAGGAAGGATGTATGGTAGCTTAGTAGCTAAAAGGATTAACTGAGATAGTATGTAGCTTTTCAATGAATATAATTACTTCCTAAGCTGAGTGAAATCTTCTAAAGGTCGCTAAAATCCAATAAAAAAGACGTCGACGGTACAGAAAGGGTTAATAAATAATAATTATGGAGCAATAGCAGTAACAGCGCTCGGCCAATACTAGAGGTGTGAATTAAAGGGGGGTCACCTGCTTATTTATCTCCTTTTCTCTTTTTCTCTGGCTTGTATCCATTCGGCCCCGTTCAGCCTACTGCTTTAAGACGATTTTTTATTTTTTATTTTTTTTATGATTGAGGGAGGCAAAAGGCAGAACTGCCTATAGCGAGTGCCTCTCCCATAGTTGAAAGAGTGACAGGGCCGAAATCAAGGGACGTTCGAGCCAAAATGCCTGGACACACGGAGTTTGAAGCACTTTAAGTCATAGGAAGAGGGAAAAACTGATTCTGGAAGAGAGTTCCAGAGCTCAGCTGTTGAGTAGAAGAATGTTTGAGAGTAACGTTTCACTCTTGGGTTGGAGAGTTGCACAGAGTAGGGGTGGGATTGAGTTGCAAGACGGGTACCACGTGCCCTACGTAAAGGAGGTGGTATACACTGGGAAAGCTCTGAGGAACACTGATTATTATAGTAGCGATAGAATAGCGAAAGAGATACAACATTGCGGCGGAGAGAGAGAGATTGCAGAGAGCAATAGCAATAGCGAGCCAGCATTGTATGAAGAAATCAGGCTTCGCCGGAGACATTTTTCTATCGAAAAATATACAAATTTATCCTGTTCTCAAAAACATTTAAAAACATGGTGGCTCACTACCGCTCACCAGGAAAAATCGACACCTGGATGGGGATAAACGTATTCAAACAGTAGGTTGAATTGGGCCAAATGGATACAAAACAGAGAGAAAGAGAGAACAAAACAAGGTGGGCCCCCTTAACCGGACATCAAAGGGCAAGGTAGTTAATTAATGCTACGGGGGCGAGATTATATAATTACTGGAAGGCTCAGTATGTGTGTGTGTGTGTGTGTATATTTATGTGCATCTGTGTGTATGTGTGTGTTTCTGTGTATGTGTGTGAGTCTGTTCGTGCGTGTGTGAGTCTGTGCGTGTGTGTGTTTCTGTGAATGTGCGTGAGGATGTGCGTGTGTGTGTTTCTGTGTATGTGTGCGTGTGTGTGTGTTTCTGTGTATGTGTGTTTGTGGTACTGATTCGGTGTTAGTGTACATTCCCGTATGTATTTTTCTGTGTATATCGTAGATAATTATGCAAAACAAATGTGATTCACTTAATGATTAGTCAACACATTGGCTATCGTGCTGTATTAGTCAACACATTGGCTATCGTGCTGTATTAGTCAACACATTGGCTATCGTGCTGTATTAGTCAACACATTGGCTATTGTGCTGTATTAGTCAACACATTGGCTATCGTGCTGTATTAGTCAACACATTGGCTATCGTGCTGTATTAGTCAACACATTGGCTATCGTGCTGTATTAGTCAACACATTGGCTATCGTGCTGTATTAGTCAACACATTGACTATTGTGCTGTATTAGTCAACACATTGGCTATCGTGCTGTATTAGTCAACACATTGGCTATTGTGCTGTATTAGTCAACACATTGGCTATCGTGCTGTATTAGTCAACACATTGGCTATCGTGCTGCATTAGTCAACACATTGGCTATCGTGCTGTATTAGTCAACACATTGGCTATCGTGCTGTATTAGTCAACACATTGGCTATTGTGCTGTATTAGTCAACACATTGGCTATCGTGCTGTATTAGTCAACAACATTGGCTATTGTGCTGTATTAGTCAACACATTTGGCTATCGTGCTATATATTAGTGCTACAACCAACATTGGCTATCGTGCTGTATTAGTCAACACATTGGCTATCGTGCTGTATTAGTCAACACATTGGCTATCGTGCTGTATTCAACACATGGCTATCGTGCTTATTAGTCAACACATTGGCTATCGTGCTGTATTAGTCAACACATTGGCTATCGTGCTGTATAGTTAGTCAACACATGGCTATTGTGCTGTATTAGTCAACACATTGGGCTATTGTGCTGTATTAGTCCAACACATTGGCTATCGTGCTGTATTAGTCAACACATTGGCTATTGTGCTGTATTAGTCAACATTGGCTGTATTAGTCAACACATTGGCTATCGTGCTGCATTAGTCAACACATTGGCTATTGTGCTGTATTAGTCAACACATTGGCTATCGTGCTGTATTAGTCAACACATTGGCTATTGTGCTGTATTAGTCAACACATTGGCTATTGTGCTGTATTAGTCAACACATTGGCTATCGTGCTGTATTAGTCAACACATTGGCTATCGTGCTGTATTAGTCAACACATTGGCTAGCGTGCTGTATTAGTCAACACATTGGCTATCGTGCTGTATTAGTCAACACATTGGCTATCGTGCTGTATTAGTCAACACATTGGCTATCGTGCTGTATTAGTCAACACATTGGCTATCGTGCTGTATTAGTCAACACATTGGCTATCGTGCTGTATTAGTCAACACATTGGCTATTGTGCTGTATTAGTCAACACATTGGCTATCGTGCTGTATTAGTCAACACATTGGCTATCGTGCTGCATTAGTCAACACATTGGCTATCGTGCTGTATTAGTCAACACATTGGCTATCATGCTGTATTAGTCAACACATTGGCTACCGTGCTGTATTAGTCAACACATTGGCTATCGTGCTGTATTAGTCAACACATTGGCTATCGTGCTGTATTAGCCAACACATTGGCTATCGTGCTGTATTAGTCAACACATTGGCTATCGTGCTGTATTAGTCAACACATTGGCTATCGTGCTGTATTAGTCAACACATTGGCTATCGTGTTGTATTAGTCAACACATTGGCTATCGTGCTGTATTAGTCAACACATTGGCTATCGTGCTGTATTAGTCAACACATTGGCTATCGTGCTGTATTAGTCAACACATTGGCTATCGTGCTGTATTAGTCAACACATTGGCTATCGTGCTGTATTAGTCAACACATTGGCTATCGTGCTGTATTAGTCAACACATTGGCTATCGTGCTGTATTAGTCAACACATTGGCTATCGTGCTGTATTAGTCAACACATTGGCTATCGTGCTGTATTAGTCAACACATTGGCTATCGTGCTGTATTAGTCAACACATTGGCTATCGTACTGTATTAGTCAACACATTGGCTATCGTGCTGTATTAGTCAACACATTGGCTATCGTGCTGTATTAGTCAACACATTGGCTATCGTGCTGTATTAGTCAACACATTGGCTATCGTGCTGTATTAGTCAACACATTGGCTATCGTGCTGTATTAGTCAACACATTGGCTATCGTGCTGTATTAGTCAACACATTGGCTATCGTGCTGTATTAGTCAACACATTGGCTATCGTGCTGTATTAGTCAACACATTGGCTATCGTGCTGTATTAGTCAACACATTGGCTATCGTGCTGTATTAGTCAACACATTGGCTATCGTGCTGTATTAGTCAACACATTGGCTATCGTGCTGTATTAGTCAACACATTGGCTATCGTGCTGTATTAGTCAACACATTGGCTATCGTGCTGTATTAGTCAACACATTGGCTATCGTGCTGTATTAGTCAACACATTGGCTATCGTGCTGTATTAGTCAACACATTGGCTATCGTGCTGTATTAGTCAACACATTGGCTATCGTGCTGTATTAGTCAACACATTGGCTATCGTGCTGTATTAGTCAACACATTGGCTATCGTGCTGTATTAGTCAACACATTGGCTATCGTGCTGTATTTTAACTAACTAGGATAAGAATATAAGTAAAACATGATGCTGCATATTTAGCCGGTATCACACGAGCGCTTTTTACCTCAACATTTATCCTCAACACTGGTCTGGCAGCTTATGAGGCTAACATTTAAGATAATTAGGTGACCAACATTCATCTATCACCAGTCTAGTTTCCGATACCAGTGCAAAATAACCCAAAAAATTTGCCAGAAACAATTTTGATCACAAAATGTTGACTATAGAAGCTCTCGTGTGATACTGGGTTAATTTACGAACAGTTTTTAGTTTCCTCGCTAGACCTCCATCAAACTTAGAAAAACACTCCCTAGACCCATTTCAAGATAAATTTGTAAATATGTCGGT
This sequence comes from Paralithodes platypus, assembly GCA_032716605.1. Taxonomy (NCBI): domain Eukaryota; kingdom Metazoa; phylum Arthropoda; class Malacostraca; order Decapoda; family Lithodidae; genus Paralithodes; species Paralithodes platypus. The sequence continues at coordinate 23,704,581 of CM064564.1, read as the reverse complement.
AGAAAAATGTCCCGGCCAGAGGCCAGTTCCTTCTAAAACTAGAGGCTTGCTATCGCTCGCCAGGAAAACATTGACACCTAAATAGCACGAAAGGTCATAATATTGATGAAGAAATTGGGCGAAAGGTTTTAAAATCGACAAACTAATGGTAGGAACGTGTTTAGTAGCACCAGTAGAATGTTGTTTTATAGCACTTATCATGTTTATATTGCTAAACGTTGTTCAACAAGCAAGGCTATAACAATAGTTTTATCTGTGTACCTTCTTCGGGTAGAACTGTTACATCCGCACACTGGGGACACTAATTACTCTTCACAGCAAGATCAGTGGGTGGCAGGTAGAATTAGATGTTTCTGGGATTAATAACACCTGTAATAATATGTATAAATTCATGTGTGTTCCTGCATGTGAGTTTTTTTTTTTTTTTTTTTTTTTCTATGTGATTGAGGGAGGCAAAAGGCATAACTGCCTATAGCGAGTGCCTCCCCCATAGTTGAAAGAGTGACAGGGCCAAAATCAAGGGACGTTCGAGCCAAAATGCCTGGACACACGGAGTTTGAAGCAATTTAAGTCATAGGAAGAGGGAAAGACTGATTCTGGGAGAGAGTTCCAGAGCTCAGCTGTTGAGTAGAAGAAAGTTTGAGAGTAACGTTTCACTCTTGGGTTGGAGAGTTGCACAGAGTAGGGGTGGGATTGAGTTGCAAGACGGGTACCACGTGCCCTACGTAAAGGAGGTGGTATGCACTGGGATAGCTCTGAGGAACACTGATTATTATAGTAGCGATAGAATAGCGAGAGAGATGCAACATTGCGGCGGAGAGAGAGAGATTGCAGAGAGTTGGTGCGTGGACGGGAGTTAATGATACGAAAGGCCTTCCTTTCAACTTTGTCTAGGAGAGCAGTGTGAGAGGAACCTCCCCACACATGTGAACAATACTCAATACAAGGGCGCGCACTATGCCCCTGTACAGAGCAAGAAGCTGTGCAGGGGAAAAGAACCCCCTAAGGCGGTTGAGCACACCCAGCTTCTGGGATGCTGCCTTAGCAAGACTGGTAATATGGTCCTTCCAAATGAGAGCAGAAGAAAAAGAGACACCAAGAATATTGAGAGAAGATGAAGGGTTGATTTTTGTATTGTTGAAGAATAAGGGATAGTCCGCTGGGAGATCCTGACGGGTAGATAGATGGAGAAATTGGGTTTTGGAAGCATTAAAGTTAACAAGGTTTTCTCTGCCCCAATTGGAAATAGTATTTAGATCAGAATTTAAGAGTTTCTATGGCTTCATTACGTTTGTCGTTGAGGGATTGCTGGCTGGGGCGTTCTGAAAAACTAATGGAGTAGTGCAAGGTTGAGTCGTCTGCGTATGAATGGATGGGAATTAAGGTACAGTTAAGGAGATCATTTATAAAAATTAGAAAGAGAATAGGAGATAGGACAGAGCCCTGAGGAACACCGGAGTTTATAGAGTGAGGAAGTGAACAATGGCCGTCCACAACCGCGGCTATGGAACGGCCGGAAAGGAAATTAGAGACAAAGGCACAGATGGAGGGATAGAAACCGAAGGAGGGTAGTTTAGAAATTAAAGATTTATGCCAGACTCTATCGAAGGCTTTCGATATGTCTAGTGCAATAGAAAAAGTCTCACCGAAGTCCCGAAAGGAGGATGACCAAGAGTTAGTAAGATATGAAAGAAGATCACCAGTAGAGCGACCCTTAAGGAAGCCATACTGGCGATCTGAGAGCAGATTATGAGAAGAGAAATGCTTAAGAAATTTGGAAGCAAGAATAGTTTCAAAAACTTTAGAAAGACAAGAGATAAGAGCAATTGGACGATAGTTGGAGGGTTGAGAGCGGTCACCCTTCTCTGGGACAGGTTGAATGTGAGCAAACTTCCAGCATGAAGGGAAGACGTTAGAGGATAGACAGAGACGAAAGAGTTTGCCTAGGCAGGGAGTCAGCACGGAAGCACAGTTTTTGAGAACAACAGGAGGAACACCGTCAGGTACCGTATTATTGATATATAATACATGATAAACTAAAATGCAAACACTGATTTAATGATGGTGTTAAAGCACGAACTTGGTATTATCAATATTAGAAAACAAATATTGTAATTATAGTTAATTATAAAATTAATAGTCATAATACTATATCTACTTTCAGTTCACGTTGCTCACACATTGTTATATACATACAGGCACACACGTATATACAATTGCAAACACAATAACAGGCACACAATTATTTCAAGTTGACACAAAGGGACATTAGGTAAAGTTGCACATGGAGAGCACCCTTTATGGTGAAAAAGTGATATAATGCCCCCAATTAAGGTTGGAGTAAAAAATAAAATGCCTGGAACCCCCGTGCTCGAAGAATTCTAAGTTGTAGAAAGAAAAATATGATGTATTAGGGGAAGTTAGTACCGGGATTTACTGCTTGAGTAAAAAAAAGATTGATAAAATAGTAGTTTATTTTTTGTGTTGTTTGGCAGAAGAAGGATTATCTCCATCAGAGGAAAGTTATTAACAGAACTTGGTCGATATATAGAGCAATATAGTATACACATAACATATTGTAACATATTGAGATGATATATATACATATATATATATATATATATATATATATATATATATATATATATATACAGGGTGTCCCAGGAGGAAAGGGCATAACTTTGGGAATTGACAAAACAAAGTATTCTAAGCCTAAAATGTTCTATAAGAAATATTCCAAATCTCAACTAGTAAAGAGATATTGCGTGTTGAAAATGGCATTTTCTTAAGTATTTCCCCATAAGGGTGGCCTAGCTGTCCTAGTATCTACCACACCTCCATCTAACTGCAGTTATGTTGTTGTTGTTGTTGTTCCCCAAGCTGCCTGGCCGAACAGCCCTAAGGCCCCGAGCAAGGCCAAGGCCATAACCGATCGCCCCCACAGAACATCCCTGACCACAATAAAGCCTGGGTGACCGAAGCCACTCCATGACGGGGAGCTGAAGAGGGTGCGGAAATGCCCGGGAAACCAAAGCCCCACCCAGGGCTGTGCCCCTCAGCAATTATGAAGAGAAAGTTGAGGGGCAAATGAAAAATGTGATGCTTTGGCTTCCAATCTTGGTAGATTGGGAGGTCAATCCACGGAAGAGACGCCGTCACTTGGGATCTAGAAAATATATAAGTAAAAGGAACAGTCAGAGTAAGCTATAGGTATGGCAGAGATCACTCAGTTCTCACTCTGATAGACCAGCCAATCACCACATTACTAGAACACAATCCTCTCAGCATCAGCTAGGAAAGGCTCTAGAAAGCCGCCTTTGGCGGGAGGATAGCTCCCCTATTTCAACCCCTTTCAGGGTTGGGCACCCGCCCAACTGCAGTTATTTTACCATGTTATTGTAAAGATATTATAATTCTGTAAGTTGCAAAATGATTATAGATATAATAGCTCACTTTGGACCAGTTGGAAACTATCTGACATGGAAGAGTCCATTACAGTGAGGCGGGGGAGGACGCTATATAAAACCTTGAATATCTTTATAACGGTTGAGATTTGGACTTTTTGTTATAGAACATTTTAGGCTTAAAATACCTTGTTTTATCATTTCCCAAAGTTATGCCCTTTCCTCCTGGGACACCCTGTATATATATATATAAGATATATATATATATACAGTATATATATATATTGTTACGATCCAGGTTCTACAAGACACAGGGCTCTTCATCATTGGACTAGATAAGGCTAAATGCAACAACGGTAGGCAACACGATGAGTATGTCAAACCTCCCCAAGCCAAAATGGATAACTCTCTGATCCAAAATGCCTAACTAATTACACATAATATCTCTGAGAGCTCGCTGTATAATACAGTGACGGATATATGAAATCAACGTCAAGGGGAAGGGCAGTTAATTAATAGTAGGATATACAGAGAGAAGAAGGTAAGCAGTGGTAGAGAAAGTTCGCAATAGGGGGGTGAGGTGGGCTGATAGATTGCAAAGGGATGTTAGCGTTACAGCACTAAGAGGAGCTCTGAGGAAGGAACTCCTCGGGACCCCTCCAGGATCACACACAAAGGCATGGTGGTCAGCCAATTACAGGCTGCTACATCACCAGGCAGCAGGGCTGCAGAAGGCGCCAGGAACCACCAGCCAATCAAGAGGCGTGAGACGGCACGCGCGCGAGCCTACAAAGCGAGGGGGGAGGCAGCACATGTATACGCACGCACACACTACCACCCCCCTGCCTATATTATTCTCTCTCCTTAACTATACACAATGCATCTTATGTTCTACTCATGATATAAAATGCTTCCCCTTATCACACACGAAAATAAACACCACCACGGGACTGTCTGCAACAACACGAACACTATGAAAGAAAGAACAACATTGTAGATAGACTGTCGCCAAATACCTTGCCCCGGCGAGTGCTAGCCAGTGGCCAAGCGAGCGGCTGAGCCCACATGGCGTTCTGCCAAGCTGCAGGCGTCACAATATATAAAAAAAAATTCCCCTATGTGGATTAATGAGACAAATGGCAAAACTGCCTGTGCCAAGTGCCTCTCACAGAGATGAACAAGTGACAGGGCTACAATTAATGAATGTTCAAGCCAAAATGTCTTGACACACAGACTTTGAAGCAATTTAATTCATAGGATGAGAGAAAGATGGATTCAGGGAGAGAGTTCCAGAGCTCTTGCAGCTGTTGAATTGAAGAACGATTAGGAGTATCGTTTCACTCTAGAGTTGGAGAGTTGCACAGAGTAGGGGTGGGATTGTGTTGCAAGATGGGTACTACATATCCTACGTAGAGGAGGTGGTATACACTGAGAGAGCTCTGAGGAACACTTATTATTGTAGCAGCGGTATAATAGCGAGAGAGATGTAACATTGCGGCGAAGAGAGAGAGAGATTGCAGAGAGTCGGTGACAACAGAAATTAATTATATGAAAGGCTTTCCTTTCCACTTTGTCTAAAAGTGCTGTGTGAGAGGATCCTCCCCACACATGTGAACAATGCTCAATACAAGGATGCACTGTGCCTCTGTACAGAGCAAGAAGCTGTGCAGGTGTAAAGAACCCCTTGAGGCGGTTGAGCACACCCAGCTTTTGGGAGGCTGCCTTAGCAAGACTGGTAATAAGGTCCTTCCAAGGCACAGCAGACGAAAAAGAGATACCGAGAATATTGAGAGAAGATGAAAGGCTGATTTATATCTTGTTGAAGAATAAGGGATAGTCCTCTGGGAGATCACAACGGGTAGATAGATAGAAAAATTGGGTCTTGGAAACATTAATTAAAGGTAACAAGGTTTTATCTGCCCCAATTGGAAATGGTAGTTAGAAGATCAGAAGATAAGTGTTGTATGGCTTCATTATGTTTGTTTTTGAGGGATTGCTGGTTGGGGCATTCTGGGAAACAAAGTGAATAGTGTAAGGTAGAGTCGTCTGCAAATGAATGGATGGTTTTGGAGGTACAGTTGAGAAGATAATTGATGAAAATTAGAAAGAGAATTGGAGATAGGACAGAACCCTGAGGAACACCGGAGTTGATAGGATGAGGAAGTGAACGATGGCCGTCCACAACCACAGCTATGGAACTGCCGGAAAGGAAATTGAAGACAAAGGCACAGATGGAGGGATAGAAACCGAAGGAGGGTAGTTTAGAAATTAGGGATTTGTGTCACAGTCTATCGAAGGCCTTCGATATGTCTAGCACAATAGAAAAGGTCTCACCGAAAGGAGGATGACCAAGAGTTAGTAAGCTATGGAAGAAGATCATGAGTAGAGAGACCCTTAAGGAAGCCATACTGGCGATCTGAGAGTAGATTATGAGAAGAGAGATGCTTAACCTAAGACGTGCGCATGGGGGGTATGAGACACCACACGCCTGTGCGCATGTATTTGAGCTGTTCCCATCACTAACATCGTTATTTTACCATAAATAGCATTAATACTTATCCATATGTGCCTATTTTAGGTTGATTATAAAGGTATTAACCTGTTACAGCAATAAAACAAGTGGAAACAGCGTTTGGATGGTCAAAATCGGCGATACAGGCCGGGAGTTACATAATGTATGGCTGAGGCAACCTCCCTCCCCTCCCCTTGTCTGGAGAGACACTGTTGCGCAATAGTCTCTCTCTCACTCTTTCCCACGCTTGGTAACAGTGATGACAACGCCCTGCTACCAACTCGCTAATGTTAGCACGAAAATAGACCACAGAATAAGGGAATAACAGGAAAAATAGGTGATAACTGAAGGAGGGGAGGAAAGTGGGGAAGGAGGGGATGTGGAGGAGTGATATTTGGCATGGCCCAGGGGCAAAAAAAAGAAAAAAATACAAAAAAAAAATTTGGGGGGTGTTTTAAATGGATTTTTTTAGGCCCAGGATCTTAAGAGTCTTCCCACAGTCGCCCGGGGAAACTCTTAAGAGTCTTCCTGCACTTGCCGGGTTAAGAAACTTGGAAGTAAGAATTGTTTTAAAAACATTAGAGCTACAAGAGATGAGAGCAATTGGACGATAGTTGGAGGGTTGAGAGCAGTCACCCTTCTTTAGGACAGGTTGAATAAGATCAAACTTTCACCAAGAAGGGAATATGTTAGATGAGAGACAGAGACGAAAGAGTTTGCGTGGGCAGGGAGTCAGCACAGAATCACAAACAACAGGAGGAACACCATCCGGATCAAACGCCTTCATAGTATTAAGCCCCGAGAGGGTAGAAAGTACATCTTAAGACAAAATTAGGATATTAGGCATAACTAAGAGAGGAATAGCATCAGAATCATCCAAGCTGGAGTTTCTAGAGAAACTTTGAGCAAAGAGTTCAGCTTTGTCAGAAGAAGAAGTGATGGTTGTGCCAGGGGGGAGTACAAAAGAGTACAAAGGAGTACAAAGGAAATCAAGCAACAATAGATCTAGTGATCCTTCTAGGCTGCTTGTCCTCCAAAACACTGAGGATTAAGTGTCCAAACAGTGGTTTAGAGGGGTTAAGGGAACATTGGAAAGGGAATTACTTCCCTGGAACTAATGTCCGTGGTAGGATTAGGAAGTTAGTAGGGGACAGATGGGTTAGTAACTGAGGGGGGGATAAAATAAAGTTATTCATTTACAAACGCAGTCAGTCGCGGGTTTGATGAGAGATATTTGTCTAGGCGGAGTTCAAATGAATCAACGGTGCTGCAGTCTATAACGTCTCGGGGAAGCCCATTCCACAAGTTGACAACTCGATTGAAGAAGAAATTCTTAGATTCGTGTGAGTTAAAAGATTTACCAATAATTTTGCAACCGTTTCCCCGCATGTAATTAGATTGGTCGATAGTGAAGTACTTACTACAGTTCATATAGCCTAGTCGATGCCTTTGATGATTTTGAACACTTGAATTAAGTCACCTCTTAATCTACGCTGGGTTAAAGGGAATAAATTTAATTCTCTAAGACGCTCTTCGTATGGTTTGTTCTTTAGGCTAGGTATCATTTTGGTAACTCTACATTGAACTCGTTCTAGCTTGTTTATATCCTTTTGGTAATAAGGGCACCAGGATTGAACGCAGTATTCCAGAAGAGGGCGGACTAAGGAATTGTAAAGGGTTAGAATAACTCCTTTGGATTTATGCTCAAATGACCTGCCTATAAAGCCAATTATTTTGTTTGCCTTCTTAACAACTTCTGAACATTGTTGACTCGGTTTTAGGTTACTCGATATTGTTACTCCCAGATCGGTTTCTCTGTTTACATTCTTAAGCTGAGTGCCATTCATCGAATAATTTGCTTTCTCATTTAGGTATCCGATATGTAGTACTTTACATTTATCCGCATTGAAACTCATTTGCCAAATTTGGGCCCAACATGATAATTTATCTAGATTGTGTTGCATATCGTCAACTTGTTCTTTTGAGAGTACGCTATTTGCAATTTTTGTATCATCAGCAAATTTTGAGATTGTACAGGTGAGACCCTCATCTATGTCGTTGATGTAAATTAGAAAGAGAATTGGTCCTAGTACCAATCCCTGGGGTACCCCGCTACTTACATTGGTCCATTTAGATGCCTTACCGTTTATGACTACTCTTTGCTTTCTGTCGCTGAGCCAATTTTCTATCAATTTCAACACACCGTCTTGTATTCCATGCGCTTTTAGTTTTAGCAGTAAACGTTTGTGGGGAACTTTGTCAGAGGCCTTTTGAAAATCAAGGTATATTATATCTACAGCTTTACTCTCATCGTAGAAGTTGAGGATATCGTGGAAGAAGTCTAAGAGGTTTGTTAAACAGGAACGTTTTTTACAAAAGCCGTGTTGAGTATCTTTAACCCTTCCAGCACGGGCAGCATTTTAAACTGACAGTGCGGCAGATGGGCTGGAGCCCGGGTGTCCTTATAAAATCCCTGTGCTTGAAAGCGTGCTTCAAAATTTGCGCGGCCAAATTTTACTTTGCAGGGGCGATCGCAGCGCCTCCAAGCCTCAACTACTACCGTTATCAGTTCCTACGTGGCTGGCTGCCATAGCGAGTTATAGTGATGACAAAATGAATTCCGACGCGTCCGATTCGGTGCAACCTCCCGCGTGCCCCACTGCTACCCCGCTCGCAACTTCGACACCTGTTGCAACCGAGAAGAAAGCTCAACGAAAGAAAGTGAAGCGTTTGTTGAGTGATAGTGCTATACAGCGAGAACTTTATGATATTGAAGAGAGCAGTGGCGAAAGCTTGGTGGACAAAGAACAATTTTTAAGTGCAAGTGAAGATGAGAATTTTCGTTGGTTTTGGAGACGACGACAATGTGGATTTATTTGAGGGGGGAGACAGTAGTGATGATCCTGATGTGGAAGTGTTTCAGGAAGGTGCTATTGAACTTCCAAGTGTGCTAGAACCTAGGCCTACCCCCTCGCCATCTTTGCTAGGTCAGCCTAGGCCTAGCCCTAGCCCAGGACCTTCCCCTTTGCCTGCCTGTACGCCCTTGAAAGTGGGCAAATATTTATATAAACAATCTCTGGTGAAAAGTGCAGCTAAAAAAGCACGCAGGGCAGCAGCAGAAAAGGCTAGGGAAGCGCAAGACAGTGATAGTGACGCCGACTCTGGTCTAGCAACCACCCGCATTCCTTTGTCCCGACGCCTTGACCTGGGACGCCGCGTGGGTCAGCCACAGCCCTCGGCTTTATCTGTCCTTCAGGAGGAGCAAAGGGCCTCTTCAAGTGTTATTAGTAGTGTGCCACAGCCCTCAACACACCGCTGAGCATTATTTGATGCGGAGAAGCCCTCGGCTCGCCGCAAAACGAGCCCAACTCCCGAGGCCGAGGCTCCCATTGTTGAGCCTCCCGCAGCCTCCCGCGCCCCACGCCGCCGACGCCCGGTCACTTCGTCACCAGAATTGTCTCCTGAAGAGGATGCTGACGACCCCAACATTGCCCCAGATGACCTGACATCGCCTGAGGAGGAAGAGGAAGAGGAACAGGAAGAGGAAGAGGAAGTCCCGACAAGACGAGTTAGAGGGCGAGGTCGTGGACGTGGTCAGTCTGCCGACGCCACTGGGCATGGGCGTGGGCGTGGGCGTGCAGGGCGTCAGCGTGGCCAAGGGCGTGTGCCAGGGCGTCCAGGGCGTGTGGCTGCTGCACCTGCACGTGCTCGAGCATCAGCATCCGTCCTGTTTGTGTGGACAGATGGGGCTGATTTTGAGCCAGATTGTCCTGCATTTGACGAGGTACAGATGGGTTCCGGGGTGTCACCAACATATCCCTGTGGCCCAGATGCTACCCCCAGTGAACTTTTCTGTGGCTTATATGACAATGAAGTCATGGAATACCTCGTCGAAGAGACAAATAACCACCATGCTATCTGTGCCAACTTTCTTGGAAGGAAGACCAGTGCCAAGATGGTGGCATGGAGAGCTGTCACTGTGGCAGAACTATATGTGTTCTTGGCACTCACAATGCTGATGACACATATAAGGAAGCATGTTCTGGCCGACTACTGGATCACTGGCGACCTAATAACGACTCCAGCATTTGGCAAGTACATGTCCAGGGACACGTACTTTGACATCCTCTCCTATCTCCACCTGACCAACAACATGCATGTCCACCTTACCGACAAACTATGGAAGATCAGGAAGCAGTATGACATGATACGTCATCGGTTCACTACCTACCTGATTCCTTTCCAGAAGATGTGCCTCGACGAGTCTCTGGTCCTGTTCCGTGGTAGGCTGCACTTCCGACAGTATATCCCGTCCAAGAGACACCGCTTCGGCATCAAGCTCTTCGTCCTCTGCGACTGTTTGACGGGGTATGTGCTAGACTTTGTGGTCTACCGCGGCAGGGGTGGAGAAATTGAGACTGACCCCCACATTGGTGTTGGCGGCACTGTAGTAAAGAAGATGATGGAGAGGCACTTCCATAAGAACCACATCCTCTACACCGATAACTACTACACGTCGCCTATCCTGACCAAGTACCTCCATGACCGCAAGACCGGAACTGTAGGCACAGTCAAAGCCAAGAGGATCGGCATGCCAGGCTACCCAACCAAGACGAAGAAAACGGACATCTTCCACAAGAAGAGTGGCCCCATCCTCTCCATCCACTGGCATGACCAGCGGAAGGTCAACCTCCTCAGCACATGCCACAAGGCCGAGATGGTCGCCACAGGGAAGGTGGACCAAAGAACCAAGAACCCCATCCAGAAACCAGCTCCTGTCCTGGATTACAAGCTCAACATGCGCCTCGTTGACAAGTCCGACATGCAGATGGGTTTCATCGACTGCCTGCGAACATCTTGCAGGTGGTACAAGAAGTTTATCCTGCATACGGTAGATATGTCGGTCCTCAATGCCTACAACATCTACCGTCTGAGGACTTCAGGAGCCAAGAGGTACAAGTCCCTGCAGAAGTTCCACAAGCAGGTGATACTTGAGCTCCTGGCTAAGCATGCGGAACCTGGGAGACCACTACAAGGACCAGGCCAGCTGGACAGAACGGGGTGTGCCGACTTCTTCAGGAGGCACCAGCTCCACCCCCTTCCTTTCAAAGGACCAGGTAGTACAGTTAGGAGTCAGAAGAGGTGCCATGTGTGCAGCCACACAACTCGCAGACCCCGCAAAGTGAGCAAAACCACATGGGAATGCCTCGAGTGTGAAGTGGCACTGTGTGCTGGACGGTGCTTCAATGAGTTTCACACTCTCCAACAATTTTGAAGTGCCCGTGACAATAACAGTGAAAGTGACACTATCAATTATCATAGTCCAGTGAAAGTGACACTATAATAATAATAAAACTAAGTATAAGTGAAAGAGACACACATAAGTAATAATAAGTGCCTTCATAACAATATGAACAAGTGAAAGTGACACTATATATATTATTAGCTTACCTAACAATACATAAAAGTGAAAATGACACTATCAATTATCATAGTCCAGTGAAAGTGACACTATAATAATAATAAAACTAAGTATAAGTGAAAGAGACGCACAAAAGTAATAATAAGTGCCTTCGTAACAATATGAACAAGTGAAAGTGACACTATATATATTATTAGCTTACCTAATAATACATAAAAGTGAAAATGACACCATCAACTATCAAAGTCCAGTGAAAGTGACACTATAATCATAATAATAATAATAAAACTAAGTAATAAGTGACAGAGACACAAATAACTTCATGAAAATAACTTTATTGAGTGAAAATAACATAATAACTATAATAAATGGCATAATAACCAATAAAACACTATCAAATCGCTTCCCGGCATAATTGCGGGTGGAGCGACGAGTGCAACTGGGCGTCGTAACCGGGGCCGCGGTTGAGTGTTCGGACGCGCCGAGGTAAATACGCGGCAAAAGTTACCTCCACTTCCATCACCATCACTCCAGAACCAGTTGAGCTAGAGAGCTCTACTCAACGCCATTCTACGCGGAAAGGTAAGGCGCACATTTTTATATATCTGTCATTAATGTAGGTAATATATTAAGCGAGACTGGCCTTAGTTTACTTTTGTTGATTTTCAGCCAGATCGTCCGGATACGACCTCCGTCATTTAGAAAGGCAGCCCGGGCCACGAGGGTTAAGTATGTTATTTTGCTCTAAGTTATTTACGAGTCTGTCTCTTATGACCGTTTCTAGCATTTTACATACAACTGAGGTTAAGCTTATTGGACGATAGTTACTGGGTAGGGATTTGCTGCCTTTTTTGAATATCGGTGTTACGTTGGCTAGCTTCCACTGATCAGGCATAGTTTCAGACTGCAAGGATTTATTGAATAGTAATGTCAGTGGTTTGGAGAACTCATCCTTAGCTTCCTTTAGAACTCTAGGCGAGATTGTATCAGGTCCAGGCATTTTATTTACCTTGAGTTTATCTAAACAATTCAATACTTCTCTCTCTGTAATGGTGACATTGCTTAGAACATCTGAATTATCAATCTGAATCGGCGATGGTGTAGGGATATCACTGAGGTCTTCCGTTGTATAAAAACTGATGCAAAGATGGTATTGAGGGCATTACTCATTTGTACTTCGTCTTTGGTGTATTCTCCATTTTCATCGACCTAACGGTCCAACAGTTGAAGTAACTACTTTTTTCTTTCTGATATAACTATAGAATTATTTCGGGTTTGTTTTACTTTGATTCGCAATATGTAACTCTAAGGTCTTTTTACTTTGCTTAATTAACTTTTTGGCTTTGCGTCGTAGCTCTACAAATTTCACCCTTTCTTCGTCATTTTGTGAGGATTTTAATCTATCATTAGTACATTTTTTAGCAAGCAGGCAGTTTGAAATATCTTTATTCCACCATTTGGGCTTATTATGGCCTGGACGCCGTATTTTCGATGGTATGCAGTCTTGCACTGCTTTTAGGTAAGTGGTTTCGAATAACTTCCAAGATGTATTTATGTCGTTATTGTTAATTAAAAAGCTCCAGTCAGTTTCTTTAAACATAGCTCTAAGTTTATGGAAGTTTGCTTTCTTGAAATTAGGAACTTTTTCGATGCTACTATATGGTTCGTTACTAGTAAAATTTAAAGTGAAAGTTATCGTACGATGGTCGCTGTTACTGAATTCATCACCAACATTCAAATTCTCTATTAATTCTTCTTTTGTTGTAAGTACAATGTCAAGAACGTTATTACCACGGGTCGGCGTTCGAACAAATTGATGAAGCGAACTCTCTTGCAAGTTCGTATACAAGTCATGTATGGAGTGTGAAGTAAGAGTATCGCCCCACTTGGTCACAGATAAATTAAAGTCGCCAAAAATTACGGTATCTTGTGAGTTACATACATCTGCAATTTGTTCGTAAATTTCTCTGTCCGTTTGCACTGATTGAGCTGGAGGTCTGTATATTAACGCAAGTATTATTTTTGTACCTTTATTATTCTTTATTAGCACAAAAGATGTGTCGACGTTCACAATTTGAGGTTTTGACAAGAGGGTAGGGTTAAGACTTTCTTTGATATAAAGTAAAACGCCACCTCCATTTCGATTTATTCGGCTTTTCTAAAACATTACATAACCGGGAAGTGAATACTCTGCTAAAAAGTCTCTATCTTCTGTATTGAGCCAAGATTCTGTTATGCCAATCACATCATAATTTTCTGTGGTCCTCGGTTGCCTCTGTTTTTTGCTTGGCGTTGGATGATTTATGTCACTGCTGCTTCTTCTGGATGGCGTTTTTTGAGGGGAGAAGGGGAGGGAAGGACGAGGAAGAAAGCTTGTCGGAGAGGTTTTTGGCTAGATGCCAGAAAGCCTGGGAATACCATGGAATACAAAGAAAGGCAAGTAACAACAGACCTAATGGTCCTTAAAAGGTTGCTTGTAAAAAAAAAAAAAAAAAAAAAAAAAAAAGTGTCACAGCCACCAAGTGGAGGGTTTCAGCTCCAGAAAGACTGTGGTCAGAACACAAAATTATAGCACTATAATAACAATATATATAGCCTACTGATACGATCATGTTTCTCGGAAACAAACACAGTTAGTTGTGTATTTACGGTGAGATGTTTATCAAGGCGATATTTAAATGTCTGGACTGTATGGCACTCTACAACATTTCTAAGCAATTTATTCCATAAGTTGACTACTCGGTTGAAAAAGAAGTGCTTCGCTTCATGTGAGTGAAATGCCTTTTTGACACATTTGTAACCATTACTTCTTGTGTAATTTGAGTTATCTAGTGTGAAGTACTTACTTGCATCCATGTTGTCATGACCTTTCATAATTTAAAAACACTAGGGTTAGAGTTGGATAGTTCAGTGCATATATTATTGATGAAAGAGTGTTTGGCAAGTCGAAGAACAAATTTGTCTTGGTGCCGGGATGAAACATGAAGATTCTTGAGTTTTAAGGCGTCGGTACCATTTGAATGCTTCCTCCTTATTGTGGATAGCAGTAGAACAAGCGTGAGTAAACCAAGATTTTGTTGCATTAGTCTGAGAGAAATAAAATAAAATGTATGCCACAATGCCTGAGAGGATTACCTCGGTAATGCATTCAGCACTCTCCGAGGGTCCCCGGCCATGGAAGCAAAAATCTTTCCATGGGAAATCAAAGAAATACTGCCGGAGAGCTCCCAGTTGGCAGCGCCCAAGTTCCACAAGCGCAGTCGGCTGGGAGGATCGGGTGGCCGTACTGGAGAGATAGGACAGGTGACAGAGATAAATTTATGGTCGGAGTAGCCCAGAAGAGAAAAGATCGGCAGTATATGAAGAAGGGTTAAAAGCTAGAAACAAGTCATGAATGTTGGACCGATCTCTGAAGAGATCCGGGATATGGATGGGTTGCTTGACTAACTGCTCTAGGTAATTTATGATAGCAAAGACGTAGGCTTGTACACCAGGTTGGTGAACGTTGAAATCTCCTAAGATGGAGATTTCTGAGAAAGTAGAAATGGATTGAATGTGTTCCACTGTAGAATTTAGATAGTCAAAGAATTTGGGAAAGTCGGTAGAGTTGGGGGAAACATAGACAGCACAGAATTATTTAGTATGAGAATGACAGGATAGTTTGAGCCATAAAGTTGAGAATTCAGAGGAGTCGAAATTGGGAACACGAGAGCAAGTGAATTTGTTGTGCACGTATGCACAACATCCGCCTTTGGCTTTGAAACTAGGATAGATATTGTAGGAGGATACAGAGAAGGAGCTGCCGGTAGTTGCTTCAGACACATGAGTTTCAGTGAGGAAAAGGAGATCAGGTTTGTAGGAGGAGAGATGGTGTTCAACAGATTTATATATATATATATATATTATATATATATACCGTATATATATACCGTATATATGGCCACCTCTGGACTTAACTTCACCTATGAAAAATCTACTGACGGATAACTCCCCTTCCTGGACATCCATGTTTCCACTTATCAAAAAGGCTTCAAAACTACCGTCTACACTAAACCCACTGACAATGGACAGTGCCTTAACGGTGACAGTGAGTGCCCCCAACGATACCTCCTCTCTACCATCTCTGCCTATGTCAGAAGAGCCCTCACCTACTGTACCACATGGAGAGATACCCACATAGAACTTGATAGACTCTCCTAAGTACTCGCTATAGGCAGTTCTGCCTTTTGTCTCCCTCAATCACATAACAAAATAAAATAAATAACAAAATAATTAATAATGGGTACTATAACTCTGACGATCTACCACCATCAAACAACAACTAGAAAAGTGGTACAACCAGGACACCCCTAACAACAGCTCTTCCGACGACATCAAGATTTACTACCTCAATTACATGTCCTCTCACTACAAGACTGACGAGACGATCATGAGAGAAATTAATGACAAAAACGTCCACCCCACCAACCCTGACAACAAAATCAAACTAATAATCTATTACAAATCCCCCCAAAAATCGTCTTCAAGAACCTTCCTGCCACTACTAAGAGCCAGAGATGCGACGATCATGTTATATACCAACACACATGCAACATTGAGAACTGTGGACCTCACACCTACATTGGTATGACACAGAGTCGCCTATCCCATCGGCTCACCCAACATCTCCAATCTGGAGCCATTAAAAAACACTATGATCAACTCTACCAGCAAGCCCTGACCCGCCCCGACTTAGACAAACACACTGCCATACTTAATAAGGAAAACTACCCTAGATGACTTACAATCCTTGAAGCCATGTACATAAAAGCCCTACGACCCAGTATCAGAAATGTCCCCAGTGGTTTGGCCCCTGAAGCTGACCCATTGAAATGCATTGGCCTGTGACCTCCCACTCTCACCATTGATTTGTACAATATTCGTGGCATTTCCTCAAACTTCCACTCTGTGGAACACCACCTCTCCTCTGCCAACCCTGATCTTCTCTTTCTCACCGAGACCCAGTTGTCTAAGACTACTGACAGCAAGCCCTCTCTGTGCCCTTCTACTATCTCTATCCTCAGTTTCAAGCCAAAGGTGGATGATGCGTAAATGTGCGCAACAATCTTCCTTTCTCGCATGTTCCAAACTTTGATTCTTCTGAATTTTCAATTCTCTGTCTAAAGCATTCTTGTCACTCAAACTGAATATGTCTGCACTGTTTATCTTTCCCCAAATTCTACTGACTATCCAAAATTCTTTGATTATCTAACTTTTAAAGTGGAACATATTTTATCTATCTCTCCCTTTGCAGAAATCTCCATCTTAGGAGATTTCAATGTTCACCAACACCAATGGCAACATCATTTCTATACTAATAATGACTTAGAGCACTTAGTCCAGGACCCTAGTCGAATTCCTGATCGCTTTGGAGATCAGGCCAACATTCTTGACTTATTTCCAACTTCTAATCCTTCTACTTACGCTGTAAACCTTTTCTCTCCGTTGGGCTCCTCCAATCACAACCTTATAATCTGTTACCTGTCCTATCTCCCTAATACAGCCCCCAGTCAACGGCGGTTGTGGCACTTTGGCGCTGCCGACTGGGAAGCTCTTTGGCAGAACTTCTTTGATTTTTACTTCCATGGCCGGGGATCCTCAGAGGGTGCCAAGCGCATAACCGAGGTAATCCTCTTGGGCATGGTGGCATACATTCCATTTTCTTACTCTCAGTCTATGCAAATAAATCTTTGTTTACTCATACTTGTTATACTGATGTGCGCAATAAGGAGGAAGCATTCAAATGGTATCGTCGTCTTCAAACTCAAGAATCTCGTGCTTTTTATGTTTCTGCCCTAAATCAAGCCAAATCTGTTCTGCGACTAGCCAAAAACTCTTTCATCAATAAAACATGTTCTGAACTTTCCAACTCTAGCTATTCTCAAGCTTTCTGGCATCTAGCCAAGAACCTCTTCAACAAATGAACTGCTTCATTATTCCCTCCTCTTTTCCATTCCAGTCTGACGGCACTGAACTTTTCACTCAAACTTTCGCTAAAATTTCCACCTTGGATGATTCTGGTGCTATTCCTCCCTCTCTACCCCTTCTCACTTACTTATGCCTAATATCATAATCTCTTCTAAGGATGTACTTTCTGCCCTCTCTGTTTTTTTTCTTCTTTTTTCTATGTTCCAACTACTCCCTCTCGGGCATAGGCTGAGAGCCTGTACATTCAACCACTCAACATGGTGAAGCCTGTGAGGTCTTCTTCCAGTTAAGGGAGCCTTTGCCAGGCAAGATGCACGGGGCTTGGTTGCCCACTCATGGCTCGAAGCAGCCCCATCGCTGGAGCTGCTTTGCCTTTGTACTTCACTGTCTCATCCCCAAGACTCGGACCCTCACTCTCAGAATATACTAATAATAAGAAGGCGTACGAACCAGATGGTGTTCCTCCTGTTGTACTCCAAAACTGTTCTTCCGTGCTGACTCCCTGGTTAGGCAAACTCTTTCGTCTCTGTTCTCTATCGTCTTTCCTTCTTGCTGGAAATTTGCTTTTATTCAACCTGTCCCGAAGAATCTACTTTCAGATCACCAGTATGGCTTCCTTAAGGGCCGCTCTACTAGTGATCTTCTTACTTATCTTAATAACTCTTGATCATCCTTCTTTCGGGACATATCGACATATCGAACGCCTTCGATAGAGTCTGGCACAAGCCTTTAATTTCGAAACTATCCTCCTTCGGGTTTTATCCCACTATCTGTGCCTGTGTCTCTAATTTCCTTTCAGACCGCTCCATAGCTGCATTTGTAGACGGCCATCGTTCATTCCGTCAACCTATGAATTCTGCCCATTAAGTTCATAATTTGCATATAAATATTTATTATTGTATACATTATTTTCACTCCTTATTCCTTTTTACTTGTCATATATCTCAACTTTTAATCTCTTAATGTTGTTGTTGTTGTTGCTGTTCCCCAGGCGGTCTGGCCGAACAGCCCCAATGTCCCGAGCGAGGCCAAGGCCCTAAACGAGCGCCCCCACAAAACCCTCCCTGCTTACCACTAATAAAGCCCGGGTGACCGAAACCACTCCAAGGCGGGGAGCTGAGAAGGGTGCGGAAACGCCTGGGAAACCCAAGCCCCAGTGCCCCTCAGCATTTATGAAGGGAAAGTTGAGGGGCCAAGGAGAAATGTGACTCTTTGGCTCCCAATCGGCCAACCTCTAGGTTGGCAGTAGGGTGGTCAATTCACGGAACAGACGCTGTCACTTGAGATCTAGAAAATATATAAGTAAAAGGAACAGTCAGAGTAAGCTATGGGTATGGCAGAGAATGCTCAACTTTCACTCTGATAAACCAGCCCATCACCACATGACTAGAACCCAATCCTCTCAGCATCAGCTAGGAAAGGCCCTAGAAAGCCGCCTTTGGCAGGGGGACAGCTCCCCTATTTCAACTCCTTTCGGGGTTGGGCACCCGCCTTAATGTAATAAACCTCAGCTATGTTTTCGTTAAATTTAGCTTTTGAATAAATTTTAAAAATTTTACATGTAATGACATTATTATTTGTGAGGCTGGATGGGGAAATATTGGAACAAGTAGAGTGTTTTAAATATCTAGGAGGATCGATAAGCAGGAGTGGAGGTATGGAAATGGAGGTAAAACAGAGAGTGGTTTTCGGAGCAATGGGAAGTATGTGGAGGACGAGAAATCTCGGAATGAAAGTAAAAAGTGCAATGTATCAAGGAATTGTTGTGCCAACAGTGATGTATGGGGCTGAGACATGGGCTCTGAAGAAAAAGGAGAGAAGAAAGCAGGATGTGATGGAGATGAGCTGCTTGAGGAGTATGTGTGGAGTTACCCGTAGAGACAGATTGAGGAATGAAGAGATACGTAGGAGAGTGGGACAGCAAGAACATTTGTCAGCCAGAGTGGACAGAAGGGTGCTGAGCTGGTATGGTCATGTTGAATGAATGGGAGATGAAAGGCTTACAAAGAGATTATATGAGTCAAATACAAGGGGAGATAGAAGCGCAGGAAGACCCCCATTGAGATGGAGAGACTGTGTAAGACAAGCTTTGGATGATAGAGGAATGACTATAGATCAGGCAAAGGAAGTGGTAATAAACAGGAATGAATGGAGAATGCTTGTGAATAGTTGAGTGAACACGTGGTCATTTGGGGGAAGGGGTCGGGTGCAAGTTGGACTAGATAATAGTCCATTAGGCGCCTGGCCCGGGGAGACGATTAATATGAAGGGTGAGCCTGGAAGTGTGGTGGGCGGGCTTGTGGCTTTGGCTCCGCTGCATGTCTGCCTGCCGAGATCGGAGCCTCTCCGGGTGGTCGGGGGCCGGGGGAGTGCTGGAGCGACCTAGGTGACCCGGGTCTCTGGGTATTCTCCTGTGTGACCTAGATGTGTGTGAATTTGTTCGCTGTTTTGTCTTGTGTTTTGTGTTTTCCTGTTCTTGCTCTGTCTTGAGTCGGCCACCCCCAAGAAAATACAAAAAAAAAATAATAAAATAATAAAATAGAGGAAAATATAAATAAAACATAGGAAAAGTGGGGATTGGGCCTGAGCATATAGCATACTGTAGCAATTACATTATGATACTCATGATAGCTTTGATTCTTTCTCTTTTTAGGCTTGATAATGACACAAACTTAGTGTTGAAACGTTGCCAATAAAAACATATGTTCCTGTTCGATTTCATCTTCATATTCCTTATTTGTCTTCGCTTCCCAGTAGGAGTATCAATTGCTTCCACTATATATACAGTATATATATATATATATATATAATTTACATGCCGCAATATCCCGACGTACCCACTCTTACCTCCTAATATATGCAACATATTGTAAGGATTCTGTTGTCCATTCACAGCAAATTCTCTCCTGCCAATCAACATTTACCCCATGATAGAGCTTCATCTTTGCCTTATACAGTCAAGTCCTTTCCTTTTATTATTATCTGTATATACTGTGTGTTCACATACTGTATTTCTGTTATGCCACCAACACTAACAAATACAGTTAGGTCTGCTCTAATCACCACCAGATGCACCTCCTTCTATCTTCTTCACCACAGAAAATGGCATAAATAATCCACATTCTATCTCTTAACCCTTTCCCCGAGTCCAACGTATATTTATGTATATTACTGCGGCTGACGTATCTATACATATGGTGGTATCGGCTGAGTTGGTTGCAACAACCCTCCCCACTTGTTGCCAGACGATTCCTGGAGGTTCTAAACTTGACACCCATACTAATACCAGTGTACTCTGGGCATTGGTAGAGAAAGGGTGTGTGTATAAATAAAGTGTTTTAAAAGCTAAAAATCATGAAAACAGGACCACTTCTCCATGTAACTGTGACAGCTATATATACCTGGTACGAATGTGAGGTTCATATCATCTTTATTTCAACAACTCTTACTGTCTTGTAAACACAAAACATGATAAAAGAAAGATGGTAAATAACATTCAGTTATCGCCAGTTCAAATGAACGAGAAGGTTATATATCTTCCCTCGGGAGTGTAATGTTGGTGGTTGTCTTTCAGCGACAAAACCAGCAAAGAATTTATTGATTTTCCTCGGTAGTGTGAGGGGCTAGGGAGGCTATGCTGACCGTCATAGGGAGTGTTTGACCCAATCATTTCATTGGAGCTCGTTCCAATTCGCTCAAGGCTATGGAAGAGGTATAGTGAGTGGAAGTAGCGGGAAAGTAACTGCTAGGGCATATTCTTACCTATAGAATCCGCCACACCAAAAGGGAGACACTCGTTACAGAACACCTGCCTTTTTTTCAATTTCATACACATAGAGAAAACAAATCATAGAATCTCTTAATGGTCTACCTCCAATTGCTCCTCCTATTTGGCGTGTTGACTGAGCACCTGGAATGCATTCCCAGCATTTTTCTTTGGGAATCCAGACCCGAGTTCCTTTGACACACCCATAGTGGCATATGCGGATTTGTAGATTTATTTCAAAACAATGCACAGATTTCTATTCCACGGTCTACTAGAACTCCTACGAGACCTGTAGTTACCTGGTGGGATAATACGTGTACCGCTTTAGAGCGTGTTACTCGCACTTACTGCAGGAGATACAAGAACATTGGGACTCAGGTGAACTATATTATTATATATACCGGAGAGCTCAAGCTAAAAAAAACAGAGATGTTTAAAGAGAGCTAAACGGAATTCGTGGCAGAGGCATACCGGATCTGTGACATGGTGGACCCCCATCAATAAAGTATGGGCTAATAAGATCATGAAGTTTTCTGGGAAATTTGTTCCAAGTCCCCCACTTTGCCTTCAAGTGGGCGGTACTGTAGCATCAGATCCTGTCATTGTCTCTAATATTCTTCTGTTCGCCACTTTGCTGAGGTCTCGTGTTCTTCTGGGCGGGCTCCGGTCTCTTCCATAAGTGCGACAGATCGAGATTCAGAGGTTTATAATGCACCTTCTACTATGCAGGAGTTCCTTCATGCTCTGCATAATGTTGGTTCCTCTGCCCTAGATGAGGATGGCATGCATTATGAAGTTATCAGGTATCCCCTAGATTCCTAGAAGCTTTTCTGGGATTTGTATTGTGCATTTTCAATGAAATCTGGAGATCGTCACTTTGCCAGAGAGTTGGAGAGTTTCCCTAATTTTTCTCATCCTGAAGCCTGTCAAAGATGCAAAACTTGCTTAGAGCTATAGACTCATTGTTCTAACCATTATTTTTTGTTAATTGTTTGAGAAAATGGTAAACTATAGGTTGGTATGGTGGTTGGAGACTGGTAATCACTCTTCCCCTGTTCAGTTCTGTTTCCGAAAGAACAGGTCTACCCTTGATCATATGTTGCGTATCACAACCGAAATCTAGAATACCTTTATTTCTAGCAAGCATATACTTGGTGTTTTCTTTTCTTACAAAAGGCCTATGACACAACATGGAGATTTGGTATCGTGAAATAATTGTGTAAGCTAGGTTTGACCCGGAAAACGGTATTGTTTACCTAGAACTTCCTGCACAATCGCTATATCAGTGCTAGGGTAAGGAGTTGTCTTTTAGATACAATTCTGCAGTGAGAGGGGGTTCCTCAGGGGAGTGTGTTAAGTGTTTCTTGTTTTATAGTGGCTATAAACAATGTTGTGGCGAGGGTTTCTAAGGAACCATTTGTGCAAAGTTTGTTGTTTGTAGATGACTATTGTATATATTGTTCAGCGGCCGATCCCGATGTGGCAAGACGACACTTGCAGAAAGCCATTGATTTGGCAGTCCAGTGGGCTAATGAGTGGAGCTTCACTTGTTACCCTCAGAAGACTGTGGCAATACTATTTTTAATATTTTTCAAGGAAGAAAACTTCAGTTGTACCTCATAGTCTTCTGAATGCTAGGCCTATTATTTTACCATATGAGAGTGAAGTAAAAATCCTAGGGCTCACTCTGGATATCTGTCTTACTTGGAAGGAACATATTCTTAATCTTAAGGCATCCTTGTTTATCATGAAAGTGCTTAGTAATAAGTCCTGGGGTGCGAACTGTTCATCCCTACCCAGGATTTATGATGCTCTGTGCCGATTAAGATTGGAGTATGGCTGTCAGATATTTGTTTCAGCAAGCAAAACTCGGTACATAATTCAGCTATACGGATATGCAAACAAGATATCCGTACATCACCTGCTAAAAGTATGTATGGTGTGGCAGGAGAATTGCTTCTGGATCTTCGTAGGGAAGAGCTTGGTTAGCGCTTAATGTTTAGAGTTCGCAGTTCCCCTGATAATCCAGCTTATTGGTCGTTGATTGATAGCCATTTCCTTCCACAGTAAGAGGCGTGTAAAATCTTCCCCAGGCTTCTCCAGATTCGCATGATGGAAGTGTTGAGTGACACTCATTTGAATTCTGTTTCAATCAGGTAGGTAAAGTTTCCCTCGTTTCCTCGGTGGGTTCTACCCTCTCCGTCAGTGTCAGTATGTATTCTTTCAGGTTAAAAGGTATTATTCTCTCCATCTGCAATGAACACTGTTTTGGATAACTCCCAAGTCTATAAATCTTCATTGGCATTGTATACAGATGGGTAAAAAATTACATCTGGTGTGGGTTGTACAGTGTTTTTTTTTCAGGACACCACTCCCGTTGCTCGATTGTCAGGGGATGCTTCTGTGTGTACTGCTATTATCCAAGCTTTGAAAGTGGCAAGCGACTCCGTTGGAACGGATTTCAGTATTGACACTGATTCACAAAGTGTTCTTTCTGCCATAAAAGTTTGTTCCCCTGTTCGTCCATTAGGTCAGGACATTCAGGCGTGGCTTTATCGCTTAGCATCTAGACACAAAATGATAAATTTCTGTTGGGGGGATCATGTGGGGATCCAGGGCAATGAGGAGGCTGACATGGCTGTAATGGAGGCTGTACAGGAGTGTGAGGGCCTTTGCTCAATCCCCACAGGGGATTTAAAATGCAGTGTCCGGTTGCAATTGAGGTGGTCTTCCCTCACTCTCACTAACAAACAATTTATAGCTGTTCACCCTTCTGTGAAGATTTGGGGCATCTCACCAGTTCAATTTGGTAGACGCACAGAGGTAGTGCTCACGAGGTTGCGCATTAGTCACACGTATATAACGCATAAACACATATTGCATAATGATCGCCCTCCGATGTGTGCTGTGTGTTATGAGGTACTGTCTTTAAGCCACATTCTCTTGTTTTACTTACCGTACTCATCTGCTAGATGCTCTGTAGGTTTTACTTTCCATTCCCACATGGCTGACATTTTTGGCCCGGATGCAGCTGTTTTTAAGCTCCGATAATAGTTATTAGATTGTGTGTTTTTTTGTTTTTTAATATTTAATTATGTGTGTGTTTGTATTTGTTATTATAATATTCCTGTTCTGATATTTTAAGTTTTGGATGTAGCACTGAATGATCTCTTCAGGTCCCAGTGCTTGGCCATTGTGCGTAAACTTTATCAATTCAATTTAATACTATCATGCAATTATTTCTTTACTTCCTATCTCCTCTCTTCATTCTTCATCACTGCTTTAAACGTACCAACAACAATGCTCCCCTCTTGCATCCTTGCCCGCACTTCATCCTCCAAACTCATATCTGTACTCATCATACTCCCCGAACACTTAAATGACCATGCACATCTTCAAGTTTGGTTGTGAGACATGGTCACTTAACAGTGAGTTGAAGAGACGCAACCTCAAGTATGGAGGGAAAAGGAAAATGCATAGTGAGATAGGCTCAAGTTGATACATTTAATATAAGTTGTGTATGGATACGAAGTTTTAAATGAACAGAGAGCATAGAGTGTACTCCGTTGAAATGTCCACATATCTAGAATGAGTGAATACGGCATATGACAGTAAACTTGATTGAAGTCTAAGCAGAAATGTGTATGATGTGCTGCTTTACTTTGTATCTAATTGAAAAAGGATGGATGAATCGAGCGAGTTGCAACGATATACAAGTATATAATTAAAAAGTGTTTGTAATAATCCTGTCCTCCTAATTTGACATATTTGAATGGCTATCATCAAATTATTTGTATTGATGAATATGTAGAGCATGTGGAAAATGTTAATTGCTGCAGTTCTGGACGGCCATCGCTCACTGTCTCATCTTATCAACTTCGGTGTTCCTCAGGGCTCTGTCCTATCTCCTCTTCTCTTTCTAATTTTCATAAATGATCTTTTCAACTGTACCTCCACTCCCATCAATTCATACACAGACGACTCTACCTTACACTACTCAAGTAGCTTTCCTGAACGCCCCAGCCAGCAATCCCTCAAAAACAAAAAGGTAATGAAGCCATACAACACTTATCTTCTGATCTAACTACTATTTCAAATTGGGTCAGAGAAAACCTTGTTGCCTTTAATACTTCCAAAACCAAATTTCTCCATCTTACTACACGTACAGGACTCCGAGAGGACTATCCCTTATTTTTCAACAATACAAAAATCAATCCTTTATCTTCTCTCAATATTCTTGGAGTATCTTTTTCTTCTGCTCTCACTTGGAAGGACCATATTATCAGTCTTGCTAAGGCAGCCTCCCAGAAGCTGGGTGTGCTCAACTGCCTCAAGGGGTTCTTTACCCTTGCACAGCTGCTTGCTCTGTGCAGGAGCACAGTGCGTCCTTGTATTGAGTATTATTCACATGTGTGGGGAGGATTCTCTCACACCGCACTCCTAGACAAAGTAGAAAGGAAGGCCTTTCGTATCATTAATTCCCGTCCACTCACCATTTTTCTGCAATCTCTTTCTCTTCGCCGCAATATTGCATCGCTCTTGCTATTCTATCGCTACTATAATAATCAATGTTCCTCAGAGCTTTACCAGTGTATACCACTTCCTCTACATAGGGTACGTAGTACCCGTCTTGCAACACAATTGCACCCCTACTCTGTGCAACTCTCCAACCCAAGACTGAAATGTTATTCTCAGTCTTGCTTCTATTCATCTGCTGAGCTCTGGAACTCTCTCCCAGAATCAGTCTTTCCCTCTTCCTATGACTTATATTGCTTCAAACTCAGTGTGTCCAGGCATTTTAGCTCGAACGTCCCTTGATTTTGGCCCTGTCACTTTTTCAACTCTGGGGGAGGTACTCGATACAGGCAGTTCTGCCTTTTGTCTCCCTCACTCACATATAAAAACCAAGAATATATCGACGACATATTCGTCAAAAGTTGTAATGAAGAAGATATTGAACACCTTAGGCTCTGTCTGCAAGCTATTTCTGGCTTTACAGCCAGAAAGGAAGACAGTGTTGGAGCTGCTATGTCTTGTCTGGATGTCCTCGTTAAACAAGACAGAAACTCCTTCAGCACAGATGTCTATGTGAAGGAAACAAACAGTGGACACTGCCTTTATGGCGGAAGTGAGTGACTATTATGTAAACTGGCCAACTGCTCGTCAATGATTCGAAGAATCTCTCTCTCTGTATATTATATATATACACATACATATATTAGTTTTACCATATCACGATGGAGGAGGGGTATTTAAGCCTCCGTCTTCCCCTATTTCTATGAATTACCCTAAATATATTTTGAGAATAGACAAAGGCTTGGTGTTCGAATGTTTCATTTGTCCTGCGAGTTTCACTACATCATTTGATCACACGTATTTGTGATTAAACCTCCATATATATATATATATATATATATATATATATATATATATATATATATATATATATATATATATGTATATATATATATATATATATATATATATATATAAAGTATATCTCTCAAATACACGTGACCTAATACATTTTTAAATACTCCCAGCCGGGATCGAACCTCCCACATTCAAAACGAGTGTCCAATTAGTTTTTTTTTTTTTTTTTTTTTTTTTTTTTCTATATTCCAACTTACTTCCTCTCGGGCATAGGCTGTGAGCCTTAACATTCACCGCTTTACAATGAACAGTGAAGCCCGTGAGGTCTTGTTCCAGTCTAGGGAGTGAGACATGTGAAGCACGTAGAGTACAACGAGCACCTGCCATCTTGCCTTCACATGAGGCACGGTGCTCACTCATGGCCCGAAACGACCCCATCTCTGAAGCCACCTCGTTCCCATGCTTCACTGTCTCACCCCCTACACTCGGACTCTCACACTTACACACACACACAACGCCACCTGTTGAGCAGATAACTCACCAGGCATTGCACCCCTATAGCATATTTTTAATATGGGAATATTCATACAGTGCTATTTAATCAGGGAACAATGAGGGTATTTTATTGACGTTTCGGTGGGCTTGTGGTAATGCACTGATACCAGGTACAGCACAAATTCCATCCCAATAATATCTTCCCATTGATACATCGGGATTTGAACCCAGGACCTTTGGATTACCAGGCCAGTGGCAAGACCACTCCACCACACCTCCACTACACTACACTACACAACTGCGTGATAATGTAATCTTAACCTTTTACATAATTATATTAAGGAGAAGGGAAATCCTACTTGGAGAATGTATTTCAATCCATGCACAAGTCTCAGGATCCATATTCCATGATACCAAATTGGGCTATTTATAAGCTTGGACACTCGTGTTGAATGTTTGAGGTTCGATCCCGGCTGAGATGTGACCTTGTTATTGCGGTGCCAAAATTTCTATCAATAAATTCAAATTCAATTCGATCCCGGCTAGGAGTATATATATATATATATATATATATATATATATATATATATATATACACACACTGTATAATATGTATCGTAATTATTCATACGTTATTATTTTAATATCTTCGCAGCTATATGGTAGCTCTTCCAAACTATCAGACAAACCTGTAATCTTAATTCGGTAGTGTAATTGTCTATACTTACACTCAGTCACAATATACTGTATATGTCAGTCTAATAATATTGATGAATTAATTATAATACACGAAAGTCGAACTTATTATAAATATATTATAATATATTGCCCAACCTATGATTCCAAACGTCTTGATGCATTATTATAGCCCTTGCCTGGATCATGGTTGGAGTTTCGGGTTATAACTTGGCTTAATTGTTTCCTCAATTGGTTCCCTCGTGCAACACACTAAAGTTGGAGTGGCAATATTGGACTCTGCTTACACGGAGTTCCACTCTGAATATTCATTGTTTCCATGAAAGGCGTAATAGGAAATACATTTTATTTATACATTCACACCCACACCTACACCCATATATACATTTATATTAACACATTATATATATATATATATATATATATATATATATATATATATATATATCCATTCTTTACCTGTCCTATGCCCCCTGAAGATGTAATACATGAAAGCGCTTGGGATTCCGTGTTTATTTTCCTTCCTTCCCTGTGGATATTCAGCATATATATATATATATATATATATATATATATATATATATATATATAGAGAGAGAGAGAGAGAGAGAGAGAGAGAGTAAGTTTTGGTAAGCGTGTCCAGCTCTTAAATTAAAGATCTTGGGTTCGATTCCCGGGACGGGGCAAGACTATTGGACAGTCGCATAACACTGTTTGCCTCTGTTCACCAGCTATCATTAATATACAAATCAGGAGTTAGCGGACATAATATGATGCGTTAACTTTTTTTGTTTTCTATATGAGTGAAGGAGACAGAATGCATAAAACAAAATATTAGGGTAAACTACTCTGGTTTATCTAATTTTCAAAGCACTATAGTGATATTATCTAGATGTAAAAGCATTTAATAAAAGACCTATGGGTATTATTTATACATTTGTTTGTACTATTAATATTTATGATCATAATAATAAAACTAGTAATAATAATAATAATAATAATAATAATTGTAGAAGAGAAATTTAAGAAAGTCAACCAAAAGGAGCATCCCGAAGTGCAGCCAATCTGGAAGCTGTATTTGGTGTTCCAAGACAATGTGAGTGAGACTATCGATGCAACTGTGGTACAATGGAGTACAAAGGAAATCAAGCAACAACAGATCTAGTGACCCTTCTAGGTTGCTTGTCCTCCAAAACACTGAGGATCAAGTGTCCAAACAGTGGTTTAGAGTGGGTAAGGGAACATTGGAAAGGGAATTACTGCCCTGGAACTAATGTCCGTGGCAGGATTAGGAAGTTAGTAGGGGACAGATGGGTTAGTAAATGAGGGGGGGATAAAATAAAGTTATTCATTTACAAACGCAGTTGGTCGCGGGTTTGATGCGAGATATTTGTCTAGGCGGAGATTAAATGAATCAACGGTGATGCAGTCTATAACGTTTCGGGGAAGCCCATTCCACAAGTTGACAACTCGATTGAAGAAGAAATTCTTAGATTCGTGTGAGTTAAAAGATTTACCAATAATTTTGCAACCGTTTCCCCGCGTGTAATTAGATTGGTCGATAGTGAAGTACTTACTACAGTTCATATTGTCGATGCCTTTGATGATTTTGAACACTGAATTAAGTCACCTCTTAATCTGCGCTGGGTTAAAGGAAATAGATTTAATTCTCTAAGACGCTCTTCGTATGGTTTGTTCTTTAGGCTAGGTATCATTTTGGTAACTCTACGTTGAACTCGTTCTAGCTTGTTTATATCTTTTTGGTAATAAGGGCACCAGGATTGAACGCAGTATTCCAGAAGAGGGCAGACTAAGGAATTGTAAAGGGTTAGGATAACTTCTTTGGATTTATGCTCAAATGACCTGCCTATAAAGCCAATTATTTTGTTTGCCTTCTTAACAACTTCTGAACATTGTTGACTCGGTTTTAGGTTACTCGATATTGTTACTCCCAGATCGGTTTCTCTGTTTACATTCTTAAGCTGAGTGCCATTCATCGAATAGTTTGCTTTCTCATTTAGGTATCCGATATGTAGTACTTTACATTTATCCGCATTGAAACTCATTTGCCAAATTTGGGCCCAACATGACAATTTATCTAGATTGTGTTGCATATCGTCAACTTGTTCTTTTGATAGTACGCTATTTGCAATTTTTGTATCGTCAGCAAATTTTGAGATTGTACGGGTGAGACCCTCAATCTCCAAGACCCTGGTGTGTGCTGATTGGCCGAAGCCATGCCAAGAGCCTCTCCAGTCCGCCGCCACTTGCCCACAGCCTGCGTACTCACTGACAGGTTTAACCCATTGGCTGAGGGAGACGTTCCGGAATGCCATGGTAATTTATAGCAATTTACAGGCTGTTAAAGCCTTTGGAGACAAGTCCGAGTGAGCGGGAGCGCGGCAAGCCCCCGTCCATTCTCCAGCCAGGCGGCAGCAGCACTGAGGGATATGAGCCATGTCCAGCTAGACATATGCAGCGCTGCCAAAGGCAAATGTAGCGCGACATTAGCGTTATTCGTTCAGTATTAGTGAATATTTGCCGATGTCTATGGTAGCACTGCAGATGAATTCCGCACACTACGAAGCTTGTTCTGGTGTCATTTTGAAGCTCTTTTCTTCTAGTTTTTGGCTGGATACATTTAATTTCATTCAGACACTTGCTCAATCATTCAGGAGTGCCTGAATGAGCCCTAATATAGCGAAAATATGCCCACAGCCTAAGTGTTAATTTGCTCGGTCACCAAGACCAGCCCTGCACACAACCAGGAAGGTGGTCCAATTGGCACTTCCCTGGATGCTTTGGATTCCCATTGCAATGCAGTAGCGAGCTGCGAGAAAGAGGTGAGCGAGCAGTGCAATAGGGTGTGAGAGGTGAAGGCGACAACAGACAGATGACCTTCCCCAGATCATATGCTGACAACCCGGTTTCCTGTGGCCTACGACTACATAGCAGCTATACAGCAACTAACGAGTGTTCGTGAGCTGTTCGATTTTTTTATGTAAATAGATCTACTTAGATTGATGTCTTGTATTAAATCATCTATATATTGATGCATACATAATACGTATTCATAAATATATATCCATTTTTTTTTTTTTTTTTTTTTTCTATGTGATTGAGGGAGGCAAAAGGCATAACTGCCTATAGCGAGTGCCTCCCCCATAGTTGAAAGAGTGACAGGGCCAAAATCAAGGGACGTTCGAGCCAAAATGCCTGGACACACAGAGTTTGAAGCAATTTAAGTCATAGGAAGAGGGAAAGACTGATTCTGGGAGAGAGTTCCAGAGCTCAGCTGTTGAGTAGAAGAAAGTTTGAGAGTAACGTTTCACTCTTGGGTTGGAGAGTTGCACAGAGTAGGGGTGGGATTGAGTTGCAAGACGGGTACCACGTGCCCTACGTAAAGGAGGTGGTATGCACTGAGATAGCTCTGAGGAACACTGATTATTATAGTAGCGATAGAATAGCGAGAGAGATGCAACATTGCGGCGGAGAGAGAGAGATTGCAGAGAGTTGGTGAGTGGACGGGAGTTAATGATACGAAAGGCCTTCCTTTCAACTTTGTCTAGGAGAGCAGTGTGAGAGGAACCTCCCCACACATGTGAACAATACTCAATACAAGGGCGCACTATGCCCCTGTACAGAGCAAGAAGCTGTGCAGGGGATCTGATTATCACTCTAAATGGATATATATGCATAAACAAAATCGCAAGAGCTCACGACCATTTGTCAGTAGCTGTACAAGCTTACTCTATATTACCGTATGAGAAGGAAGACAGTGATATGATGGAGTATACAGAAGATGAAACTGAGAAGCTACCTAGTGCCGGGCGTGATTCAACTACTACGGAATACAAGACCAATATTAATTTTGGACCCTAGGGCCTGCAGAGGATAACATCAGATCAGATCAGATGAAGTATTGAGGGATAAGCCTTTACAACGACACCTCGTATCTACATTCTACTTTTCTTATTTTTCTGAAGAGTGTAGAGAGGGGAAAAGGAGTGTTGGAGAGAGAGGAATCTGTTGGAGTGGCTTTGTTATGTGTGTTTAGTCTGTATATGTCGTCACCCTGACTGGGGTGCGAGGATGTGAAACATGCTATAGACGTACTACCACACCCACTAAATTTCCGCCGTGGCAGGGATTCGATCCCGGGTCTTGCAGATTCACACGTGAGCGTACTCACCACTCGACCACCACGGCTATAACTGAAATAGGGAGAGGCTATATTAGTCTATTGTTTTAGGAAGACCGAAATCAACGAAAGTACACTACAGTCTATTGTATAAAGGAAGTAATGTTCTACAGTTGGGTTGTAGTATTGTAGAATGACTATGTATCCAGTTAGCTAGAAGTTGTAACACCCAAAAGAGTGTTAACTCGAGGACTGCGTCAAGTTACACTTGAGGCATGGTATTAAACATGTACTGGAAAATTAAGTCTAGGACTAAATGGCTTCTCTCCATGCCATCACCTCTTCTCCTAACCCTCCAGCTATATCCCTCCCTCCCTCCCTCCACTACAGCCATCCAACTCAAATACCATCTCACTCTCCATCCCTGTACCACCACCCCATTCTCACACACTGTGCGAGAAACTCAAGTCAAGAAAGACTGTGTTCTTGGGTTTGTTCGTACCTACCAGACTCTTGACTCGGTAGTTTTCTCTGGTGTTAGCAGTCCCCCTGGTATCTGAAAGGGGTGTTTCCATGTGGATGGGACTCGATAGCCTTGGCGGGCAACCCCTCTAGGGGAATAAACCCTAGACAAATTACCGATGGGCAACACGCTAATCGTAGTAATCGGTGGCACTTGCAGGTGGCGATCTTTATAACAGATAACAGTTACCATTAAGAGAGTAGTCAGACTGGGAGTGTGTTGCTCCTCACGGGTAACCAGCCGGCCTCTCCCTTGTCAAATAACAGGTTTGTACATTGAAATATACATTGTGTGGTGCTCATCCGCTTCATATGTTTGGTCCTTTAACCCGGGAACTGCGGGAAGACTCTTAAGAGTTCCCCCGGCGGACTGCGGGAAGACTCTTAAGAGTAAGGCTTTTGAACACGTACCAAAACCGCGGGTTTATAGGCAGGCGGCTACAAATTGGTGTGGGTATAGTACTACATGTCAACTCTCAATACCTCCCCGCCACACGCTCACCCCGCACTAGCACAAGCACCACCGCGCCAGAACCCAAGCACTAGTCATGGAGCCCACACGTCCCTCACGCTCGCTCTCTGATGACACAACCAGCCCTCCTTCTGGTGGTGTCAGCCGCCGTGGAAGGCAGAGGGTGGCTACCCGAAACCCTAGCTACCAGTACGACACGCCCTACAGCTCGGAGGACGAAGCACCAGCACCAAAAGCACGTAAAACACGTGCAAGCAGGGCAATGGCACAGAGGTCATTGGTCTTTGGGGACACTGCCACCACGACCCAGGCCACTGCAACAACCACTACCACCCCTGACACCCCTGCCACCAGTACCAGTGACGCAGGAGGCCGCCCTAGGGCTGCAGAACCTGCGGGGGCAGGCAGAATCAAAATCACGGGCGTAGGGAAGAGAACCCGTACGCCTGCCACAGTGACCCTGCCACCACCACCACCAGCCGCCCTTGGCCCGGCTGCCCCTGCCCCTGCCGCCCTGCTGCCCCTGCCCAAGGAAAAGGGAAGGGGAAGGGGAAGGGGAAAGGGAGAGGGAAAGCGACTGCTGGGCCTGCCGGCCCTGCTGTCCCTGCTGTCCCTGCCGGCCCTGCTGCCCCTGCCGCCCCTGCTGCCCCTGCCCAAGGAAAAGGGAAGGGGAAGGGGAAGGGGAAAGGGAGAGGGAAAGTGACTGCTGGCCCTGCCGGCCCTGCTGTCCCTGCCGGCCCTGCTGCCCCTGCCGCCCCTGCCCAAGGAAGAGGGAAAGGGAAAAGGAAAGGGGCGACAGGCACCACCATCATCTTGCCTGCCTCCAGGCCCACTGCACCACGCACCACTGCCGCCCCTGCCGACGCCGACCCTGCCGATGCCCCTGCCGGCCCTTCTGCCCCTGCCCCTGTCCATAAGACACCCCTACGTGCTAGAGCGACCAGAAAAACTCTGACACCATCCAAGTACGCCGCCCTGCTGTTTGGTGGTGATTCGCAGGGCATTGGCAGCCCTGCGGGTTTCGATGCCGACGCCCTAGGACGGGACCAAGGGTGGGGGGATTTGGGAGTGGATATTGGAAGTGAGTCAGACGTCGGTGATGAAAATGAAGAAGGGCGTCTGTCTAGTGGAGAGGAGAGTGATGATGATGCTGTGTTGTATCGCGAACATGGCAGCGATATTTCAGACGCAGAAGCAGACGGAGACGACATTCCGATCCCTGGCATGCCTTCGTTTGAGTGGTCTGACCAGGTCAATTTTGTGCCTGACGTGCCCCAGTTCAATCCTGGTACATCAGGTACAACTGATGACTGGCCCTGTGACGAAAACTCAAACGAAAGCGAGTTCTTCCTCGCTTTTTTCGATTTGGAGGTAATGACTTACATCGTTGCCCAAACAAACACCTACTACAGGTGGGTGTTTGCCAAATTGGACGTCATTTCCCCAAAAGCGAGAATACGAGGCTGGGTGGATACTACTGTTGAAGAATTCATGACGTTTTTTGCCTTGTTGTTCCTCATGCCTCTTTGCAAGAAGCATGTGTTGCAACACTACTGGAAGCACGACCCTCTCATCGCCACCCCAACTTTCAATAAGTTCATGACTCGTGACAGATTTTTGTTGCTGCTAAGATTTATGCACTTTGCAGACAACGAAAATCCTAACATGATTGACAGGATATGGAAAGTTCGGGATGTGTTCACCATGTTGTTGGAGAGGTATAGGAAATACTTTTACCCCTTCCTCAATTTGGTGATTGATGAGTCGCTCGTGCTCTTCAAAGGACGTCTTGTTTTCAAGCAGTATATCCCCTTGAAAAGGCATAGGTTCGCAATCAAGCTCTTCGTGTTGTGCGACTGTGAAACTTGAATAGTGCTTGACATGATCGTGTATACAGGAACTGACATTGACGTACCGAAAGCCGCTGCCGGTGACCCCATGGGCATGTCAGGTGCCATCGTCAGGAAAATGTTGGCACCTTACCTGGGCAAAGGCCACATCATCTACACTGACAACTGGTATACTTCTCCTGCTCTCTGCCAGTTTCTTCATGACAACCAAACGGGGTCATGTGGGACTGTCAGAAAGACAAGAAAGTTTATGCCCAAGTTCACAGGTGATGTCATTCCTCTGTCAGATGCCTCCTCCAGTGACACACCTTCTGAAGACGAACTGGTCCAGGAACATCGCGAGAGGCATGTCCGAAGAAGACGACGAAGGGGGCAGAAGTACAAGCAACTGGAAAAGTCCGGGAAAGTGGTAGCCCTGAAGTGGAAGGACAAAAGAGACGTCCACCTGCTTTCCACAGTCCACACAGGTGCCCAGGTGGACTCTGGTAAAATCCACTACCGAACCAAGAAGACCATCTATAAGCCCGACATGGTAGTGGACTACACAAAGAACATGCGCCTGGTGGACAAGTCTGACTGTCAACTGTCAGGCGTTGAGTGTCTGAGGAAGACTGTGAAGTGGTATCACAAGCTCTTCCTCCACCTAGTTGACATCACGATGCTCAACGCCTACAACTTGTGGTTGGTGAAGAGAGAGATGGCCCAAAACCAAAAACTAAAATTCCGGGAGTTCGTGTACAACGTTGCATATCAACTCCTGGAGAAGTATGGCACCACCACTCACAGACGTACGGCATGGCGTGGGGATCACGTCCCTGACCGCATCCAGCTGGGGGTGGAAAGACACTACCCAACCAACACCGAGCTGGTTGGCACTCATCACAGACAGGTGCAGTGCCACGTCTGCAGCACCAGTGTCAGGAAACCCCACGTACCCAAAAGAGTTACCTCAATGTGCGCCGAATGCAAAGTTGCACTCTGCTTGGGTGACTGCTTCAGGGACTACCACACGTACAAAAACTACTCAGTGCCGCCCCCTTCCCTGCCCTGCCCTGGACTCGCCCCCAGCCCTGCCCTGGACTCGCGCCCTACCTTACCTGACCTGACCAAATTGATCACGCTACCTCATAATGTTACATATATATTATATAATGTATAAGTTCCAAAGATGTCCCTGTGATATAGCTTTTTACACTATATAATTGTATCTTTCATTATTTAGTTTATAAGTTTCAAAGATTTCCATGTAATATGCCTTCTTTTTTAGTATATCAATATATATGTTTGTTATAGCCAAAGTAATGTGTATATATTTTCTTACCTCAAATGAATTGTACCAAATTAAATATGTTTCAATAAATCATGTCAAACCTACTAAGATAATAAAAAAAAAAAAAAAAAAAAAAAAAAAAATACAAGGTCATGTCATTGCATTCTTACAATATGATATATTCTATGAATATTTCATATTATTTGAATACAATGGCATGACCTTGTAAACAAATTTTGTTATCACAATTTATCTAAACAGTATAAAACCTTCCCCATAACCCCCTCTTGGATTCGATCCCTCTACCCTACCACACTTTGAGTTTTCCAGTCCGCAACCTTACCAACCATGCCACAGGAGCTCATACCAAATGTCACTCAAAACTTCGTGTCTACAATCGAAATGACAATATACAAAACAAAATGAATTATCCCACCAATTTACGTTTGTAAATTGATGGGATTATCAATTATATCATGCAAAGGTTTATAAAAGTTTGTCTCTGTCAAAAATTAGTAATTATATAACTTTATTCTGTCAAAAATTGCCCAAACACTCAGCAAAATTGCCCCTCTCAGTGTGACTCCAGTCATTATCACACGGTCAAGCGGTCAGTGGGTGACCCTTGCCGCTCCCTCCAGCCACAGCAGCTTTGTCTGGGAAAAACAAAATTATAAATACAATAATGCATAAAATACTCTTCACAAATACATTTGTATTGTATAATATTGTAAATAATAATGAATAATAACTGTGTGAGTGTCGAAAATTGCTCAACCATCTTTCTTATATCTCGCCTACGCCCTTACGCGCGTATATTGGATTATACATAGTCATGACTGTCATACAAATACTTGCAGTAGGTCTCGAATATACATTTAGATTGCATATTATTGGAAATAAATAAATATAAGTTTTCTGGTGGCAATCTACCCTTTCGCAAGTGTCAGGTGACACCAGTCTATATTTAGCTCTCTATCAAAAAAGGTTTACTGACCACCCTCGTTCCTGGTCTATAATATAGTACTTAATTTACAGTCAATGGCCTACATATTTCTGTGGTACTTCACATGTGTCTAAAATGCAATGTCTACTTGCATAAAAATGCAATTCTGAAAGCCATTTATACGTACGACATACGCATGTCTCACTTTTTTTCTCTCTCTCCATTCCTGACTCATGTTATTGTAGACCTCTGGGTGGCAACGAACCCCAGACACCTGCTAGACATAAGGTTCAAAATCCCAAGACATCCATACGCCTCGGGCGCCTCCACAATTATCACACAGCTGCGTATGTTTCTTGATAGATCTCCCTGCCTTCACTCTCCACGACTCACTCCCTGCCTCCCTAACACCCACCCACCCCCACCCACCCACCCTTTTAGGCTTCCGTCTGCTAGAAACTCATTGATAATGTGCGTAAATATCGCATGAATTGGTCTATATGAGGTATATATATTGTTATATGGGACGTCTACATACGCACAAGTCTGTATTATAGCATGACAGTGCTCTAAGTACGAGATATACGTGATATTTATGACGCAACACACCCTCTCCCCCTTTCATTCCCAGCACAACTCAATCACACCTTGGTTCACGCATAGAAACTCATTGATAATGTGCGTAAATATCGCATGAATTGGTCTATATGAGGTATATATATTGTTATATGAGACGCCTACATACGTACACGTCTGTATTATAGCATGACAGTGCTCTAAGTATGAGATATACGTGATATTATAGCGCAAAACACACTCGCATCTCATAAATTGCCGCCAAACCTCCACCCGTCTTCATTCCCGCCTAAAAATTCATTGATAATTCCCTTATATATTGCAATTTTTTTTCACTATGAGGCATATTCATTGTTATATGGGTGGCCTACACACGTATACGTACTCTACATAGCCTAAAAGGGATAAACAAAGGAGATATACGTGATATTATGCGGTAACCCACCCCCTCCTCCCTCAGGTTCTATCCCCTGGGTGCGTGAAAATTCGGCCGGGAAATCTCGCCGCTCGATGACAATCTAGCTGCGCGATGCCATTCGCTCCACATTTTTCAACTTCGGACCGTTCCCCCACCCCCCCCCAGAAATTTTTTGGGGGGTCAAATATATATGGGCCGATGCACGCAAACATTCCCTACACGCTGATGTACTTTTTATCGAAATTGACAATGGGTCCCAAAATCATCATACATGCGCACAGAACATAGGTGTAAAAAACACCCTGTGCGCTGCAGAGAGGTTAAGGGAGTCCACCTTGATTTTTTCTCTTTCTCTCCCTCTCTCTTTGGCTTGTATCCATTTGGCCCCATTCAGCCTCCTGTTTTAAGACGTTTACCCCCATTCAGGTGTCAATATTTTCCTGGCGAGCGTAGCGAGCCAGCATATATATATTTTTGTTTTGACAGCAAGCTAAATTCGATAGAAAAATGTCTCAGGCGAAGCCGGATTTCTCCATACAATGCTGGCTCACTATCGCTCGCCAGGAAGAAATCGACACCTGGATGGTGATAAACGTCTTACACCAGCTGGCTGAATGGGCCCGAATGGATACAAGCCAGGGAAAAGAGAGAAAAGGAGAGAAAGATACAACAAAAAAACGGTGACCCCCCTTAAGACTAAACACATTCATTTCGTTGGGAGGTGTTTGATGTTGGAGTGAAATTAATAAAATACATTATTAGGTAAACATACCAATTTAATTTTTAATATTTCTCTTCGCAACCCCGGAACATGATGCATCGCTTACACATGACTGCCAAGGCCCTTACGTTATTCTTGGGTTAATGTTAGATTATATGGGACACTAACAGGAATTGATTTGTGACCTACTCATCGATTTCCCTGACATACCTCACTTTGACTCTTCTCAGGGTTCTCGCTCTGTGAGACAGGGCCCTGTGCTGACCCAGATATCCATCCAATCTAGCAGCATGACTCTCTCATATTTTGCCAAATGTGTCACCCAATAGGAAATATCTCCCTGACCCCGGTTTGGCATCAATGTATTCATCAGCTGCTCACAGGACTCCATGTTCAAATGTTTTACACAATTGTACAGGATCCTACAGGGAGCCAAGCGGTTTTTATGCCATGTGCATGAAGGAGACACAAAACAAAGCTGCCCGAAACAAGTGTCCCCCCCCCAAAAAAAAAAAAAAAAAAAAATTGAAAGAGTGACAGAGCCAAAATCAAGGTACGTTAGAGGTAATTTAGGAGTGTTAAAAAGAAGTGTGGTGTACTTGTTTAGTGTAGTGAAATGAATAGGAAGTGGTGTTTGTGTGAGCTAGCTGGATAAGTGTAGGTGTAGGTGTGACACAATTTTGAGACTGCCACTGCATACTTCCTGGCACACTCATGCTTGAGCATCTCAAGATGAAACCCTGGTGGGTAACATTGAATTTGTTCTAGTTTTAAATCTTAGCCTGAATCTGGTAACAACAAGCCTGTGGTCGGTAGCAAAGAAATTGGCGCTCCTAAAGACCCTGCAAATCTGGAGGGACCTTCGACGTCGTCTAGTGCTGGAGTTGTAAATAGTAAATGGGGATCTTGTGTGCCTCTGAGTGGTGACACTCCTCTTTCCAACACTTGAAACTGTGGTGTTTGTAGTGGTCTTACACTAGTAACTGTCCTTGTTGTTGTTTGTTGTTGTCGTTCCCAAGGCTGCCTGGCCTAACATCCCTGACTCCCTAAGGAAGACCATGGCCAAGATCGGGCTTTCCCACAGGGCTCTCAAGGAGTGTAGATGATGTTGTTGGCGTAAGTGATTGTGTGGAATGCAGTCTGCTATGATATGTTTAATATTATGGGGAGCTGTGTTACAACCTAAATGGGCGTCACCGACAGAGTCATTTAGTCTTTTTTGATAGCTCAGAAGAGCTGCATGGTGCCCACATCTCAGTGTGGACAGGTGGACTCTGTCCTCACAAGAAAGGGAGGACTCAAAAGAATAGATTTTTGGAGGTCGTGCATGCAGATGCATGTTGTCTTTGAGTGACTGGATGGAATGGCGAGTGATATGAGTATGGATGTGCTTCTGGAATCTGGTTTGGGGTGGGCAGGGAGGGAGAGATGACAGTATTTGTGTGTGAAATCGTGTGCTGGGTGTTGTTTTGATGTTTCTTGGTGGCTGTGGGTGTGATGCCATGTAGTGTAGTGGATGATGTTGATTTATGGAGGCTGCAGCCAGGAATTGAGTGCCTCTCATGTCAAAATGGTCCTTGACTTTGAGGGCTTTGGTTTCTTGATGTAAATAGGTGATCTGTAGGTGTAGTAAATGTGCAGCCTGTGTTGATTTTTAGGGGATTTGTTTTGAATGGTCTGCAAGGCCTTGTGATGTGTTTCAGCTATGGTAGAAGCCCAGGCATGGCTTGCATATTCCATTACTGGTCTTATACTGTATATAGTTTGTATACAAAAGTACAAAGGAAATCAAGCAACAGCAGATCTAGTGATCCCTCTAGGGTACTTGCCCTCCAAAACACTGAGGATAAAGTGTCCAAACAGTGGTTTAGAGTGGGTAAGGGAGAATTGGGAAGGAAACTACTGCCCTGGAACTAATGTCCATGACAGGATTAGGAAGCTAATAGGGGACAGATGGGTTAGTAACATCACAGTTATAAGTGATCTTTCGTAAATCTGGGAAAAAAGAGAGTAACGTCTTAGTAATATATATACGCAATAATCCTTGATGAATCTGAGGGGGGAATAAAATAGTTATTAATTTACAAACGCAGTCAGTCGCGGGTTTGAGGCAAGATTTTGTCTAGGCGAAGTTTAAAAGAATCAATGGTGCTGCAGTCTATAACGTCTCGGGGAAGCCCATTCCACAAGTTGACAACTCGATTGAAGAAGAAATTCTTAGATTCGTGTGAGTTAAAAGTGTTACCAATAATTTTGCCTTGGATGATTTTGAACACTTGAATAAAATCGCCTCTTAACCCTTAAAAAGCGGCTCACCACTTAAGTCGTATTTAATAAAGCTGGATTATGTGGCGGCGCTCGACATAGGTCGAGTGGCAATTTCAGCACGTAATGTGGCTGAGAGAGAGAGACAAGTGGTGGCAGGAGACTAGCGAGCGTATGACTGCTCCAGACCACCGCGGCGAACCTACTGACACAAATCTCAGCTCCCTCCTCCCTCTCTCACTCGCTACATACTCAATTATGTACCGAAAGTACCGAATTACCTGCTTTTTGCACTCGCGTTGCACGGTTATTGCAAGAAAACTATCCATCATACAAGGATCGTTATGGTGTCATTCGAAAGCTCTGTTTATGCCCTTTCAGGGATAGATACTTGTTTTACGTTCTGGGTCTTATTTAGGCATGAAAATGATCACGTAAACAGCCCTATTTTGGCTAAAAACACCCCGCTGGGCGGTACACATAAATAAACCGCCTAGGCCGCTAAAGAAGGGTTAATCTGCGCTGGATTAAAGGAAATAAATTGAATTCCTTAATACGCTCCTCGTATGGTTTGTTATTTAGGCTAGGTATCATTTTGGTAACTCTATGTTGAACTCGTTCTAGCTTGTCTATATCTTGTCATTCCAGCAAAGGGCGGACTAAGGAATTGTAAAGAGTTAGGATAACTTCTTTGGATTTATACTCAAATGCCCTGCTTATAAAGCCAATTATTGTGTTTGCCTTCTTAAGACTTTTAATGCAATTTAGGTGGGTTTTGTTTTTCTGGTGAACGATAGTTAATCTGTAATTCAAGAGGAATCAGCCTTCTATCTATCTATCTATTGTCTGACGCCGTGATCCCCGAAGGGGTGGCCACGAACGAACCGCCCCCATGCACCTCTGTCCCCAGTCAGTCGACGCCCCTCCCCCCAATCAGCCTTCGGCCTGGATATGTTTCTATCATAAAATGTATAAATTTATCTTGAAAGGGGTTTTGGAGGTATTTTTAAAGCTTTATGGACGTCCAGGGAGGAAAGCATAAAAAAAAAAAAAAAAAAAAAAAAAAAAAAAAAAAAGCAAGAGGAAAATACAGTACTAATGGTGTGTTCCCTCCCTGCACCTTATAGGCCTATGTATGTCTTTCCTAGGCTGAATATATTTGTTTATTAATGGCCAAGATATAATTAAACTGACAGCACTCCATTAAAAGGCTTGTGTTTACTCCACATTTAATATATCCGTCTCTCCTAAGCTGAATATTATCGTCTATAACAATAGCCATAATAAATGTAAAATGAGAAGACCACATCAAAATGTCTTGCAATTTACCTTCCACCTAAAACATCGGTCATTTCTTGGATGACTAAAATCGTCTATTAATAGCCAGTGTGGTAAACTATCAATGGAAGTTAAATGTTACTAAGCTATAATGAATCAAATAAAATCAATCTAAATGAATACTCTATATCTAAATTGAATTCAATCTGAAACAAGCTAATTTATATCCAAAGGTCTCACATAATAAATGTATATAATTATAGGGTAAGGTTATAAGGGTTAATATTAGCCAGGAATTAACTCACCAATAGTTCCACGTGGCAATGAGGCAAGGGAGAACGTTTTACCCAATATGGTGGTGGACAATGGGGAACGAGACTTCGGTCCCGAGACACGAGTCAAGTTAAAGAAAGAATAAATGATTACATGGGAATGGACATGAATATTATGCTTATCTATCAGTCAGTCATGATGTCGATGAGAGCGTCGTGATGGTGTAGCTGTGTGTATTGCTGTATGTGTATTGTGATTAGAGGCACAAAAGCACGATCAACTGAGGGCGGAAAATTAGATGTTAACTGGTTGGTGTTCGTGAAGGCTCTGACGTACCTCAAAAGCACACCTTGCTGCCTTGGCAAACCGCCAGGAGCCCAAATTATCGTACCGCATTTAGGTAGCTCTATACGATAAATTATATTAATATATACGATAAATTCATATATACTACATAAGACCATGGCAATATTGCTTAATAGCATATTAGGCCTTTTATAACTTAACTTATTTACAATCTTATAATATACGATCTACTCGTCCTACGTCGTTCTGTAGGAGAGATTATGACGTCACAGAGACATAAGAGATCACAAAAGAGTCATATTCTATCGTATTTATACGATACACTCCCCCCACAAAAAAGACCTGAACCCCACCTTAAACCTAAAGTTGCCCAGAGGCTATCTTCTGACGCCACAAGTCAACGGCGCCAGCAGCAGCGCGTCTGGGACGCGTCCCGGTCCGAGAATGATCACCATCAGTAAGAGGCGAGTCGTTCCTTAGAGAATTCTCGGACCCAGCAATAACAGGTGGAGCCTCAGATTGCAATGCCGAATCGAGCTCCAAAGCGTACAAACGTGCGATAGGACGAACAGTAGTTCCAGTGGCTGTCTTTAAAAGCGCCACCCGCTCTACAGAGTCTGCCCCCTTGTATACCTCCAATACGCGGCCTAATTTCCAGTATAAACGAGGACTATCTTCTTTAATTAAAACAACGTCACCAACTGTAGGGGCCGTTGGTCTACCAGAGGGAGTAACACTCCTTTCCCTCAATGCTAGCAGATATTCACTAATCCACCGTTTCCTAAAATCCTCGATTATCCTGGATATATACTGGTATCTCTTAGACACCGCTACCGCAGAGTACAACGAGGGATCCTCTAACTCTACTATGGACTGAAAATCAGATGGAAACGCAGTCAATGGTTTTCCATATAGCAAGTGAGCTGGCGTTAATGGTAGTGGTTCTTGCAGGTCGGTGTACACATATGTAAGCGGGCGATCATTCACGACTGCCTCTATCTCTGTGAGGACTGTCGTCAACTCACTCTTCTTTAATAGAGCACGTCCTACAACCGCTCTTAGTCCTGACTTTACTATGCCGACACACCGTTCCCACATTCCACCAAACCAAGGTGCCTTAACTGGAATGAACCTCCATTCGCACTTTTTCTCTCCCAAAAAAGTGATGATAGTAGGATCACTACTCATATCCTTTAGATATTTTGATGCTTGGACATAAGTGGGAGCATTGTCGCTAAGAATGAGTTGAGGGAATGAACGACGGGCACAAAACCGTCTGAACGCCAGCATAAATTCTTCGCTAGACATATTATCACATAGTTCTAGGTGTACCGCTCGAGACGTCGCACAGGTAAACAATAATATATAAACCTTCTCATGCTCCCTCGTCTTCAATGCCCCTGTGTAATCTAATCCTACCGCTTGGAAAGGTTCTACGTGCTTTACACGGCATTCAGGTAGAGGTGGAGCTGGTCCAGTTGCATATGGTTTACCCTTTAGTCTCTGGCATATTACACACTTTCTCACTACGCGTCGAGCTACTTGTCGAACTCTGGGTATCCACCATATGAGACGTAAATTTGATATAATATGACATACCCCGTAGTGTTTTACTTCCCTATGTGCACGTATGATCAATAGATCAGTAACGTGATGTCTTGTTGGCATAAGTATAGGTCGGTTTGTGCCGTCTGGTACACCCGACCACTTCAGGCGACCCTCACACCTGATGAGGCCATTGTCTAGGTGCAACCTTAGTTGACGCACTATATTAGGCATTAATGTCTTATTCGAGCCTTTCAAGGATTCTAATTCATTGGAAAAGGTTTCTACTTGAACCCATTTGATCAAAGTTACTTCAGCTGCTTTAAATTCACGAGCATCAATGTTGTGACCCCTGTTGCAGAGTTGGCCCGTTACTTTAAGCTTGAGATTGGATACATATCGCAACACCCAAGCTACAACTCTGACTAGTTTATTATAGTCACCGAATCTTGCCCACTTCATGATAGGACCCGGTGGCTCATTTGGTTGGGCTGTAACTGCCACTGTTTCCAGTGGCAGAAGTCCCTCACCAACAGCATGCCATATCGTCCATTCACTTTCATGGAGCAGCCACTTTGGACCATGCCACCACAATTCGGA
Source organism: Paralithodes platypus (assembly GCA_032716605.1). Taxonomy (NCBI): domain Eukaryota; kingdom Metazoa; phylum Arthropoda; class Malacostraca; order Decapoda; family Lithodidae; genus Paralithodes; species Paralithodes platypus. The sequence goes on along the minus strand of CM064564.1, from coordinate 23,659,763 downwards.
CTTCATTAACTGGCTAGCCGTTATACCCCTAGTTATGAGATCACTAGGGTTTTCCTTTGTATTTACATAATGATAAGCAACGTCTGGCAAAAGGGCTCTAATCTCATCTACCCTATTCCGCACATAAACTGGCAGAGACTTCTTGCTATGTATCCAGTTGAGTGCGACCTGACTATCGCACCATACGTGAACGATTTCAATATTTAATTCGCTCTCGTCTGCTGCGCGTACATGTTGCACCAGACGTGCTAATAGCAGCATGGCAGTCAATTCCATTTTAGGGATAGTTACCTTTTTAACCGGGGCTACTTGGCCCGGGCTGTAACTAAATGTGCCCCAAATGAAGTAACAACATATATGGCTACCCCGTATGCCGTGGCGCTAGCATCGCAAAACGTGTGTAACGTAACGTCACCGAACGCCGCCACTTTACGAGGTATAGGTTTAGTACATAGGATGGCATATTCATTCAACAACAATGTCCCTTGGTCATTCAGGTCCTCGGGCAAACTGTCATCCCATCCTATTTTACGTCTCCAAACTTCCTGCATTAGAATCCTAGCTCTTATGGTAACAGGTAATGCTAGACCCAAAGGATCAAAAAATTGCGCAACTTTGCTCAACAGACTTCTTTTTGTGTGCGCTCCTGTCTGCTGAGCAAAAGACCTTGTTTGAAAAGTTAGTATGTCATGTTTAGGTTGCCAGATCATCCCCAAATTTCTGGACTTTTCCTGGTTAAGAGATGCCGTACCATCCACCTGTATTAAACTCTGAAGATCTTCACTATTAGTAACCCACTCGCGGAGAAATAGATGTGCATCCGCAAACAATCTGCGTGCTTGCCAGTATGCATACAACAAATCATCTTGACTATCGCTAGTACCCTGCAAATTGTCAATGTATAATCCGCGAGATAGTTTACTTGTGTCCTCATGAGTGTCAGCTAGATGTTTTCTGATTGTGGCATTTAACAAAAACTGCGAGCAAGTGGCCCCAAAGAGTACAACCCGAAAACGGTATATTATGATGGGACTTTCAGAGTCGCTAATGTCGCTGAACCAAAGAAAGCGGGTAACATCTCTATCTTCCCCCTTTAGCTTGACCATCAAGAATGCTTTCTCGATGTCACTGGTATAGGCGTACTTTCCCAGCCTAAACCGCAATAGATGTTGGGACAGGTCCGACACCATGGACGGACCTGTCAACAGGCAGTCATTCAGACTGGGTTGTTGACCTTGGTGGGCAGAACAGTCATACACCACCGTATTGGTGTGGTGATGCTGTCTTTCTTTACCCCATGATGGGCCAGATAGTGAACCCTACCCTTCTTACACGGTTCCTTGACATCGACTCTCTCAATAAAACCCCTATCCTCATAACTCCGAAATACATCGTCATACGCCTGGCGCGTGCTCGGTTCGTTAGACAATTTCCGCTGCAATGCGCGCAAGCGACCTAATGCCAAACCATAGTTGGTAGGCAGGCTTATCACTGTTCTTCCAGGGTAAACTAACTTTATATTGCTTGTCTGAGGCACAGTAGCACACAGACTCGTCAAACCTTGTAGCGCAACTTCCGAGTCATAATCAGTCTCCATAGGATTAATGCCTATGTGATCCAATCTCCACAGTCGTTCCAGGTCGAACTCGGCAGCCATCTTAGGGTCACTAGGTTGGGAATCCTCCCTTCCCAACTCCTCTTCCGCGGTTACATTGACTCTATATATCGAGACCGTGTCGACCAGGACCTTTGACTGTGTATGCACCTTTCCGCTCATGCAGTATCCAAATTTTGTGGGGATTAAAATTACACCACACATCTTTTTAAATCCAGGGTATACTACTTCATAATAATGATCCACACCAAGTAGAACATGCACCTCACTCTGATTTCCCATGGGATCTGACAAGTTAACCCTTTGCTACGTAATGCGAGTTCCACCTTCTTCACACCCACAGATACATATTCTGGTAGGGGGTCTACTACGATACAAGTCATAAAGTACCGGTTTTTACGATAGAAATATGAAATCTCCGCTATCTCGTAGTCTTGTTTATCAGTAACCCCTGTGAAGCCTGTAATCGAAGAGTCTCAGCCCCTACGATTCGGTGCTTCAGTCCCACTAGTACGGACCTCTTTATAAAGGAACGTTGAGACCCTTGATCTAGAAGTACCCGACAAACTTTGTTACTGTCATTACCTTCCATGGGAATCTGTATTGTGGGCAATATAGTGGTGTCTTGCGTGCTACCTAGTGCCACAGTTGTAGTACCCTCATTTTTGACGTCTTTGACTTTATCTGCAGTAGGACACAACTTATCAAAGTGATGTCCTTTGCAGTGCCGACAGGGCCTTAACACCTTACGAGCGGCCTATGCGGTTTATTTATGTGTACCGCCCAGCGGGGTGTTTTTAGCCAAAATAGGGCTGTTTACGTGATCATTTTCATGCCTAAATAAGACCCAGAACGTAAAACAAGTACCTATCCCTGAAAGGGCATAAACAGAGCTTTCGAATGACACCATAACGATCCTTGTATGATGGATAGTTTTCTTGCAATAACCGTGCAACGCGAGTGCAAAAAGCAGGTAATTCGGTACTTTCGGTACATAATTGAGTATGTAGCGAGTGAGAGAGGGAGGAGGGAGCTGAGATTTGTGTCAGTAGGTTCGCCGCGGTGGTCTGGAGCAGTCATACGCGCGCTAGTCTCCTGCCACCACTTGTCTCTCTCTCTCAGCCACATTACGTGCTGAAATTGCCACTCGACTTATGTCGAGCGCCGCCACATAGTCCAGCTTTATTTAACTCGACTTATGTTGCTCGCCGCTAATTAAGGGTTAAGTATGTAGCAGTACATTGTCCCTGCTTACCATGTTCCCCACTTAGACAACCTACACATAGCTTCAATCTTCTCGCCTGTGCTAGTTTTGTCTCATTTGTCGGGTATTTTACACAGAAACTCCATTTATGTTTGTTGTTACATAGCTTACATAGAATCTGAGCAGGTTTCTTATACACACCCTCTTTCTTTACTTTAGTCCCCACTGTCATGCTTACTGTTCCCCTCTTCTCCACATTCTCACTCCCTCCCGACACATACATTCTCCCTTTGTTCAACTGTAGATTATTGATCTCCTTACTGAACTGAGTTTTGAATTCCCCCAGCTCAAATGATCTTACCTTATCAAGTATTGCCATAGGAAGCTTCTGACGCAAGATAATGACAATCATTTCCTGCGTGGTAAGCCCTAGGGTATCTAGCGATCGAGTATGGCACTCCATATTTGCCCTGAAGTTTGTCAACTCATCAACCTTATACTGTGGTTCTGCGAGCCCCAACAAGGCAACGACATGGGCCATCTTCAACTGCTCTCTATTCCCGTACGTGGACTCTAATAAGTGTACCGCTTCAAGATAACTACCACCTACTACTGCAAAACCCTCTATTAAATGTAAGGCCTCTCCTTCCATTTGTCCCTTCAGATAGTGAAACTTGCGGACATTATCCAAAGAGGATTCATGAACCGTAGATCGAAATACGTCCCAAAAAGCTAACCACGCGGTTAACTTGCCCCAAATGTAGGAAGATTGAGCTTTGGGAGGTGTACAGTATGTTTTGGGTCAGCCCTTCTATGGGCCTCATTATCGCCTCCCTTCTTACTTGCGACAGCACGCTGTAATAGGCGCTTCGCTCTAAAGACAGGTTCGTCATAGAGGGCGCGATTATCACACTCTGTAACTATCTCTTCCTCCTCTATCATGTCAGCCACAATCACCTCACTCAGAGCCGTAATACGACCGTGGGTAGCCTGGACGTTATCTAATCTAGCCTCCAATTCCTCTAGATCAGCAGTAGTGATGAAAGTGTTTAAGTCCACAATTAGCCTATTTAACACTCCCCGAAGTCCCGCCCTTTGATTTTTAGGGGCTTTGCTTAGCACCCCACTAGACGGTGTCTCTTTATGGTCTTTATCCATTTTGCATGTGAGCCTATAGGCTACGTATCTAAATATCACGTTACAAAAACAACGGCCAAATAATAGGCTACTTAACACCTTACGAGCGGCCTATGCGGTTTATTTATGTGTACCGCACAGCGGGGTGTTTTTAGCCAAAATAGGGCTGTTTACGTGATCATTTTCATGCCTAAATAAGACCCAGAACGTAAAACAAGTACCTATCCCTGAAAGGGCATAAACAGAGCTTTCGAATGACACCATAACGATCCTTGTATGATGGATAGTTTTCTTGCAATAACCGTGCAACGCGAGTGCAAAAAGCAGGTAATTCGGTACTTTCAGTACATAATTGAGTATGTAGCGAGTGAGAGAGAGGGAGGAGGAGCTGAGATTTGTGTCAGTAGGTTCGACGGGGGGGTCTGGAGCAGTCATCCGCTCCCTTGGCCTCTGCCTCCCCTTGTCTCTCTCTCTCACCCACATTACGTGCTGCAATTCCCACTCGAGTTATGTCGAGCGCCGCCACATAGTCCAGCTTTTTTTAACTCGACTTATGTTGCTCGCCGCTAAATAAGGGTTAAGAGACGCCAACCGGCGGACTTCTATGTTATGGAGAAAAAATAGTACACTATATAGCAATACCTACTAATGGATCATATTGAACAAGAAAAAATGTTAGGTCAGGTCATATGTCACAGGAAGTCTGAAACTGAAAAGAACATTACTGGGGAAAGACGATGGGTGGGAAGCAGGACTTAGGCAGGCGCAATGACACAACCCCGGCGTCCCTCTCTAGCCAACGCTTCGTTAGCCCTACAATTTTGTTATATAGGACTTGATTGGTGTCTAAGTCGAGGTGGACACCATCCTGGTCGAGGTCTCGGATGCTGAGTGTTATGGAAACAAAGCGGTGCTTCGTTTCTATTAACCGACACCTCAGGGCGCGGTTAACAGAATTTTTTATAGCCTGATATTCCGCAGCTGAGAACCCTCGGACTTTCGTCCGGCTCTCAATTGCCACGATCTTGCAGCTTCCTCCGGACTCACGCTCCAGATCCAGCGCCACCTCTTTAATTGCGTCAGCTAACTCGCGGGGCACTGTACCGGGGCGTATATCATTGCCACCTATAAACAAAAAGATCATATGTGGCCTAAACTGTACCACTTGCCCCCACTGGGGGGAGGCTTTCAGGGTGTCAACGGTTGCTCCCGGTACCCCGAAGTAGGTCAGCCGGAAGGTTCTTTCCCCCTCTGACGCCCGATACGACTCAGTACCTCCGTCAGCTGCCCTTAGCCTAGTGGCATAAGAATGTCCCACTATGGCTATTCGCTGAGGTACCGGCGCCTGAGGTACAGGAAGATAGCCAAGCCCTACCCCTCCGGGGTCCTTGCTCCTGCATCCCTGGGCTAATCCCTTGCTCATTGCCTAAGATCCCTTACTGGTAGCTAGTCCCGGGTCTGGGCACCAATGTGGTAAACTATCAATGGAAGTTAAATGTTACTAAGCTATAATGAATCAAATAAAATCAATCTAAATGAATACTCTATATCTAAATTGAATTCAATCTGAAACAAGCTAATTTATATCCAAAGGTCTCACATAATAAATGTATATAATTATAGGGTAAGGTTATAAGGGTTAATATTAGCCAGGAATTAACTCACCAATAGTTCCACGTGGCAATGAGGCAAGGGAGAACGTTTTACCCAATATGGTGGTGGACAATGGGGAACGAGACTTCGGTCCCGAGACACGAGTCAAGTTAAAGAAAGAATAAATGATTACATGGGAATGGACATGAATATTATGCTTATCTATCAGTCAGTCATGATGTCGATGAGAGCGTCGTGATGGTGTAGCTGTGTGTATTGCTGTATGTGTATTGTGATTAGAGGCACAAAAGCACGATCAACTGAGGGCGGAAAATTAGATGTTAACTGGTTGGTGTTCGTGAAGGCTCTGACGTACCTCAAAAGCACACCTTGCTGCCTTGGCAAACCGCCAGGAGCCCAAATTATCGTACCGCATTTAGGTAGCTCTATACGATAAATTATATTAATATATACGATAAATTCATATATACTACATAAGACCATGGCAATATTGCTTAATAGCATATTAGGCCTTTTATAACTTAACTTATTTACAATCTTATAATATACGATCTACTCGTCCTACGTCGTTCTGTAGGAGAGATTATGACGTCACAGAGACATAAGAGATCACAAAAGAGTCATATTCTATCGTATTTATACGATAGCCAGGATAGATTTAAGGGGGGGGGGGGGGAAAGATAACTTTTTGGGCGATTTGTGCATGTATTCATTATTTGTCTAGTTTCCTCTCAAACTCCATCAAATTAAAAAAAACAAAAAATCCATTAGATCCCCCTTCTAGATTAATTTGTAAATTTTTCGGTAGAAAATAGTCCCGGCCGAAGGCCGGTTCTTCCAACATTACAGGCTCACTATCGTTCGCCAGGGAAAAAATCGACACCTAAATAGCACGAAAAGTCTAAATATTGACGAAGAAATGGGGCGAAAGGTTTTAAAATCAACTAACTAATGGGGCAAGCATCGTAACATCTGAAAACTAATGGGGCTAAACATGAGGGAGAAAGTGGTCCAGAAAACCGGGCCATCCTCCCTTAAAACAACTAAACTGCTTTGCTATTATTGACCATCTACCCAAGACATCTTGCTTTTGCAGGGTAACACATATAGTGTAATCATAGCCATGCCTATTATAATGATGAAACCGCAGTGTATACGTGTTTCCTAAGCTGACTATAGCCAGGAGAATAAATGTGGAGTCACTTATAAAAATTCGTGGACCTTCCCTATTTCCAATTAGTGAAGTATATCTCGGGAGACGAATTTATGCATATAAATTCCTATACATCAACTCCATAACAATACATACTATATATTGACAAGCAAGTTCCTTCCAAAATTCAATCTGAATAGTTGTAGTTACATTAAGAAAATCATAAGGGGTCCACGATTGTTTATGAGTGACTGTACAATCGCGCTAATAAGTGATGTCTCGGCACCAAGTATGTTTTGATCAATAATTCGAAAGGTATCAGCAATTATCTAAGCTTAATTTCTTCATATCGAGTGAAATATACAAACATGTTCCTACACTTACCCACCCTATTCAACATCTGACAGACATGAATACAGCACAGAGCAAGCCAAACTTAATGAGAGCTGGGACATGACTTATTAGCGCGACCGTACCTAAGAGAACGAGACAGTCTCGAGAGAGTTGAAGGTGGTGTCACACGAGCGATTTGGCTGTCACTTTTTTCGGGTTGTTGTGGTTTGGAAGCTACACAATATAAGGGGGGATGGGCCCGTTTTCTGAACCACTTTCTCCCTCATGTTTAGCCCCATTAGATTTCAGATGCTAAGATGTTTGCCCCATTAATTAGTCAATTTTAAGACCTTTCGCCCCATTTCTTCGTCAATATTTAGACCTTTTGTGCTATTTAGGTGTCAATATTTGCCCTGGCCAAGGATAGTGAGTCTGTAATGTTGGAAGGATCGGCCTTCGGCCGGGACTTTTATCTACCGAAAAATGTACAAATTAATCTAGAATCTAATGGATATTTTTTTGTTTAATTTGATGGAAGTCTAGGGAAAAAACTAGAAAAATAATGAATACCTGCAAAAATCGCCCAAAAAAGTGAACCATCTCCCCTTAAAGCCGGTATCATACAAGATCTTTTATACTCAACATTCGATGCTCAACATTTTTCTGGTAACATTTATGGGATATTTTGCATTGGGTATATGAAACTAGACTGATGATGGATGAATTTAGGTGACCCAAATATTATAAATGTTAACCTCATAAGCCGCCAGACAAGTGTTAAGGGGAGACTGATCGTTTGTTTGGTCAATTAAATTAATTTATTCATATTTTTTTTTTAGTTTCCTCCCTAGACCTCCATCAAGCTTAGAAAAAAAACCTAGACCCCACTTCAAGATAAATTTGTACATTTTTCAGTAGGCCGGCTCGCTCTCGCTCGCCAGGAAATAATCAACACCTAAATGGCACAAAAGGTCTTAAAATTGACAACGAAATTGGGCGAAAGGTGTTAAAATCGCCAAAGTAATGGGCCGAACATCTTATAATCTCAAAACAAGTGGGGCTAAACATTAGGGAGAAGGGGGTCCAGAAACACTGTCTTCCTCCCCTTACGCATAAATGTTGAGGGAAAAAGAGTTTGTGTAACACCACCTTAGCCTACACACCTGGTTCCCGACCTGGGTGTCTGTGTCGCGCCGCCTGAGACATCGGCCCTCACTTAACGCCTTACGAGCGGGCCCGTCAGTAACTTCTACTACTTGCCAAGCGGGTGGTTTTACCCTAAACGAGCTTATTTCCGTGCTCTTTTTCATGCATCAACAAGAGCCAGAGTGTAATACAATTATGTATTCCTGAAAAGGGCGATAATTGAGCTTTCCAATGACACCAGAACCATCCTTCTACGACCACGCGTTCTCTTGCAACGATCTTGCAAGACAAAGGAAAAATCCCTTGTTACGACCGGGGCTACGAATAAAACAAGGGCACTTAATGATTGGACTAGTAATAGGGCACTATGCAACAACGGTACGCTAGATCCAAACCCTCGAACTTATATGCCGGCGAACAAAAATACCTATACCCTCCAGAGTTAATCTGCGATAACGGGGTATCCTTAACTGGGCATAAATGTACTCTACTTCAGGCTAACCCACACTGGTATAGCCTGATAACAAACAAGATGCAAGTTACGTTAAAATGCATAAAAAGGAATCTATGGAAAGATCAATTAAATCACTGCAAGATTTAATACAATAAAAAGATGCTTCAATACAGTTACTCTAAATAACAATAAACTCTTCACTCCTATCTGAAAGAAAGTGAAATATAGTCCTACAGCATAGACCTGGAAACTTCTGAAGAAAGTCTGATGCTCGTATCTAATCTTGAACTATATAAAGGCAGGAGGTAGGACACCACGCGTGTAAATGGAATACACCAAAAGATAGGACATATAATGTGAACTGACACGAGAATACTATAAATGCGCAACGGTAGCAATGCTCGGACACTATAAGAAGTACTTCCTCATCAACGAAACAGTCTGCTATGGTTGTGGAACTCAACAACAACCTAGACTAATAAATGCTGTGAATAATAATGCGTACATATCAAAGAGCTTATATTAAATACTAATAAGTGTCTACTCGATTAATAATGTCTAGCTGGAATACTCTAGGTAAGGAACTGTGGTTGAGCAAGACAGGCTCGCAGCCTAGCGATGTCCTTAAGACTGCATCCTTTAAGTTACGTTAATTGACTAGGGTGCTCTCTTGATAGATCCAGATCACAAGTATCTGGTTCTATCCTGGAGACCCTCTAAAGACAAGCAAAGAGGCAGCAAAGTGTGGAACTGGAACAGGCCAAAACCCTCAGTCAATTCAATGCTGCACTCGTAAAGGACGCAAGCGAAAAGACAACACAGGCTACCACAGGACTGGTCGAAGTCGTGTAGGTGTAAGCAAACCATACACATCGGGGACAACGACTACAGTTACATTATCCCAGTCTAGCATTAAATAAAAGAGCAGAAACACTAAATCAATAATGGAGATACACTAAGTTCCCAACCTCTACTAACTAAGAACACTCAAAACCTATTCTAAGTACATGTAAATATCTCAGAGGACGGCGCATACAATACAATGGGCCGGCTATGGAAACCGTATGCAGAACCCAAGGGGACAAGTAATTGATAAAGGTGAGAAGCAATGGAAAAGAAGAAGTTCAGAGAGAGAGACAGTGGTAAAGGGGGTGATCGGGAGAGAGTATGCAAAGGGATGTTAGAAGCATGCGTGCCTAGCCTGTCCTGAGGAGAACAGCTCCTGTGGACCCTCATGCAGGAGGCAAGTTACACAGGAGCCCGCAAAGGCGCGATGGTCGGCCAATCACGAGACGAGCCGTCACAAGACAGCAGGTGTCACGTGACACAGCGCCCGCACCTACAGACACTCACTACCATCTCACTCTGAAAGTCTCTCTCTTTCCCACACTAGTACTATCATCACTACTATTGATATAAAATACAACCCGTTGTCACAGACGAAAACAAAGACCACCACTGGACTGTCTGTGACAATGCGATTACAGGGAAAGAAAGAACAACATTCTCGGAAAACTGTAGCCCATTTCGATGTCCCTGGCAAGCGCTAGTGGCTAACGAGAGGCGATTCTGTCCACGCTGGTAGACGTCACACCCTAAAATACGGTAATTTCCATACATAATTCCCTGCGTAGCGAGGTAGCGAGTGTGGATGTGTGTGGAGGGGACGTCAGTTAGAGCCGACCTAACCTCCTCCCACCGCTCGTCTCTCTCTCGGAGCCAATTATTGCCCAAAATTGCACACCGCCTTAAGTCGGTCCCCGCCACATAGTCCATTCTTCTCTAGACCGACTTAAGTTCGGTCCCGCCAGTTAACCTCTGAAGTGCGCATGGGGGTAATTGGAAACGTCCCCCTGTGCTGACGTATTTGAGGTGTTTCCGTCACTAAAATATTCATTGTGCCATTAATAGCAATAATACTTATCCATATGCGCCTATTATGGGTTGATTATAAAGGTATTAACCTGAAACAACAATAAAACGAGTGAAAACAGCGTTTGGATGGTCAAAATCGGAGATATAGCCCGCGAGTTGTATAATGTATGGGTGAGGCAATCTGCTTTCCCGCCAATTTCCCCCAAGGCCACTGAGACACAATCGATCGATACTCTCTCTCTCTCTTGCACTCGCTTGCTATCAGTGATGACCACACCCTCCAATCGGATTTCTAATGTTAGCACGAAAATATACCTCAGAATAAGGGAATAACAGGGAAAATAGGTGATAACTGAAGGAGAGGAGGAAAGTGGGGAAGGAGGGGAGGTAGAGGACTGAGATTTTGCATGGCCCAGGGGCCAAAAAAAAAAAAATAAATAAAAACAAAAAAATATAAAAAAAATTTTTTTTTTCGATGTCAAAAGTTGATTTTTGTTTTCTCTGACTCTTAAGAGTCTCCCCGCAGTGCGCCGGGGGAACTCTTAAGAGTCTCCCCGCAGCTCCCGGGTTAAGAGTTAAGGGGAGGCAGACCGATTTTCTGGACCCCCTTCTCCCTAATGTTTAGTCCCACTATTTTCGATATTAAAAGATGTTCGGCCCACTAGTTTGGCGATTTTAACACCTTTCGCCCCATTTCCTTGTCAATTTTAAGACCTTTCGTGCCATTAAGGTGTCGATTTTTTCCTGGCAAGCGATAGCAAGCCTGCAATTTTAAGACGAACCGGCCTTCGGCCGGAACATTTTTCTACCGAGAAATGTACAAATTTATCTTGAAGGGGGTGTTTTTCTAAGCTTGATGGAGGTCTAGGGAGGAAACTAAATATGAATAAATTAATTAATAGACCAAACAAATGGTCAGTCTCCCCTTAAAGCCATGACTTATGTCCTTGAATGTACAGTGCTGAGCCATAATACCTGAACACCCATTTGAATCTGTATCGAAACCCAAGCGAGACAATCCAAGGTTTTATTATACGAGTACTGTACTTCATAGGCCTCACAACTGGTTTTAATTAAGGAGGGATGGGCCGGTTTTCTGGACCACTTTCTCCCTTATGTTTAGCCCCATTAGTGTTCAGATGTTAAAATATTTGCCGGTAAGATTTTAGTTACTGGACACCTATTTGACAGGTACCACCGAGGATTTAATACATATTTGTTTTCGGTTTCCATGCATCCAACACCAAGCTACACCTTATTCTGGTCCGGTAATAGTATTGAAAACGATATAATAACTTTTTAAATGTGGTTTTCGACGAGAATAAAACGGCGCGTTTGTGCCGATACGGCGGCGGGGGGAGTCCGTCGTCGCTTTGGATAGTCGCGGTTTGTTTACCCAGGACGCTCGAGGTGACGGCCAGCTGTTTTACTTGCCTCCTGCTGGCCACATCTATCTATCTATCTATATGCTATACGCTACTTCCACGAACGCAACCGAGTTGTCTTTATATTTCGTCTCATATTATCATTATTAAAGTGTCCCTATTGCTTTTTTAGTGTTTCGTACACCAGAAAAGGGTGTAGCTTGGTGTTGGATGCGTGGAAACCGAAAAACTAAAAAAATATTAAATCGTTGGCGGTACCTGTCAAATAGGTGTCCAGTAACTAAAATCTTACCTATTTGCCCCATTAGTTAGTCGATTTTAAGACCTTTCGCCTCATTTCTTCGTCAATATTTAGACCTTTCGTGCTATTTAGGTGTCTATTTTTTCCCTGGCGAAGGATAGTGAGCCTGTAGTGTTGGAAGAAGCAGCCTTCGGCCCGGACATTTTTTCTACCGAGAAATGTACAAATTAATCTAAAAGGGGGATCTAATGGATGTGTTTTTTTTTTTTGATGGAGGTCTAGGGAAAAAACTAGACAAAATAATGAATACCTGCAAAAATCGCCCAAAACGTGAACCATCCCCCTAGATTCAAAAGGTGTGAAGGTATTTTAACTCATGACCGTACTACTGTACGGTCGCGCTAATAAGTAATGTCCCAGCTGCATTACGTTTGGCTTGTTCTGTGCTGTATTAATGTCTTTCAGAAGTTGAATAGGGTGGGTAAGTGTAGGAACATGTTTGTATATTTCACTCTATATGAAAAAATGTAAATTAAATATTGCTGATACCAATTATTGATCAAAACATACTTGGTGCCGAAACATGATTTATTAGCGCGACTGTACATATGCAGTCATGAGCACTGATAGTTAGCTCCCATTTTCTTGTTTGTGTCGATCAGCAATACAGTGCTTTGTTCTATCAACAATGCTTCATAACTAGACTTGAAAGTTTCAAACGGGTGTAACATTATTCGTGCTCATGACTGTACAGAATTTACAATGCACTTACAAAATAATAGAAGTATAATCAAGTTCACTAATTTTGTTTATAGTACATTTAATCCGTAAGTTAATTAAATATCTAAGTAACAGGTGCAACATTAATATGGGGATTCATTAAGTCCGAGATAGCTTCGAATATGTAACGAATCTTTAAGCGACCGTGAATTTACTTTCGTATCCCCATGTCAAGAGTAAAAAACATAAGTTTTCTTTGAAGGCCACATTTTCCATTCTTTACAATTCAGCAACAAATCCGATTACAGCCAATCAGAGGCGAGAATGAAGATCGAGACTGCCAGGTGACGAACAGTCAGTTTATTGTATTTTGATTAAAGGAATATCATCAACTAAGCATTGACGCATCTTATTGCATTTGCATTTTTAAAAATTGCAAGACTAGTCCATGTTAATATCGGTCTGTAGTGACATGGAGCGACACCAATACATAATAAATAATATCCTCATTGCCAACTGTATGCCACGTGTCCTGGAATGCAAGACAGCCCTCACTTCCGCATTATCAGCCCTAAAGTGTGTGTGTGTGTGTGAGAGAGAGAGAAAGAAAGAAAAGGCGTATTATTTCCTTTACATCGAGCTGTATATAAACGATTTTGTGGTATTTACAAGTGATCTATATATGTGATTCAGAGGGTTAATTGGGACTGTTCGTATTCCTTTGGCTCAAAAAGGTCCACCGTAATATGAGTATATTCGCGTTATGATTACCAGCACAAATATGAAAGTGGCGTCTTCACAGTGAAGTGTTTCGTTTTCCTTCTCGTGTGTGGCGCAAAGGACCTACGATTAATTTGGATCGTGGAGAGAAAGAAGAAAAAAAGGAGAACACAGGAGGATATGCAGTATGGGTTAGTAAGTGGTGGTTTTTCTGCCATGCTTTATGTTTAATATTGTTTTACTACTTCTTTGCCTCTTTATCTTCGTGATTGTGTTCCTATCCTCCCACCCATTCGTTCTCGATAATCTTCAAGGACACTACATCCGCCTTATTAGAAACAATTTATTAGGGAAAATAGGCACCAATAGATTCGCCATATTTGTCTCCATATAGTCAGCATGGAGGATTTTAGTTATCAACAAATTGAAAAATACCCACTTCACAGACAAATACACCAAAAATCTTAGTCAAAGTGGGGGTGGCAGCCCCCTCCTATAATATTAGGGTAAATCTACAGTTATACTACCCCTCCCCACTACCCCCCACCACCTCCCCCCTTCAAAATACGCCTTTTAGCGTGTGTTTGGATGGTTCACCAGACGCGGAAACTGGATTTTTTTTTTTTATAAAAAATTATCACCAACCAGATAAGAGTTTTTCAGGTAATTTGTTGTTGTTTTTTATTTTTTATTTGATATACAGTGTTGTTTAATACCGAGGACCGTCTTGTTTTAGTATTTTTAACATTACCCTAACCTAACCTAACCTAACCTAACCTAACCGAAAAGTAACCCGTCTCCGCGACGGTCTAAACTCCCCCTCACGTTCCCTGTTTATGGGTGCGCGACGGTCTAAACCCTGCTCACGTTCCCTGTTTATGCGTTTGCGAAGGTTTGGAATACTTCAATGTATCTATTTCAAGTCAAATATACATTTCCGCGCATCATCAAACCATACTAAGTCTACTACTAATAATATTAACCCATTAGTACCAACAGAATAGCGACAAAATAGGGGTAGTATAACTGTAGATTTATCCTCTTCTTCTTCTTCTTACCTCTGACCGGGTATAGGCTATCCTAGTGTTTACTACCCTATACCCCTTTGAAAGGACATTAGCCTAACCTAACAACCTTACCTAACCTAACCTAGTATTATAGGTGGGGGCTGCTGCCCCCACACCCCCGCTTTGACTTAGATTTTTGGTGTATTGTCTGTGAAGTGGGTATTTTTCAATTTGTTGATAACGAAAATCCTCCATGCGGAATAAATGGAGAAAAATATGGCGAATCTATTGGTGCCTATTGGTGCCTATTTTCCCTAATAAATTGTTTCTCATAACGTCGCACTAGTGACCTTGAATATTATCGAAGAGTCCTGCAGTAGTCTCCTTGAATGCTACCAAAAGCTCTCCCTTACATTACCTCCGCCAATCCTTCACCATTATTACCGTACGCAACGCCGGAGTTGTGTAACGACAGTTTATTATTTTGGAATTATTCAAGCAACCTTTCGCGGCAATTTGCATGCTCTAGGTCACAACTTTTACGTTCGCTTCTAAGTTTAACACTTTTGGTTTGAGGAGAGCGAACCACCCCAGGATTTATTTTCATCATCATAATTGCCAGCAGGAGGCAAATAACATCTGGCCGAGTGATAATTGTGGATACAAAGTGGTTGAATTAGACATGACCAAAAGCGTGCGCATATTTTTGCGAAAGGTTACATGCATTTAACCATTCCTTTTTCCCTTGTGTGTGTGTCTGTTCACAAAATATCTCGGAAACGAATGAATCGAGTTTGATGAGAATTGGTCAGTTATTTGCTTCCTGAAAGGATCTCATTAACTTTTGGTTAACTTTGGATGACACCCCCATTGTGGATTTGGCTGGGGCTAATTTGAGTCTGTTTGTAGTGCACCAGTCATTTAGTGTGTTGAGCTAGGGTTGAAGGAGACATGTTACTGTGTGAGTCTTGGTGTGTACATGCGAGTGTTATGTCGTCTGCTTAGGAAACGATATATTTATGAGTGGGGTGTAGGTAGATCATGCATGTATAGATTGAAGAGTGAGGGCGACAAGACGGATCCTTGCAGGACTCCGTTTGTGAAGTTTCTGATATTAGATGACTGGCCAGCAAATAATACATGTGCATATCTGCCTGCTTTGTAGTTGGCCAGCCACCTTTTTGTATTGTTGTGCATGTTTGTGTTGTATATTTTGTGTGTTAGGTTGTGGCAGGGGATGGCATCAAAGGCTTTACTAATGTCGAGTGTGACAAATAGTGTTCTCTGTGGTGGTCTAGCTGAGTTGATTCCGTCAAAAGCTCTTTGTGTAAGGCCTGTCAGAGGAGTATTTGTGTCGTGTAGTGGCCTGAAGGCATGTTTTGTTGGATCTAGGGGTAGAGCGTGTGTGGCCAGTTGTAGTACGAGGTATTCTGAGACTTTGGAGGGGGTGTAAAGGAGTGTGATGGGGCGGTATGAGGAGGGTAGTGCGGAGTCTTTGTTGGGTTTGGGGAATGTAATGATGAAATGTTTCCAGATGTCTGGTATTGTGTTATGTGAATAG
This sequence comes from Paralithodes platypus, assembly GCA_032716605.1. Classification (NCBI taxonomy): domain Eukaryota; kingdom Metazoa; phylum Arthropoda; class Malacostraca; order Decapoda; family Lithodidae; genus Paralithodes; species Paralithodes platypus. The sequence goes on along the minus strand of CM064564.1, from coordinate 23,643,598 downwards.
CTGTAGTTTGATATGTTGGTGAATGCTTGTATGCCTTGTGGTCCCCGGTGTCTGATATGTATGTTACTTTTGTTTTCAGGACCACAGGTGGGTGAGTGCTTGAGATTGTTGATGATGTGCTTTGTCTGGTTGTTGGTGAAGGGTGCATAGTCAGGGTCTATGGGGAATTGTCTCTTACTTTGGATGACACATTGGTCGTCATGATGGGGGTTTAGGTGGCTGACATGAGAGAAGTGATTAATGAGAGTGTTTGCTTATTGTTTTTATGAATGCATAGCGTCTGTTGTTTGTGATTGCGGCATGTGATTGTGTTGTGTTTCTGTTGGAAAGTGTAATGCTGTTAGTGTTTTGTAGAGTTTTTTGGGTCTGTTTTGTGATCAAGTGTTTGGAGGTAATAATTCCAATTTAGTGTTTATTGTCATAGTATTGTTGATATTAGTGATGAGTGTGTTGTTTAGGGTTTCAAGGTGTTGTTCTGTCTCATTTGGCGAAAACCTCCTAGTTGGTTCTGTTATAGTTAGTGTATGTGTATCTGTGGTCATCTGGGGTGAGTCTGGTTTTGGTGGTGATAATGATCGGGAGGTGGTAAGAACCTAAGGCTTTGACCAACCTCCAGGATGTGGGGGCGAGTTCTGGGGAGCAAAAGGTCATATCTGGAGATGATGGGAAGAAGAGGGCTTGGTGGGGAATATGAGTATGTTGATGGATGTCGTTACAGGATGAAAATATTATCCGATTGGTGTTGTAGGACCAGCCCTCTGTCTGTGTTAGGGTTATCGAAAAACCAGGCCGACGTCTTGGCATTGAAGTTACCACCCAGGATGATGTGTGGAGTGTTTGTGATCTGTTGTAATTGTGATCTGTAGTCCTTGGGTACTGTAGGGTATGCTTGAGGGGGGATGTATGTATTTATATATTGTTATGTTGGATTTATTGCCAGTACTTATTTTGTTGTGTTATCATGTTGGGGGAGGAGGGATTTGGTATATGCACTGGTGTTTGTGAAGTTTATTGTTCTGTGTACCAAGGTGATGAGTCCACCACCACAGCCGTCGGCCAGGTCTTGTGTGATGGTGGTGAAGTTATGAAATGTAGGTGTTTTTTGTGTTGTGCGGCGTTTTGTTTCTTGTAAGATGGCAATGTGTTGGTGTAACAGGCACTGCTTGCAGCTATGCCTCGCCTTTTTGATAAAAACCTGGCAGATGTGACATGCCTTCCAGAAAGTTTTGTAGGGCGAATACGACACAGGTGACGGAAGCGCGATTTTGAAACTCATACAAAAACCGTGCCTACAGGCCCAGGCGGCTGAAAATTGTATCAGGAATTGGCCTATATGGTACAGGCACGGCGGTAAATTGTGGACCAGGCGATGAACCCCTCTCTAGACACCACTCACGTGTACCTCATCCGAACACATTCTACCCTCAGTGGAACTGGGTAGTTTAAACTACCAGGCCCCGCTCACTACTGGGTCGCCAGTCAGTTGGCAGAAAACATCAAGTAGAACAATGTTTTAGAAATACACACCCACACAATACACTATATGCTTTTAGAAAGAGTGTGTATAAGCTAAAACATATGTAGTTTAGAGTGTGTATAAGCTAAAACATATGTAGTTTAGAGTGTGTATAAGCTAAAACATATGTAGTTTAGAGTGTGTATAAGCTAAAACATATGTAGTTTTAAGTCCCGGAGAGAGTGTAAACTTGACGTTGTATATCGTAGGTATGCCAAGTTGTATATTCAATGTTATATAATGCAGAGATGGTTTTAGTTATGTATCGACTATGTTACGTTCAGGCACATAACGGAATAGGCATCAAGATGAAGAGCGTTATGTTCAATACCCACGTCCCTTGCATAATGCCTACTGTAGTTACATTTTAACCTTTTTAGCGCGACGTCCGTTTTAATATATTCTAGTTACAATTAAACTTAATTATTCAGATTAGCAAGGACATCTACCGATTAAAGCCTATTATCTTAATAAATCCTTATAACTACCACAAATCATACAGAAGCTGCATAAAACCGTCTAAATATAGATATAATTACATTGAAAAGACGTCTCCCAGACTGAAAGGGTTAAAGTTCTTACGTATAATGTATCATAGAGATAAGTAAAAGCGAATGGCGAAACACAGTAGGCCTATGTTACCTGTGTAAACTACCATATAGTACACATTTCTGACCTCGTTTAGCATACGTCAGTGTCATGACATATTTTTTAATATTATCAGTCATAGAGATATATATATTTACATATATTTACATAGATACACTGGCCACACAGATCTTACGATCCCTGAGAGGTGGCCAGGACTTAATCTTAGTAGAGATAGCAACCCTAAGACTAAGACAATGACAAAAATATATAATGGATCCTAGTGCTGTTTGCTTCCTTAACTGCTGAAATGCATTGGCTTGTGGATTTTAGATTTTTGTTTATAAGCACTTCTTGTTTTTTTTATCTGTGATACGCTCTTTACCTTTTCACCATTCATGTAATATTCCCATTTATTGTTTTGGGAGCCTATTTCTAGTATCTGATATTTGCTTACATTAAAGGGCATCTGCCAATTTTCAGAGAGAGAGAGAGAGAGAAAGAGAGAGAGAGAGAGAGAGAGAGAGAGAGAGAGAGAGAGAGAGAGAGAGAGAGAGAGAGGGAGAGAGAATCAATGTGCTTACACAAACCGAGATTCAAGAGACTGGGCTTCTCAAATGGGACTCCAGACTTGAATGTCCTGATGTGCCGGTTTAGCAATATTTAAGGTTTCATATTCTCACAAGTCTTATTTTTACTATAAAAATAAATAAATACCACTACCATTACCACTTTCCGTGCTAAAGGTAGATTTCCATAAATTATTACCCCATGAAAAAGTGCTATTAAAATGTGTAAATGAGATTAATGTTTTCCTTGATTTCGATAATGATGGTGTAATATACACATTTGTATTCGTAGTTAAACTAATTAGTTAAAGTAGGGCTTAGTGGCTGTCAACCTTGCAGTATTTTTAAGCCGGATATGTCAGTGGGGTAATCAAGATTGGAGCCTCTGTTTGAGAATTCCAGTCCCTTGTCATTTGTATTCGCTAAAGTGTTAATGTGTATGGAGTATATAATGTGGTGCTAATTACTTCCCTGGTTGTCTCAGTAAAATTACGAGGTGATACTGTACGTTGTGTAGCGCTCGTAAAACTGTCAGTTACCTGCTGTCACGTGAGGTTATTGTATAGGCTACATCTAAATTGACCTACCTAGGCCTAGGTATACATATTCCTACACTGAATCTGACCCACAATCCTCTAACTTAATTGGTTGTGGTTGCACATGATCATCCAACATACTCTTGGGTTTCTTTCTATTATTTGTCAACACTACTTTAAGGCTTCCTCAGTTTATATAATCTATCATTTGTTGTAACTTTTCCCCCTGAGTCGTTAGTATAAACTTGAGGTTGCTTTGATGTTTCCCATTAACATTTATTCCTATATTGTCCCTCTCAAGATTCCTAAATATGTTTTCCAAACACGCGTGCAAAGATTTGATGTTGTATTTTATAATATAGTCTACCTAATTACTGGAGTTTCAATGCGCGTTGTAGTCTGATAATATTTAATGCAAACAGTAGCGTTTCAACTGTAAGGAACCCAACAACAACAAAATAAAAATAAAAAATCGGAATACAATAATCACTTACCGTAATCACTTACCGTTTTCTATTGTGTTGCCGTTATGTATGCCTATACATACGCAACTTTGTATGGACGGAGCTTTTAAATTAGTAATGCACTTGTTTAACTGGCGTTGTACGTGCTGAACCAGCAAAGATAGAAATTGTTCGAACCTGCTGCCAATGTGTGGCTAGGACTTTGGCACGCCCCTGGTCTACGACTTACTGCCGTGAGTGTACCTATCGATAGCACTCACCACCACGCTCCTCACACTCCCACACACTCACCACCACGCTCCTCACACTCCCACACACTCATTATGCTCACACTCACTCACAGTCGAGCCCGGACGTCGCTCTCCCTCATGCTTGGCAGTCTCACCCAACCCTGATATCATATACCAACTGCTATCGTATGTACAGTATAATATGTATGAGATGGAACGGCATCCTGGTCTTTCCACACTCACTAAAAACGACCCTACCAGGGGCGGTTTTAGTGAGTGTGGAAAGACCAGGATATCGTTCCATCTCATACATATACATACGATAGCAGATGGTATATGATAGCAGTTCATAATGTGATAGCTCATTGTATTTTCATAATTCGTGACTAACATAAATTCTAGTTGTTCCCACCTAAAATACATTAACCAAGCCTTCCGCACACATGATGACATTTCCTTGCCAAAGTAATATAATGAGGTGATATAAAGAGTTGCAAGCAAAGAATATAGATATCGTAATTGTGTTACTGACATAAATCATGATTATTGCCCTCTACAATACATGCACTATGCCTATCCAATACAATTTATATTTTAATGCTATAATATTACAATGATGTGAATGTGAATAAGGGCAAAATCGCTGAAAATTGGCGCGTTAGTCCTACACTATCCTCCCTCCCCTCACTCCCACCTCTCTTGCTCGCAATAGTTTTCCATTGTATATTTCGTATTTGTTGATTTCATTAATTGAGTTTATATGTTAAGTTGGGTGGTGTAAAAAACATAATAATTCCTTCCTACGCTTGATTTCTGGGTCTATTCTTCACATGTGCCTGCCACTTCAAGTTTATGCACATGTAGTCATGAACGTGCTTTATAGGCGAGGTATTGAACTTTCTTTCCTATCCTGCCACCTTCTTCTTCTTCCTCTTGCGCTCCCTCACTCACTGCCGGGTGTAGTGTCACTGCCGGGTGTAGTGTCATTCATGCGAGATAATTTAACTCCCGATGCAGAATTTTGTTTCATTCACGTTGATGTGATTTTCGTCCAATTCTGTATTAGTTGACTTTTCGGTCATATGTTCGCACCATGGGAGGGTAGCAAGAGGGGGAAGCTGCCTGGTTAAGGTACACTCATTTTTAGAGATAAATTGTAATTTTATTGAAAGTATTGTTTGTGTAACATGCAGCACAGACCTTCACCCTTTGCACTGTCTATCGCTATCATGTTGTGGTAAAAGAGTATTACAAATTCAAGTTGACACTGAACATAGTATTCCATAAGTTTCAGATTAATGCTTTTCACAAGAAGTTCTTACTAGATTAGGTTTTTTGGTGATCAAGGTGAACTTTTCTCTTGGATTTCTTGATACATGAATCTACATATGATGGAAACTGATGCGTAAATTAATGTTCGTTTCCATGAGTCTGACGAGAGGTTAGTCGGATAGTAAGTCAGTCTCTTCAACCACATTTGAATAACCTAGTGACATCCAGCCTCTAACAGGAGTAACATCAAAAGTAAAGCACTTCATTATCAATAGCGACAATTTCATACTTGTACAGTATAGTCTAGTTTTGTTCAGCTTTGTAATGAGGTTTTCCAAACTGATAATCGCGTGAGGCTAGAATATATATATATATATGTATATATATATTTTGTTTTTCTATGTGGAAGAGCGAGCCAAAAGGCAGAGCTGCCTGTGACAAGTGCCTCCCCCAGAGTTGAAAGTAGATAGGGACGAAAAACTGGGTAAACCCAAGTGGGGATACATATATATATATATATTCCACATATCCTTCCTAAACACAGTAGACTCGCATAATGATAGTCACAATACTGAAATGGTTAACAAGATTAACATGAGACTCCCAAATCTGTTTTTCAGCAGCAAAGACACAACATAAATTATTCACACAAACTAGACCCTTGTGTTATATGGATTATCTGTGTTGAACTGTGTTTATGTATTTAAATACCTCGAAGACGTAATGAACCAAGCCGCTTTTCCATTGTGTAAGTGTTTATACTATTAACATTAATACATGATTACATTAGCACCTATAATGACGTTTCTTAAATATTAGATATTGCTATTATTATGTATGTGCTAGCACCTACTTCAGACAAATGTACGCCCTTAGTTTGTGTTTTAATTGAGGTTGCAAGATATTGAACTATCAATTTCAGAATTCATCCATAATGGCTTCGATATACTGTATATTAGATAATTGAATATAAGACAATTCACTCTGGATCTGTTGATTCCGATTATTTTCAAGTTAGACAGTACCATGGATAATAAATGTCATGCCACATATAATCTCTCTGCCATGTCCAGTCCTCTATTACGAGTCTTAAAGCGCTGTTCAGTGATTGAATTCTACATTTTTGGCCGTCTTAACTTTTTTAACAACTATTTACGGGAGCTATTGTGTAAATATCGGTAACTAAACTGAAGGTCGATTATTCTAAGGAGCGAAATTCAGATAAAACGTCACTTCAGAAAGTGTCAGGCAAATATTTCTTAAAGTATTGCCCGAAGAGCAGTCTTGTGACTTTGGCTTCCTACAGATCACGTTTCTGATTGTATGTTGGGCCACGCTCTGCCCCTCTCCTCCCTCACACTTTACCCCGAGGCCCTTTGTTACCCCTTAGAGGCTCACGTTACCCCTCCTCTATACACACACACACACACACACACACACACACATACACACACATACACACACAGACAGACCTGTCCCTGGCTCACCCCTCTGGCCTCTCTCTAACACACTCACTGGGCTAGATGGCCTTTAAACCTTTCTGTATCAGCAATATCTGTTATATTTTATTCTAGCTATATTTAGACGATTGGATGCTGCTTGGGAAGGATCTGTGCTATTTAAAAGGGTTGATTGAGGTAGTTAAAAGCTATATAATTGATCGAGAGCCTTCCTAAGATGAATAAGATAGCCAAAATATAAGAAAGAGGATGTCGACAGTACAGAAGGGGTTAAACATTTTTAAATATTAACACAGTTTGGTTTTATTCTAACTACCTGCAGTCGATTGTATGCAGCTTATGAAGTAGCTCTATATATCATAGAGTTAAATACTAGCACACTAAACCGATAACTTCAACATGTATCCCTATGTAGACAAATACATCTTAGGTCTGTAGGTAAACTATATAACAAATGGGCTTGAAGATAATTAATAGTATCACCAACCCACCAATTAACTTACAATTAAACCTATCTATCTATTGCCGGACGCCTTACTCCCCTTAATGAAGGTTGCCATACACAGAATGCCCCAAGCGGACCTATTCCCTGTAAGAGGGACAACCCGAGCCAGATTACTGAAGGACTTACAGGATTGACCACTCAATTTAGGATCCGTCTGACTCCGAGGCCCTCTGTATATCTTGTTAACATTATTTTTCTACAGTGGTGTTCGGTTAGTCCATCCATTAACTTACACTTAGGTAAGCAGTACGGATTTGTATCAGGTTTACTTCCCTACACAGGTTTCCGACCAAGGCTGACGAGTCCCATCCACCCGGATTTGTATAAGGTCGTCTCCCATAGATGGGTTGCCGACCAAAGCTAACGAGTCCCATCCACCCGGATTAAACCTAATTATCTATTTCTTATTAATTTCACCACAACACCAAACATCTCCAATGAAATTAATGAAAGCATATATGTGATCCACCAGGATTCGAACCTGGGTTATCACACACAGATTTTTAGACACCTTAACCATTACACCACCAAGACGGAGGATAAATGAAACTAATGAATGCATGTGGTACTCCGAGGATTTGAACCTAGGATACTCACACCACTATCATAGCCTAATGATTACAATAATGGAAGGGGTAATAGATGTGTTAACGAAAACAATTGAAAATTACGCTGGCATAAGTATAATTTTATTTTTCGTTATCATTAGAAGATTTAGATAGGTTTATGACGATATAGTGGCTTTCAAACTCAAGAGTCCCATACTTGTTCTGTCTCTGCCCGGAATCAAGCCAAATCTGTCCATTGACTCGCCAAAAACTTTTTCATCAATAACAAATGCTCTGAACTTTCCAACTCTAGCGCTTCACAAGCTTTTTGGCATCTAGCCAAAAACCTTTCCAATAATTTCACTTCCTCGTCTTTCCCTCTTTTCCACTCTGACGGCACCACAGTCACCTCTTCCTTTGACAAAGCTGAACTCTTCGCTCAACTTTCGCTAAAAAACTCCACATTAGATGATTCCAGCGCTACTCCTTCCTCGCTCTCCACCCCTCCTCTTACATACTTATGCCTAAGATCATAGTATCTTCTAAGGATGTACTTTCTGCCCTCTCTGGGCTTAATGATTAATTGCAAAATTATTATGTTGGCCTACATCCTGGATTTTGGCCACCATTTTGTATGTTCACAGTGGTAATCATGCCTATATTAAAGAGAATGTGTTAAGCTATAATTGGGCCAGACTGCATGTTTTTGTCACCCTTTTAGCGATTTATCTATTACCTTCTTCACTACCTACTAGACTCACGCCGGTTTTCTGGACCACTTTCTCCCACATGTTTAGCCCCATTATTTTTCAGATGATTAGATGTTTGCCACATTAGTTAGTCGATTTTAAGACCTTTCGCTCCATTTCTTTGTCAATATTTAATCTTTCGTGCTATTTAGGTTTCAATTTTTTCCCTGGCGAACGATAGTGAGCCTGTAATGTTGGAATAACCGGCCTTCGGCCGGGATATTTTTCTACCGAAAAATTTACAAATTAATCTAGAAGGAGGATATAATGGATTTGTTTTTAAATTTGATGGAGGTCTAAGGAGGAAACTAGAAAAATATTGAATACATGCAAAAATTGCCCAAAAATTGAACTATCTCCCCATAAAGCATCCTTGGCAGACCCCTACATCCCAGACACAGTACAGGAACATGCATTGTGTACTTCAACTGGCTGCACCTGCATTTGTCTCGGTGTCTGTTCTGATATCTAGCATTTTTGGCATAAATGTATTCAATTTTGCGATGTCTTCGGTTAGATATTAAGGAAAACCCCTATTCTTAACATAAATCCTCCATTACAACTCCAAATGCACTAGAATAAACTAATGAAAGCATATGATCTTCCCGGGATTCGAACTTGGGACACCACACCCAGAACATAAACATCTAAACCATTACACCACCAACAAGAATGTAAATTAACTCTTCATATCAACGAGAGGCATATGCCTGTGAGAATCCGACACATTTGAGTTTTCGATTAGTTTCGTTCAGGCGCCCGAGGAACTCTAGAAGATTGTTGATAACTTATCGTTATATTTCCACACCTCTTTGTCATAATATACTTTCAGTATACAACCAGTTTCTATAGCTGCCTTGATCTTGTGTGAATAAAAAGAATATACCACACCTCAATAGCTTTAGTTGTATTTTCTACTTTTACTACTACTACTACTACTACTACTACAGAGTAGTATTAGTAGCAGTAGTATTATCTTTCGGTAAATTTAGTCTATGAAAGTACACATCGAAATGTTCGTATCCGATTCAACATGACTGGGTCCCTATATATGGGTGTCGGCTAATGTATAATGTAAGGCATGCATACAAATTTGGGTGAATCCAATCGGTATTTCTTATACATTTGCACTTTAATAGTATTTATGTGTACCCTCTAAGGCGGTTTATTACTTAGACTTGCCAGTAGAGTCTCAAACAGCATGATCTTAACACATGCATACCAGTGATTACACGCTGTCTTTCTAAAACTGTAGCCGTGATTATCTAAAATAATTACAGGTCATTTTAAAATTGAATTCATATCATTAGCCTAGAATTTTAAGAACAGCCTTACAACGTATCGGCGGCACAATTAAATTAAATTATTATATATATATGAAGTCACAGAGTGCGAGGTGAAGCTGAACGGTCAGGCTATGGAGATCGTCAACTCTTTTAAGTATCTGGGCAGTGTGTTGAGTAAAGATGGGACTATGAATGAAGAAGTGCGGGAGAGGGTACAACAGGGGAAGAGGGTTGTAGGAACTCTAAAAGCAGTAACAAGAAATAGGGTGGTCAGTATGGAAGTGAAGAAGTCCTTGCATGACAGTGTGGTAATCCCGACACTGACTAATGCTTGGTTCACACATTCACGTATATGCTCCCGACAGCTCCCGTACGAAGGTTTATTGGTAGTTGGCACCCGAATATTGGTAGTTTGGTCAAACGTAAGGGCATATTACGCAAAACGTAAATGAAATTGTGTACAGTCGGGGGGGTTGGTACGCATGCCAGGAGTAGCCACGCGGGTCGGGGAGGCGATTGGTGCGGGCGATTCCGCCCGGTATGTTTTGAAATTGGAATCAGATACGTGGCTCGCGCTCACGTATGTCAAAAGCCCTGCCCTGCCCTGCCCTGCCCTGCCCTGTCACCATGAATACCAAGAAAAGCGGGAAGAAGGTCAGGAAGGTTTCCCCTCCCACCTCTCCGCCTGCCCCCTCGACGCCTGCCACCTCTTCGCCTGCCCCATCGACATCTGCCACCTCACCGCCTGCCCCCTCGATGCCTGGCACCTCCAACTCTGCTGAGCAGGCAGAATTGTTGATCAACATCGACGACGAGAATGGAGAGGTCATGGGGCAAGTCGAAGATGATCATGAGGAAAGTGATGAAGACGACGACGACGACCCACCCAATCCCCTACAAATTCCGGCGTCGAACAGCCACAGCCACCACAACGGCGAAAACGGCGCCGGAAGAGCATCAACATTATCCTGACGGAGGAGACTGAGCGTATGCTGGGAAAGTGGCTGGAGTTCGAGGCGCCTTTTCTATATGATAAGGGTGATCCCAGACACAAACAGAAGGAACACATAGACCATGTTGTGGCGGAGAAGGCAGCCAGCATGGAACACCCCATCACAGCCTTGGACTTGATGACGTGGTTCACCTCTCTCCGCTCCAGGTTCGGCAGTCTCACCAAGCTGAAGAGTGGTGATGGGGCCAAAAGGTTGACGGAGAGGGAGAAGTGGATCATTGACATTTTCCGGTTCCTGAAGCCACACATCGTGCGGCAAAATAAGCCCAGGACACTTGGTATGCCTCAGGTACGTTTATATTTTTTATGTTTTCCAACCCTTTCACTATTAAATCGACAACCACATCAATATTTTCCTGGCGAGCGATAGCAAGCCAAGAGGTTTGGCGTCCTCAGGACAGTGACAGGTTTTGTCTTTTTCTGAATGATTTTGCTTATAATGATGTCATTATTTTTGCCAATGTATCTTGTTCACTTAAGTTTATAATTACCTAACATTTTTGTTAATGAAACACATAATAACACAAAGCAGTTTATTCATTTTATTTAAAGGTTACTAGGATGAATGGTTATGTTGAATGGTATTTTACAGTTGATAAATAATGTACATGTTACTAATTATACATTCATGTCCCAACAGTCTGCTGCCCAAGCTGCCGAACCTGCTACTGTTCCTGTGCCTGACCCAGCCCCAGCACCTCCCACAGACGATGTGGAGGACCCCTCTGCCGGCAGTCAGGAGGACACCACCCCAGCCATCTCCATGCCTGCGCGGAAGGCGGAGCAGGGGAAGCCTCCTGGTGCTGTACCATCCACAGCATCCACATCACACGGAACCCTGGAGCAAGTGAGTAGAGGAAATATTAGTTTCATAATAGCAACAATAACTTTGAACATAAGAACATAAGAACATAAGAAAATGGGAGTCTGCAGAAACCCGATTGGCCTATACAAGGCAGATCCCTGTCCCACCCAACCACAATTACAAAGCCCAATGATAGGCTCCCACTATAGCATATTGGCTTCCCAGAATACTACATAATTTTATTTGTTAAAATTCCTAATTGGTCAATTATTGAAATATGTTATGTTTCGTGTGTTGTGCAACGTGTCAATGTTCTCTTTTTCCATAATGGTAACAATAACTTTGAACATAGTAGGCTTCCCAGAATACCACAACATTTTATTTGTTAAAATTCGTAATTGGTCAAATATTAAAATATGTTATGTTTCGTGTGTTTAATGTTCTCTTGTTCCTTGTTCCCATACCAGGTCCTTGCAACTGCGGAGAAGGTGCGCCACAACCTGGCTGGGGTTATGGATGTGGTCGAGGATCCGGAGCTACAGTATTGGCGCACCTCCCTGGATGTCATGGCCAAGGACTGTGTGGGGCTGCCGGCAGGTTTCAACACCCCACTGAAGATTGAACTGATGGCAGCCCTCAACTGGTTCCGAACTGCCCATGAGGAGGGAGTTACCAAGCCTGGTCAGGACCTCATGCTGCACGCCACTCGGAACTATGGCTTTCAGGAGCCCCAACCCCAACCCCAGGCACAGCAGCATCAACCGGCAACCACAGTGATGTACCAGGGCAATCCGCCAACCACCCTGCCTCAACCCATGCCGACCCAGCCCAATCCTGCTACCTTCGTGCTACCTTCACATGCATTACAGTCATTGCTGCGGCCGCAACAATCAGCAACACACCCTGGCACATTCCTGCCACCTAATGCCTCCACACCCACACATTCTCAGTTAGTGGACCTCTCAAACTTGGGCTCACAGTTTGGGAACACCAGCTTCAACCTGGATCATCTTCTGTCTGCATCACCTGGATATAATCCAGGTACGCCCGCGCAATCCGTCGATCCAGATCAGACCCTGGAGACCCCCAAGAAGCCACCCTAGCAGCCCTAGTTGCAACCCTCCTTGTCTCTGTTTCTAATTAATGATAATTTATGTATATTAACAATATATCTATTTGTGTAATGATGTGTGTGTTTCTATTTCCAATATTGTAGCTAAAGTATTTATTAATAAGATGACAAATGAAATATATACTGAAAGTAATGAGTAAGAATAAAAAAGAAATTACTAATTGAAACGCAATAATGATAATATGGTTAATAATAAATATGAAAAACCTTGAAAACGTAACTAAAACATAAACTACAAAACAAAGGAAACATGGAAACAATTAAAAACTTGATTGAAATATAAAAGTAAAAGATGAAAAATAAAGTAAGCAGGGAACAATTGAAGTAATTAAAGGAAATATAAAAATATACAATAAACAAAATATCGAAGAACCTACAAACTTAAAGAAAATCAAAAGTAACATAAAAGTACAATACAAAGCAAACTGTCAAAGACTCGATAACAAAAATGTAAAATGAAAATGGAAAAATATAAAGCAAAATACAAAGTAAACAGGGGAAAACCGTAAAAATTTCAAAGAAGTATTAAAGTAGATATAACTCACCTAAATACGGTCATCCTGCCAAGCCACAGATCCTTGAGGGGAAGAGAAGTAGGTCTTGAGGTAGTTCCGTTGCTCCTTGGCAAGCCTGGTTGCAGTGTTGCGGGACACGGCTGGGATGTTGGTTCCTACAGGTGGGTCACTCCTCCAGGGGGCAGGTATGAGTTGGTGAGTGTGTGGGTCCTCTTGATCTACCTCTGTTTGGGGTGGGTTTCGTCCTCGTAGGATGTTGTGCAGAATGCATGAGGCCAACACAACAACCTCTGCACGCTCAGGTTTCATACACATTGCAGTGTGGAAAACCCGGAAGCGGTTGGCAGGAATGCCAAAGGCGTTCTCTACCAACCGGCGGCCCCTGTTGAGTCTGTAGTTGTAGATCCGTTCAGGTTTCGTGAGGAATCGTTGGGGGTAGGGCTTTATCAGATAGGCGCGCAGAGGGAATGCATCATCACCTGCTAAGAAGTATTCCGTTGGTGGTCCAGTGGGATCGGTAGAGATGACCTCAGCGGGGGGCAGCTTGCGCTGTGTCTATCAAGCAACTTAGACAGACGGGTGTGTGCAAAGCCACCACCATCAGACTCTGACCCTATGGCACCAACGTCGACGTAGATGAACTTGTAGTTGGAGTCAACAATTGCCAACAGGACAATGGAAAAAAACTTCTTGTAGTTGAAGTAATATGTGCCACCAAAGGAGGGGTTGCGGATCCGTATGTGTTTGCCATCAATGGCTCCTATACAATGCAGCAGGTTCCATCGTTCCTCAAAGCCGCTGGCAACCTCCTTCCATTCAGCAGGCGATTGTGGCGTTTTTGAGCTCCTGATCTCCGTAGACAGAGATGAGGGCCTGGCATGTGTCTGGAACAATTTGGCTGATGGTGTTGTGGGCAACCCGAAAGGAGTACTGCAGGCTCCTGTAGGTTTCACCCGTAGCGAGGAAACGTAGGGTGATGGCCACCCGCAGACCAGGAGGAATGGGTTTTTGCCAGAACGTAGGTTTCCTCTGAATGATGGGGGTGACACGTTCCACAATCTCATCAAATAGTTGTTTGTCTACCCGGGTGAAGTTCTTATACATGTGTGGACATTCTCTGGCCAACTCTTCCATCAGGTTCTCATAATGGCCATGTTCAAGCCTCCGTTGCAGATAAGGCCACACCCACACTGTCCTCTTGCTCCTTTCCTTCTTCTCTTGTTCCTCTTGATGGATGTAGTTTGCTATTGCAAGTAGTTTTAAGATTTCTATGTAGGAAAGGATCCATTTCATTAGCCGCGTGTTATGCCTGTTCTCCGGTTTGATTAGGGAGTTCACAAAATTTAACTCCTCCAGGATGAATTCCGCGATGTTGTTCATGGTGCCGAGGAAGGAGTGGGAATGGCAAAGGTGTGGCCAGTCCTGCCCTTTTGTAGTTCCCAGATTCCAACCAATACCTACGTGGTTGACAAAGACTGTCTGTGTTTGGACAGACTGGGTGTGCCTACGTTTGTCCGGAACCAGTCCAGGTAGGTCCTAAACAATCCCAAGACGTACGGCCTCAGCTACGCAGGTCTTGTGGGGACGTGGCATGGGCGTGGCCTGTGTTCCCGCAAATCGGGCAGCCCATGCGGACGAACGGGGACATGCTTACGCAAGTCGCAAACACGTACGTAGTTCACTACGACTACATTACGACTGACGTAACACTGGCCCCGTCACGGTACGTCTGACAGGAAGTGCAATAGTCGTGGTTATACGGGCGTTCACGGCCGGACTACTCCCGTCAGAACACAAAATTGGCGATTACGCCTGACGGGAGCTGTCGGGAGCAATATACGTGAATGTGTGAACCAAGCATTACGGAAGCGAAGGATGGACGTTGGTTGAGAGACTCAGACCAAGAGTGAGAGCAGTGGAAATTAATTACTTAAAGAATGCGTGCGGAGTTACATGGAGGGATAGACAGACTAATGAGGAAGTAAGAAGGAGGTGTGGTGTGGAGGTAGATGTGCGGGAAAGTGTGAAAAGGAACAACTTGAGATGGTTCGGCCATATGGAACGTATGGAAAGCAAGAGAATGACTAAGAGGGTGTACGAGAGCGAGGTGGAGGGACAGAGAGGGAGAGGTAGACCGAATGAGAGGTGGAAGGATGAAGTGAGGAAGTATATGAACGAAGGCGGTGGTGGTGGGGGGGAGGGGCGTTGACTGACTGGGGACAGAGGTGCATGGGGGTGGTTCGTTCGAGGCCACCCCTTCGGGGATCACGGCGTCAGGCAATAGATAGATAGATAGATATAGATATATATATATATATATATATATATATATATATATATATACAGTATATATATATATAATTATACATATATATATATATATATATATATACTGTATATATATATACCTGTATATATATATACTGTATAACTCAAAATTAAAAATATAACAAATATTCCTGTTTGCTAGGATTACAGTCATTATAGCTACTTATCGTGCATTGTCAGATAACCTAACATCAGCGAGTGTACAGCTATGAGGGTTTGTTTAGGAGTTATGCAAGTGTCTGTTTGAAAGTGGTATTGAGTATAAATATTATCAATCACATGTAAGGAATAGTGTAACATTATTAGTATAAATAAATACAATAATAAGTTCGTTATCCATAATACATTATAATGGTGTGGAACAAATATCCATAATACATTATAATGGTGTGGAACAAATATCCATAATACATTATAATGGTGTGGAACAAATATCCATAATACATTATAATGGTGTGGAACAAATATCCATAATACATTATAATGGTGTGGAACAAATATTCATAATACATTATAATGGTGTGGAACAAATATCCATAATACATTATAATGGTGTGGAACAAATATCCATAATACATTATAATGGTGTGGAACAAATATCCATAATACATTATAATGGTGTGGAACAAATATTCATAATACATTATAATGGGTGTGGAACCAAAGTAAATGGTTTAGTTCTATGGACGTAATGTATATACAAACGAAACCTTATAGCATTAGCTTTAAGGGGGGTCACCGGTTTTCTGTTCTCTCCTTTTCTCTCTTTCCCTGGTTTGTATCCATTCGGCCTCATTCAGCCGAAACGTTTTAAGACGTTTATCCCCATCCAGGTGTCGATTTCTTCCTGGTGAGCGATAGCGAGCCAGCATTGTATGGAGAAATCCGGCTTCGCCGGAGACATTTTTCTATCGAAAAATGTACAAATTTAGCTTGTTGTCAAAACAAAAATATATATTTGCTGGCACGCAACCGCTCGTCAGGAAAATATTGACACCTGGATGGGGATAAACGTCTTAAAACAGTAGGCTGAATGGGGCCGAATGGATACAAGCCAAAGAGAGGGAGAGAAAGAGAAAAAAAGCGAGGTGGGCTACCTTACCATACCAACTAAAATATCCTCCACTATGTTGTGTAAAGGGGTTTATCGCTATTCAGTTCGAGCTTCTGTTAACCCCTTCTCTACCGGTGACGTATTTTAACTTTATTCTGGCTACTATTAGACGATTTTATTCAGTTTGAAAAAGGGTCTCCAGCAATTAACAGGCTTCGAACTATATTCCGTAACCCATTTTACTACAACAGGTCTTTCTTAAGCTGCCCAAAATCGTCTCAATATATTAGGTCCTCTGCTGTTTATTATATACTTAAATTGCCTTGATTTAGGTATAACTAGTAGGATAAGTAAATTTGCAGACGATACCAAAATGGGGAGAACAATTGATTCAGATAGAGATATAGAGTGTCTGCAAAGGGATCTAGATACATTACACGAATGGTCAGTAAATTGGCAGATGAAGTTTAACATTGGCAAATGAAAGGTATTAAAGATAGGGAAGATGCATACCAATGTTATATATAAACTAGCTAATATGGAATTAGAAAACTCAGACTGTGAGAAAGATCTAGGTGTGTTTGTTAGCAATGATTTGAAGCCTAGAAAACAATGTATAAGCATTCGTAACAAGGCAAACAGGATTCTCGGGTTCATATCTAGGAGTGTGAGTAACAGAACTGCTGATGTTATCTTAAAACTTTACTTGTCATTAGTGAGACCCCATATGGATTATGCTGTTCAATTTTGGTGTCCTTATTACAGAATGGACATAGATTCATTGGAGAGAGTACAACGTAGAATGACAAAAATGATCCATAATATTAGACATTTTCCGTATAAAGAAAGGTTGAAGAAATTAGGCTTACATTCGTTAGAGAGACGCAGAGTTAGAGGGGATATGATAAAGGTATTCAAGTGGGTTAGTGGGATTAATAAAGGGGACATGAAAAATGTACTAAAGCTCAGTGATAGCGAAAGAACTCGTACAAATGGTTTCAAATTAGATAAATTTCGTTTCAGAAAAGATATAGGCAAATATTGGTTTGGTAACAGAGTTGTAGATGGGTGGAATGGGCTACTAAGTGATATGGTGGGATCAAGAACGATAGGGAGCTTTAAGATAAAATTAGATAGGCATACGGACGAGATGGGTTGGGTGTGAGGGGGATCTACCAGGTGTGGGCCAATCGGCGTTCAGCAGACACCCCGTAATCTTGTGATAATCCCTGACCGTTTTGGTGGGGGCAGTACTCAAGGTATTAGTGAGTTGGGCCTATAATTGGGCCTTGTAATTGGGGTTGGGTGTGACAGGGATCTGCCTTGTGTGGGCCGATCGGCTTTTTGCAGACTTCCATTTTCTTATGTTCTTATGTTCTTATGTAATATATCAAGAATATAGTAAAAAAATACGTCCCGGTACAGAAGGGGTTAAAGCTATGAGAGGCTACAGTAAGAGTCTCCATAGTCAATTGTTTGCTTGTTCACCCGTGCTGTACCGGTGACGTCCTTTGCAGCATGTTCCGGGCAATATTAGACGATATTATTTAGCTTAGGAATTATTTGTTGTAGCTCAAAGAATGGCATTAGATAGCCTGTAGCCTTGCCATTGTTAAGGGCCTTCCTAAGCTGAATAAAATCGTCTAATAGTTGTCAGAATAAAATATATAATTATGACATCACCGGTACGGTATCATAACCTGCAATATTAGCCTACGTACGTTACCACTATTTACATAAGTATCAAATTCCATGTTTTCCCAATGATATAGATGTCTGCATTATAATCGATATTTTATTAATTTCACCACAACACCAAACACCTCCAATGAAATTAACGAAAGCATATATGTGGTCAACCGGGATTCGAACCTGGGTTATCACACACCATTAAATCAGAAATGTTGGCAGTTAAATTCCTACAACTTATAAAATTTAACACGAGGATAATAGGATAATGGTCGATTAAACCTGGTATCAGTGTTCCATTACTGGCCATTATATACTTAATTATTTATCTGTGTGTGGCATTCTCTCTCTCTCTCTCTCTCTCTCTCTCTCTCTCTCTCTCTCTCTCTCTCTCTCTCTCTCTCTCTCTCTCTCTCTCTCTCTCTCTCTCTCTCTCTCTCTCTCTCTCTCTCAGACATGTATACTATTGAAATATGAATGATGATAATTTCAGTAGAGTAAATATGGAAAGTAAACAGTGAATGATTGAAATGTTATTTAGGCAATGTAAGTATATCATTTGCATGTACAGTACATTTGTAATACTCATTGTATTTTAATCATAAAGGGTGATTTGAGGTCCGTATGTAAGTGGAATGCAAAACAAATTATGCATCAATATAATTATGCGTTATGATTCCCTATTCTATGGACCAACAATACTATCATAGATGCAAGTACTATAGTCACAAATATTAAATTGGAATGTTGTTATATTGAATGTGATTATAAATGTAGCGTCCCTCTCAATACTCCATTCATTACTAGGTATTATAAATGTAGCGTCCCTCTCAATACTCCATTCATTACTAGGTATTTCATTCAATCTAAGTGACAAAACACTAACTTATAATTGTTCTGTACACAACTACTGTATGACGTATATGTTTACCTTTTATACTCTATGACATATGACAACCCGCGAAACTCTAAAACTAATACTAGAGTTTCCAACCTATTCCGTTAAGAGAGAGAGAGAGAGAGAGAGAGAGTGTAAAAGGAGTCTACAAAGAGACTATCAGAGTAACTCAACTCCCTCGACACCAACACTCTGGACTAACTCCACAAACTTCCAACATTTGGTAAAATCTGGTATAATTTTGCAGATTGAATTAGCAATTTCTACATATTCACTCACATCGTAAACCTCTTTTTATTTCCAAG
This sequence comes from Paralithodes platypus, assembly GCA_032716605.1. Classification (NCBI taxonomy): domain Eukaryota; kingdom Metazoa; phylum Arthropoda; class Malacostraca; order Decapoda; family Lithodidae; genus Paralithodes; species Paralithodes platypus. The sequence goes on along the minus strand of CM064564.1, from coordinate 23,624,137 downwards.
TTAAACTCACAGATATTGGGTTTCAGTTTGCTTTCTAGACCTCTATAAAACGTATATAAAAACAGGTTTGTAAATTTTTCGGTAGACAAATGTATTGGCCGAAGGCCAGTTCTTCCTAATATACTGGCTCACTATCGCTCGCCAGGAAAAAACTCGACACTTAAATGGTACGAAGACTTAACCAAGAAATGGGTGAAATTATTAAATGTGAAACCTAATGGGGCTAAACATGAAGGAGGCGGGGGTTCAGAATACAACAAATATTAACCCCCTAAATAATCTCGAGGAAATAGATACCTCAAGCCGCTTATATAGCAGGTAAAGCGTTTAATACCACTTTCTGCTTTCAATTTTATGACGATAATATTATATATATTTATCGATGTCTACTTAAATTAAGTAATGAAAAAAACACTTGAAGGGTACATATATTGATCAGTACTAAACACTTGAAGGGTACATATATTGATCAGTACTAAACACTTGAAGGGTACATATATTGATCAATATTAAACACTTGAAGGGTACATATATTGATCAGTACTAAACACTTGAAGGGTACATATATTGATCAGTACTAAACACTTGAAGGGTACATTTATTGATCAGTATTAAACACTTGAAGGGTACATATATTGATCAGTACTAAACACTTGAAGGGTACATATATTGATCAGTACTAAACACTTGAAGGGTACATATATTGATCAGTATTAAACACTTGAAGGGTACATATATTGATCAGTACTAAACACTTGAAGGGTACATATATTGATCAGTATTAAACACTTGAAGGGTACATATATTGATCAGTACTAAACACTTGAAGGGTACATATATTGATCAGTATTAAACACTTGAAGGGTACATATATTGATCAGTACTAAACACTTGAAGGGTACATATATTGATCAGTATAAAACACTTGAAGGGTAAATATATTGATCAGTACTAAACACTTGAAGGGTACATATATTGATCAGTATTAAACACTTGAAGGGTACATATATTGATCAGTATAAAACACTTGAAGGGTAAATATATTGATCAGTACTAAACACTTGAAGGGTACATATATTGATCAGTACTAAATACTTGAAGGGTACATATATTGATCAGTACTAAACACTTGAAGGGTACATATATTGATCAGTATAAAACACTTGAAGGGTACATATATTGATCAGTACTAAACACTTGAAGGGTACATATATTGATCAGTACTAAACACTTGAAGGGTACATATATTCTATCTATCTATCTATTGCCTGACGCCGTGATCCCCGAAGGGGTGGCCACGAACGAACCGCCCCCATGCACCTCTGTCCCCAGTCAGTCGACGCCCCTCCCCCCAACCAGCACCGCCTTCGTTCATGTACTTCCTCACTCCATCCTTCCACCTCATATTCGGTCTACCTCTCCCCCTCTGTCCCTCCACCTCGCTCTCGTACACCCTCTTAGTCATTCTCTCGCTTTCCATACGTTCCATATGGCCGAACCATCTCAAGTTGTTCCTTTTCACACTTTCCAGCACATCTACCTCCACACCACACCTCCTTCTTACTTCCTCATTAGTCTGTCTATCCCTCCATGTAACTCCGCACGCACTCCTTAAGTAATTCATTTCCACTGCTCTCACTCTTGGTCTGAGTCTCTCAACCAACGTCCATGCTTCGCTTCCGTAAGTCAGTGTCGGGATTACCACACTGTCATGCAAGGACTTCTTCACTTCCATACTGACCACCCTATTTCTTGTTACTGCTTTTAGCGTTCCTACAACCCTCTTCCCCTGTTGTACCCTCTCCCGCACCTCTTCATCCATAGTCCCATCTTTACTCAACACATATATTGATCAGTATTAAACACTTGAAGGGTACATATATTGATCAGTATAAAACACTTGAAGGGTACATATATTGATCAGTATTAAACACTTGAAGGGTACATATATTGATCAGTATTAAACACTTGAAGGGTACATATATTGATCAGTACTAAACACTTGAAGGGTACATATATTGATCAGTATAAAACACTTGAAGGGTACATATATTGATCAGTACTAAACACTTGAAGGGTACATATATTGATCAGTATTAAACACTTGAAAGGTACATATATTGATCAGTATAAAACACTTGAAGGGTATATATATTGATCAGTACTAAACACTTGAAGGGTACGTATATTGATCAGTATACAACACTTGAAGGGTACATATATTGATCAGTACTAAACACTTGAAGGGTACATATATTGATCAGTACTAAACACTTGAAGGGTACATATATTGATCAGTACTAAACACTTGAAGGGTACATATATTGATCAGTATTAAACACTTGAAGGGTACATATATTGATCAGTACTAAACACTTGAAGGGTACATATATTGATCAGTACTAAACACTTGAAGGGTACATATATTGATCAGTACTAAAACACTTGAAGGGTACATATATTGATCAGTACTAAACACTTGAAGGGTACATATATTGATCAGTACTAAACACTTGAAGGGTACATATATTGATCAGTACTAAACACTTGAAGGGTACATATATTGATCAGTACTAAACACTTGAAGGGTACATATATTGATCAGTACTAAACACTTGAAGGGTACATATATTGATCAGTATAAACACTTGAAGGGTACATATATTGATCAGTACTAAACACTTGAAGGGTACATATATTGATCAGTACTAAACACTTGAAGGGTACATATATTGATCAGTATTAAACACTTCAAGGGTACATATATTGATCAGTATAAAACACTTGAAGGGTACATATATTGATCAGTACTAAACACTTGAAGGGTACATATATTGATCAGTATAAAACACTTGAAGGGTACATATATTGATCAGTACTAAACACTTGAAGGGTACATATATTGATCAGTATTAAACACTTGAAGGGTACATATATTGATCAGTACTAAACACTTGAAGGGTACATATATTGATCAGTACTAAACACTTGAAGGGTACATATATTGATCAGTACTAAACACTTGAAGGGTACATATATTGATCAGTACTAAACACTTGAAGGGTACATATATTGATCAGTACTAAACACTTGAAGGGTACATATATTGATCAGTACTAAACACTTGAAGGGTACATATATTGATCAGTACTAAACACTTGAAGGGTACATATATTGATCAGTACTAAACACTTGAAGGGTACATATATTGATCAGTACTAAACACACTTGAAGGGTACATATATTGATCAGTACTAAACACTTGAAGGGTACATATATTGATCAGTACTAAACACTTGAAGGGTACATATATTGATCAGTACTAAACACTTGAAGGGTACATATATTGATCAGTACTAAACACTGAAGGGTACATATATTGATCAGTACTAAACACTTGAAGGGTACATATATTGATCAGTACTAAACACTTGAAGGGTACATATATTGATCAGTACTAAACACTTGAAGGGTACATATATTGATCAGTACTAAACACTTGAAGGGTACATATATTGATCAGTACTAAACACTTGAAGGGTACATATATTGATCAGTACTAAACACTTGAAGGGTACATATATTGATCAGTACTAAACAATTGAAGGGTACATATATTGATCAGTACTAAACACTTGAAGGGTACATATATTGATCAGTACTAAACACTTGAAGGGTACATATATTGTCAGTACTAACTTGAAGGGTACATATATTGATCAGTACTAAACACTTGAAGGGTACATATATTGATCAGTACTAAACACTTGAAGGGTACATATATTGATCAGTACTAAACACTTGAAGGGTACATATATTGATCAGTACTAAACACTTGAAGGGTACATATATTGATCAGTACTAAACACTTGAAGGGTACATATATTGATCAGTACTAAACACTTGAAGGGTACATATATTGATCAGTATTAAACACTTGAAGGGTACATATATTGATCAGTACTAAACACTTGAAGGGTACATATATTGATCAGTACTAAACACTTGAAGGGTACATATATTGATCAGTACTAAACACTTGAAGGGTACATATATTGATCAGTACTAAACACTTGAAGGGTACATATATTGATCAGTACTAAACACTTGAAGGGTACATATATTGATCAGTACTAAACACTTGAAGGGTACATATATTGATCAGTACTAAACACTTGAAGGGTACATATATTGATCAGTACTAAACACTTGAAGGGTACATATATTGATCAGTACTAAACACTTGAAGGGTACATATATTGATCAGTACTAAACACTTGAAGGGTACATATATTGATCAGTACTAAACACTTGAAGGGTACATATATTGATCAGTACTAAACACTTGAAGGGTACATATATTGATCAGTATTAAACACTTGAATGGTACATATATTGATTAGTACTAAACACTTGAAGGGTACATATATTGATCAGTACTAAACACTTGAAGGGTACATATATTGATCAGTACTAAACACTTGAAGGGTACATATATTGATCAGTACTAAACACTTGAAGGGTACATATATTGATCAGTATAAAACACTTGAAGGGTACATATATTGATCAGTATAAAACACTTGAAGGGTACATATATTGATCAGTATAAAACACTTGAAGGGTACATATTGATCAGTATCAAACACTTGAAGGGTACATATATTGATCAGTATAAAACACTTGAAGGGTACATATATTGATCAGTATCAAACACTTGAAGGGTACATATATTGATCAGTATTAAACACTTGAAGGGTACATATATTGATCAGTATTAAACACTTGAAGGGTACATATATTGATCAGTATTAAACACTTGAAGGGTACATATATTGATCAGTATAAAACACTTGAAGGGTACATATATTGATCAGTATCAAACACTTGAAGGGTACATATATTGATCAGTATTAAACACTTGAAGGGTACATATATTGATCAGTATTAAACACTTGAAGGGTACATATATTGATCAGTATTAAACACTTGAAGGGTACATATATTGATCAGTATAAAACACTTGAAGGGTACATATATTGATCAGTACTAAACTATTTTTAAACTGCACAAGTAATGTATTATATTATTCATACAGTGAAGCTATTTCAAGTGGTACTACTTACTCGTATAAGAAGGACGTCAGAAGGATCTCCTCGAATCAAGCGGAAGTTTGATTATTAATAATTGTGTTGATTAGCTAGATATCTATTTTATATTAACGTTAAGCAATCATTATGACAATAAAGCTTTATCAAACTGCCACCATTAAAAGCGCTTCGCCACATGTAAGCACAATCAAATCAGTATATAAAAATCTGATAAATCAAAAGTCTGCCTATTTAACAAACTCCCCCCTCTCTTACCCCTGCTCACTTTACTATGTTTCTCTGGGTACAAGAGTAAATTACTGACCTCCTTCAAATCCTTAGCACGTTTCTTCTCATGGAGTTAAGACATTCTATATAATTAATACAACTTTCTCTCTCCAACTTGCAGTTAGAAATGCATATAAATATTAGACATATCGAACTCAATTGATGATATATTGTTAGATGTTTTCATAATAAAATATATTTGTGGGTATATTTATTTATAGAGCGGAGGGTAGGATCAATGGACATATAAGTTATGTTGAAATATAGTATAATCCTTTACCATATAAGGGGCAGGTAGTTGCAATTTCTCTCCCTCATGTTTAGTATATTTATTTTGAAATTTTAAGCCGTTTTTTCCCGTTAGTTTGGCGATTTTGAGACCTTTCGCCCTATGTATTTGTCAATATTAAGACCTTTCGTGCCATTTAGGTGTCGATATTTTTTTCTGGCAAGCGATAGTGAGCCTGTAATTTTAGAAAGAAGCAGCCTTAGGCTGGGACATCTTGCTACCGAAAAATATACAAATATATCGTGAAAGCGGGTCTAGGGGTGTTTTTTTAAGCTTGATGGAGGTCTATTAAATATATAAATAAATTTATAAATATATAAACCGAAAACCAAACACTAACCCCTTAACCAATGATAGTTCCTTCACATTACCAGAGAGTGTGAAGGCGCTGCAAGGAGAGAGAGAGAGAGAGAGAGAGAGAGAGAGAGAGAGAGAGAGAGAGAGAGAGAGAGAGATAGAGAGAGAGAGAGAGTGAGAGTGAGAAGTTAAGAGTCAATAGGTAATGGTGCTTTGAAGAAGAAGACATTATGTGAAACTGTATATTTAAATGCAACGTTTATATTAAAACATGTGCAGTAGGCTACAACATGTGCAGTAGGCTACAACATGTGCAGTAGGCTACAACATGTGCAGTAGGCTACAACATGTGCAGTAGGCTACAACATGTGCAGTAGGCTACAACATGTGCAGTAGGCTACAACATGTGCAGTAGGCTACAACATGTGCAGTAGGCTACAACATGTGCAGTAGGCTACAACATGTGCAGTAGGCTACAACATGTGCAGTAGGCTACAACATGTGCAGTAGGCTACAACATGTGCAGTAGGCTACAACATGTGCAGTAGGCTACAACATGTGCAGTAGGCTACAACATGTGCAGTAGGCTACAACATGTGCAGTAGGCTACAACATGTGCAGTAGGCTACAACATGTGCAGTAGGCTACAACATGTGCAGTAGGCTACAACATGTGCAGTAGGCTACAACATGTGCAGTAGGCTACAACATGTGCAGTAGGCTACAACATGTGCAGTAGGCTACAACATGTGCAGTAGGCTACAACATGTGCAGTAGGCTACAACATGTGCAGTAGGCTACAACATGTGCAGTAGGCTACAACATGTGCAGTAGGCTACAACATGTGCAGTAGGCTACAACATGTGCAGTAGGCTACAACATGTGCAGTAGGCTACAACATGTGCAGTAGGCTACAACATGTGCAGTAGGCTACAACATGTGCAGTAGGCTACAACATGTGCAGTAGGCTACAACATGTGCAGTAGGCTACAACATGTGCAGTAGGCTACAACATGTGCAGTAGGCTACAACATGTGCAGTAGGCTACAACATGTGCAGTAGGCTACAACATGTGCAGTAGGCTACAACATGTGCAGTAGGCTACAACATGTGCAGTAGGCTACAACATGTGCAGTAGGCTACAACATGTGCAGTAGGCTACAACATGTGCAGTAGGCTACAACATGTGCAGTAGGCTACAACATGTGCAGTAGGCTACAACATGTGCAGTAGGCTACAACACAATAATATTACACATGTATTAAGAATCCGAGAACATTAATATGTTGGAAATGTTTAAAGGTGGTGGTGCAGGGGTTGAGATAAACGTGGAATAATAATCACCAACCTGCACATAATCATCTTGCAAAAAGGCAATGGCACTGAAATCATTATAAACAATGGTATAAAGGATTTTGTGGATCGTCTACACCGGACCTGTGACGTCATAAGAATGTAAGTCCACGATCCAGTCCAGGATGAGGATACTCCTATGATGTCACTATGACACGTCACAGGTCCGGTGTAGACGATTAAAAAAATCCTTTATACCATTGTTAATAATTATTTCAGAGACATTGTATTTTGCAAGATAATTATGTGCAGGTTGGCAATTATTATTCCATGTGTATCTCAACCCATGCACCACCACCTTTTTAACTATTACTTGTCATACAAACATTATACATGATATACATTCAAGAGGAACCTATTGTGATAATACATACAGTATATTAAATGTATTATATTACCGAATCTTATAGCTTATCTAGAAGCTTTTTTTTTATCAATATACTGATGATTAACAATACTGGCCAAGGACGAAACATTTAAATATAAAGCAAGCAACGGAAAGGGCGGGTGGCCATTTCGGTCTCTACAACCGATATACTCTTACAACTCACTACCTCAGACTGTTATGTGTTGTTTACAACCGATATACTCGGACAACTCACTACCTCAGACTGTTATGTGTTCTTTACAACCGATATACTCGTACAACTCACTATCTCAGACTGTTATGTGTTGTTTACAACCGATATACTCTCGTACAACTCACTACCTCAGACTGTTATGTGTTGTTTACAACTGATATACTCGTACAACTCACTACCTCAGACTGTTATGTGTTGTTTACAACCGATATACTCATACAACTCCACTACCTCAGACTGTTATGTGTTGTTTACAACCGATATACTCGTACAACTCCACTACCTCAGACTGTTATGTGTTGTTTACAACCGATATACTCGTACAACTCTCTACCTCAGACTGTTATGTGTTGTTTACAACCGATATACTCGTACAACTCACTACCTCAGACTGTTATGTGTTGTTTTCATTTTTTATTTTTTATTTTTTTTTGCTGTTCTTATTACATTATTTTTGTTTTAACATGATTCTGTGAGTCTTGTAGCTTAAATTAACTCGCTTAAGCCAGCAAAGCCAGGTAGTTCCTATGTGGGGTAATCGATACCACCCACCATCACAGGATCGATGATACACGTATGAAAGGTGATATTATACTGTCAGTTCTACCATCGTTCACCTTCAACCACAAGCTCTGGTATCATAAATTGTTTTTGTAATTGCCAATCAAACGATGAGGTTACCGGATCTGTTTCTCCGCTCTATGTTATAAAACAAATTACCAACTTGCGAGTTTCGTTCTATATGGAAGTTGGAGCTGTAGACAACACTATTTAACATAATTTACAGCTAAAATAGTGCATACATAAATACACAAAACCCAATTCATCATACCATTTATTCATCAGAAACGTACACTATTATTGCATTGTTTGTTAATATCGATGTTCACGGCTCCAACTTACGTATAGCCTGAAACTCGCAAATGGTCAATTGGTGAACCCTTGTTGTTAGTAAACCGTAGGCTGGAGGATGTTAGCCTTTGTATAATTATGGTCGGCATTTTATTTCGCTAACTATATTGACTGTTTGACTTTGTTAGACAGGTTGGTCATATATGTAGAGTTATATTTCGTTGTCGTATTTGATCTTATATATATGATATGTTATCATATAGTACAGATCGTTACATTATAATTCTCACATTAAGGGGGTAGTACTCGTTTTTTTTGGACCCCCTTCTCCCTCATGTTTAGCATATTAGTTTTGAGATTATAAGACGTACCTTCTGTTAGTTTTGCGATTTTGAGACCTTTCGCCTCATTTTTTGTCAAGATTAAACCATTTTTTTTTTTTTTTTTTTTTTTTTTTTTTTCCTATGTAATTGAGGGAGGCAAAAGGCATAACTGCCTATAGCGAGTGCCTCCCCCATAGTTGAAAGAGTGACAGGGCCATAATCAAGGGACGTTCGAGCCAAAATGCCTGGACACACGGAGTTTGAAGCAATTTAAGTCATAGGAAGAGGGAAAGACTGATTCTGGGAGAGAGTTCCAGAGCTCAGCTGTTGAGTAGAAGAAAGTTTGAGAGTAACGTTTCACTCTTGGGTTGGAGAGTTGCACAGAGTAGGGGTGGGATTGAGTTGCAAGACGGGTACCACGTGCCCTACGTAAAGGAGGTGGTATGCACTGGGATAGCTCTGAGGAACACTGATTATTATAGTAGCGATAGAATAGCGAGAGAGATGCAACATTGCGGCGGAGAGAGAGAGATTGCAGAGAGTTGGTGAGTGGACGGGAGTTAATGATACGAAAGGCCTTCCTTTCAACTTTGTCTAGGAGAGCAGTGTGAGAGGAACCTCCCCACACATGTGAACAATACTCAATACAAGGGCGCACTATGCCCCTGTACAGAGCAAGAAGCTGTGCAGGGGAAAAGAACCCCCTAAGGCGGTTGAGCACACCCAGCTTCTGGGATGCTGCCTTAGCAAGACTGGTAATATGGTCCTTCCAAATGAGAGCAGAAGAAAAAGAGACACCAAGAATATTGAGAGAAGATGAAGGGTTGATTTTTGTATTGTTGAAGAATAAGGGATAGTCCGCTGGGAGATCCTGACGGGTAGATAGATGGAGAAATTGGGTTTTGGAAGCATTAAAGTTAACAAGGTTTTCTCTGCCCCAATTGGAAATAGTATTTAGATCAGAATTTAAGAGTTCTATGGCTTCATTACGTTTGTCGTTGAGGGATTGCTGGCTGGGGCGTTCTGAAAAACTAATGGAGTAGTGCAAGGTTGAGTCGTCTGCGTATGAATGGATGGGAATTAAGGTACAGTTAAGGAGATCATTTATAAAAATTAGAAAGAGAATAGGAGATAGGACAGAGCCCTGAGGAACACCGGAGTTTATAGAGTGAGGAAGTGAACAATGGCCGTCCACAACCGCGGCTATGGAACGGCCGGAAAGGAAATTAGAGACAAAGGCACAGATGGAGGGATAGAAACCGAAGGAGGGTAGTTTAGAAATTAAAGATTTATGCCAGACTCTATCGAAGGCTTTCGATATGTCTAGTGCAATAGAAAAAGTCTCACCGAGTCTCATTCGTGCCCTTTAGGTGTTGATATTTTCCTGGCGAGCGATAGAGAGTCTCTACTTTTAGAAGGAACTGGCGTTTGGCCGGGACATTTTTCTACCAAAAAATGTTTGTTCTAAGCTTGATGGAGGTCTAGCGAGGAAACTAACAAAATAAATACATAAATAACTATATATAGTAAAACAAAATAATAACAAGCACTAGGCTACCCCCTTAAAATATCTAAAAATAAAGCTATACCAATGTTTAGATACTGTTAAGAGCTGTTAAATACAGGAACAGCGAGATAGTCCTTACACTCTATAATGCTATAGTGGGACACCTTGGAGAACAGGTAGTTTAGGTATGATACCCAGCACTCAGGAGAGACATAGTCCTTACACTCTATAATGCTATAGTGGGACACCTTGGAGAACAGGTAGTTTAGGTATGGTATCCAGCACTCAGGAGAGACATAGTCCTTACACTCTATAATGCTATAGTGGGACACCTTGGAGAACAGGTAGTTTAGGTATGGTATCCAGCACTCAGGAGAGACATAGTACGATCCAATTTAGGAATAGAAAACTTACTTAGTCAATTAGGCTTATCGAAACCGGTCTGCGGTCGGGACATGTTTCTATCGAACAATGTAGGCTATATATTTAGATTGTATGGCATCAATGTAGGCTATATATTTATATTGTATGGCATCAATGTAGGCTATATATTTAGATTGTATGGCATCAATGTAGGCTATATATTTAGATTGTATGGCATCAATGTAGGCTATATATTTAGATTGTATGGCATCAATGTAGGCTATATATTTAGATTGTATGGCATCAATGTAGGCTATATATTTAGATTGTATGGCATCAATGTAGGCTATATATTTAGATTGTATGGCATCAATGTAGGCTATATATTTAGATTGTATGGCATCAATGTAGGCTATATATTTAGATTGTATGGCATCAATGTAGGCTATATATTTAGATTGTATGGCATCAATGTAGGCTATATATTTAGATTGTATGGCATCAATGTAGGCTATATATTTAGATTGTATGGCATCAATGTAGGCTATATATTTAGATTGTATGGCATCAATGTAGGCTATATATTTAGATTGTATGGCATCAATGTAGGCTATATATTTAGATTGTATGGCATCAATGTAGGCTATATATTTAGATTGTATGGCATCAATGTAGGCTATATATTTAGATTGTATGGCATCAATGTAGGCTATATATTTAGAGTGTATGGCATCAATGTAGGCTATATATTTAGATTGTATGGCATCAATGTAGGCTATATATTTAGATTGTATGGCATCAATGTAGGCTATATATTTAGATTGTATGGCATCAATGTAGGCTATATATTTAGATTGTATGGCATCAGGGATAATTAATATGTAAAACAAAACACAATAATGTAACATCTACACTAGTGACGTTGTATAAAGTTTGTATTACTCGATATTTAACCTATGGCATAGAGGTATGTGTAAAACTATAGATTGCAATAATAACTCCTTAACTATGTTGCACAAGAGACCAATACGAATTGCATTGCTGAATTTCGAGCCCATACCGAACCACTCTTTTAACCTTCGCATATAATGTCACTTCGAAATGTGTAATAATTGTGTGTAGCAAAGCTGATAGGGCCTATATAAATGCATTAACTAATTTGTTCATGATATTATCAAATACATGTGTATAACAAATGTTTCCGTACACTCTGTTCCAAATAGGTAGGCCGGAAATATTGAACCCTAACCCCTATAACTCAAAATGGGCATGAGCAAATGGGTTGTACATCTCCACATCTATTCCTTGGCTGACCCTTCCCAAATGGTAGACCTATTAGCTCTGTTACTCTATTCGTTTGAGAGTTATAGAGGTAACTGTTCAAGAGTGTTGGCCTACTTTTTTGGAACAAGGCATAGGCAATGTAATACAATTAACGAAGCTAGAAGAAGAAGAATTTTGGTTCAAACATCATTTAGATGTCAAGGGTCTCAAAGGAAAAAGATTATCGGAATTGTGATTATTGTTGGATAGAACATAATAATTATAGATGATTGTTGATTAGTGTAATTTAAGAACTAATTAAAGAGCTTCTTATTGAATAATATGATATGAATGATATCTCAATGTTTGATATTTATTAACTTATAGAGCTATTAATGTTTAATAATCAAACCAGAGGTATATTGTTTTATTATCATTTTATAATAGTTTATATGCATTGTCTTAATTTCATTTTTTCCATTCATGGTATTAGTGTTTCATTTTACTCTGCATCTCCACTTGCACCCCCTGTTATGTTATAAAATGTTACTCTATCTGTATGTATTATACAGCGACATATACCACTAGGTATATAGTCCTCATTATCGTAGTGTTTCTATAATGATATCATGTTAAATGTATCGATATTAAACAAATGTATTACTATGAGCATAAACTGTTCTGAATTTCAATTATAATTTGAATGGAAGCATGATCTGACACTTCACTCTGTACGATAAGGAATGGAAGCATGATCTGACACTTCACTCTGTACGATAAGGAATGGAAGCATGATCTGACACTTCACTCTGTACGATAAGTCCTGCTTCACCTATAATCTGTACGATAAGTCCTGCTTCACCTATAATCTGTACGATAAGTCCTGCTTCACCTATAATCTGTACGATAAGTCCTGCTTCACCTATAATCTCTTATAATTATGTTAAACTGTCGAGAATTATACTTGCCATCATCTTCATTAATCAGCTATATCAATGGTGTAATTATACTTGCCATCATCTTCATTAATCAGCTATATCAATGGTGTAATTATACTTGCCATCATCTTCATTAATCAGCTATATCAATGGTGTAATTATACTTGCCATCATCTTCATTAATCAGCTATATCAATGGTGTAATTGCCAAATGTGATAATTGTGAGTATTTGTCAATAAAATGATACAGAGGTAACAATTATATTTCCATTAAATATCGATACATCATTGCAACAGAGTACAATGTTCCCTAGTTAAAGCAACACAAGCATATGAGTCAGTAGCCTTAGCAGTTATATATTCTATAATATGAATATTACAAAAGTTGTTTGCTTTACTTTGGTTGCTAGGAACTAAGTATGTCTGATTAAATTACTTAGAAGGGGGCTTACAGTAGTTGTTCCAACACTTCTCCAACAACTAGTGTAATTTGGGCACTCTATTGTATTTAAACACAAATGTTGGTAACACACTAGAATCAATAAGTGGCTACCTCTTTATTAATTATATAATGGATGTGATCACCAATGGTAATTGGAAAATTATTTAGCACAGATAATGTAATAAATAAATCTCTGTCACCTGTCCTATCTCTCCAGTACGGCCACCCGATCCTCCTAGCCGGCGGCGCTTGTGGCACTTTGGCGCTGCCGACTGGGAGGCTCTTCGGCAGTACTTCTTTGATTTCCCATGGAATGATTTCTGCTTCCATGGCCGAGGACCCTCGGAGAGTGCTGAACGCATTACCGAGGTAATCCTGTCGGGCATGGAAGCATACATTCCATTCTCTTTCTCTCAGACTAATGCTAAAAAATCTTGGTTTACTCACGCCTGTTCTACTGCTGTCCCGCAATAAGGAGGAAGCATTCAAACGGTACCGACGCCTTAAAACTCAAGACTCTCATTCTTCATATGTTTCTGCCCGGAATCAAGCCAAATCTGTTCTTCGACTTGCCAAACACTCTTTCATCAATAATAAATGCACTGAACTATCCAACTCTAGCTCTTCCCAAGCTTTCTGGCATCTAGCCAAAAACCTCTCCAACAATTTATCTTCCTCGTCTTTCCCTCCCCTTTCCCACTCTGATGGCACAACCATCACTTCTTCCTCTGACAAAGCTAAACTCTTCGCTCAAACTTTTGCTAGAAACTCCACCTTGGATGATTCCGGTGCTATTCCTCCCTCTCCGCCCTCCTCTCTCTTACTTATGCCTAATATCCTAATCTCTTCTAAAGATGTACTTTCTACCCTCTCTGGGCTTAACACTAATAAGGCGTACGGTCCGGACGGTGTTCCTCCTGTTGTTCTCAAAAACTGTGCTTCCGTGCTGACTCCCTGCCTAGGCAAACTCTTTCGTCTCTGTCTATCCTCTAACGTCTTCCCTTCATGCTGGAAGTTTGCTCACATTCAACCTGTCCCAAAGAAGGGTGACCGCTCTCAACCCTCCAACTATCGTCCAATTGCTCTTATCTCTTGTCTTTCTAAAGTTTTTGAAACTATTCTTGCTTTCCAAATTTCTTAAGCATTTCTCTTCTCATAATCTGCTTTCAGATCGCCAGTATGGCTTCCTTAAGGGTCGCTCTACTGGTGATCTTCTTTCATATCTTACTAACTCTTGGTCATCCTCCTTTCGGGACTTCGGTGAGACTTTTTCTATTGCACTAGACATATCGAAAGCCTTCGATAGAGTCTGGCATAAATCTTTAATTTCTAAACTACCCTCCTTCGGTTTCTATCCCTCCATCTGTGCCTTTGTCTCAAATTTCCTTTCCGGCCGTTCCATAGCCGCGGTTGTGGACGGCCATTGTTCACTTCCTCACTCTATAAACTCCGGTGTTCCTCAGGGCTCTGTCCTATCTCCTATTCTCTTTCTAATTTTTATAAATGATCTCCTTAACTGTACCTTAATTCCCATCCATTCATACGCAGACGACTCAACCTTACACTACTCCATTAGTTTTTCAGAACGCCCCAGCCAGCAATCCCTCAACGACAAACGTAATGAAGCCATAGAACTCTTAAATTCTGATCTAAATACTATTTCCAATTGGGGCAGAGAAAACCTTGTTAACTTTAATGCTTCCAAAACCCAATTTCTCCATCTATCTACCCGTCAGGATCTCCCAGCGGACTATCCCTTATTCTTCAACAATACAAAAATCAACCCTTCATCTTCTCTCAATATTCTTGGTGTCTCTTTTTCTTCTGCTCTCATTTGGAAGGACCATATTACCAGTCTTGCTAAGGCAGCCTCCCGGAAGCTGGGTGTGCTCAACCGCCTTAGGGGGTTCTTTTCCCCTGCATAGCTTCTTGCTCTGTACAGGGGCATAGTGCGCCCTTGTATTGAGTATTGTTCACATGTGTGGGGAGGTTCCTCTCACACCGCTCTCCTGGACAAGGTTGAAAGGAAGGCCTTTCGTATCATTAACTCCCGTCCACTCACCAACTCTCTGCAATCTCTCGCTCTCCGCCGCAATGTTGCATCTCTCTCTCTATTCTATCGCTACTATAATAATCAGTGTTCCTCAGAGCTATCCCAGTGCATACCACCTCCTTTACGTAGGGCACGTGGTACCCGTCTTGCAACTCAATCCCACCCCTACTCTGTGCAACTCTCCAACCCAAGAGTGAAACGTTACTCTCAAACTTTCTTCTACTCAACAGCTGAGCTCTGGAACTCTCTCCCAGAATCAGTCTTTCCCTCTTCCTATGACTTAAATTGCTTCAAACTCCGTGTGTCCAGGCATTTTGGCTCGAACGTCCCTTGATTTTGGGCCTGTCACTCTTTCAACTATGGGGGAGGCACTCGCTATAGGCAGTTATGCCTTTTGACTCCCTCAATCACATAGAAAAAAAATAAATAAATAAAAATACCGTTTACGTTGATGCCTAGTAATCAATCCTTTGTCACACACACTGCACTGCCAGTTGGGTGAAAGTGTTAATTTCAAAGCAAAATTACAAAACCTGGCATGTGTTATGTATGTCATCAATTAGGTAGATTTAAACATTATTAAAACCAAATAGAGGTTTTGTTTTGTATATTTCAGAGACGATATGTTGTGGTCATATTATAACATTTAGTTTAACCTGGCGAATTTGCACTTGATCGTTTTGTGAAAATAATTATAATTAGAACTGATTGGCTAATAGCAATATATTGTATGTTGCTATTGTGTGTACTTATTTATATTAGTTATCATAGTTTTAACTTTTACAAATGTAAAAACGTGAATGGAACATATCATCTACTATTAAGCTGTAAGTCTTTTTCTTTCCACTGAACAACCTGGTGAACAAGCCTACATCTGTTCTATCTTAAACGACCTAGAGCAGTTAACCCTGCAACCCACCCGTATCCCGGATCACTTCGGAGTTCGCCCCAATATTCTTGAATTTTTTCTAACCTCTATCCCTTCTGCTTATACTGTAAATCTGTTCTCTCCTTTGGGCTCCTCGGACCACTAACTAATATCTGTCACCTGTCCTATCTCTCCGGTACAGCAACCCGATCCACCCAACCGACGGCACTTGTGGCACTTTTGCGCTGCCGACTGGAATGACTTTTGCTTTCGTGGCCGAGGACCCTCGAAGAGTGCTGAACGCATTACCGAGGTAATCCTCTCGGGCATGGAAGCGTACATTCCATTTTCTTTCTATCAGTCTAATGCAAACAAATCTTGGTTACTCACGCTTGTTCTACTGCTGTCCACAACAAGGAGGAAACATTCAAAACGGTACCGACGCCTTAAAACTCAAGAATCTCGTTCTTCCTATGTTTCTGCCCGCAATCAAGCCAAATCGGTTCTTCGACTTGCCAAACACTCTTTCATCAATAATAAATTCACTAAACTATCCAACTCTAGATCTTCCCAAACTTTCTGGCATCTAGCCAAAAACCTCTCAAACAATTGTCTTCCTCATCTTTCCTTC
Source organism: Paralithodes platypus (assembly GCA_032716605.1). Classification (NCBI taxonomy): domain Eukaryota; kingdom Metazoa; phylum Arthropoda; class Malacostraca; order Decapoda; family Lithodidae; genus Paralithodes; species Paralithodes platypus. The sequence goes on along the minus strand of CM064564.1, from coordinate 23,607,000 downwards.
ACCTTGTCCACTCTCGTGGCATAACCATCACCTCTTCCTCCGACAAAACTGAACTCTTCCCTAGAAACTCCACCTTGGATGTTTGCAGTGCTATTCCTCACTCTCCACCCCCTCTCATACTAGTGCCTAATATCCTCTATGTAGGGTACAGTTGGTCAAGGATGAAAGTATACAGTTTTTAGTCTGCTATAGCCACACATGGTTTGTCATGTTGGCAGCCATGACAGCCTTTCCACTAGCCCAAACCGGCGCTCGCCTCCGTTTCATTGCCCTTTGGATCACATATAATCCAGTCTTGGGGATGAAAGTGAAATATCAATATTTACCTACTTATTAATTAACAAGTATTATTAGATTCCTCTTTCTACTCATTATTTATTATGAATGTTATAATGTTAAGTGTATATCGCAATATCTTTTATAGCCACTCCATATTCGTCTACTTTAGATACACAAAAATCTAATTCCTAAACGTGGACGTAAGGAAGCCTGTGTGTTCAATGAGGTAATGACCCAGCAATTTTACTCATCTTGCGAGCGCCATTGCTTTATGAGTCAGTCCTCGAAGCATAATGAGGCTTTACTTGTGATTTTTATTTATTTATTTATTTATTTATTATTATTACTTTTATTTTTATCAGCAGAACACCTGCAAACCAACTGCAACATTGATATCACCATACCCTACATTATTAGCCACATATTACCACGTGTGAAAATGGACCTGTATTCCACCGAAATATCGTATATAGGTAGACGTTTTGATTTTCGTTTTCACTCTTGCATTTCTTGTATATCTATCAATAACATTAAGTGTTTAATATCTCCGAAGTGATATTCACGTCAAAGATTATAGAGCAATATATTCATATTTCCGTCTGACAACTAAGTCCAGGAACACGTTTTTAAACACCCTGTATAAGGTGGGCGGGCTCTGAGATATGGCTACCAGGGCTGCCAACATGACAAACTATGTGTGGCTATAGCAGACGAAAAACTGTATACTTTCATCCATGACCAACTGTACATGGTGCCCGTCTTGCAACACAATCCCACGCCTACTCTGTGCAACTCTCCAACCCAAGATTGAAATGTTACTCTCAGTTTTTCTTCTATTCAACAGCTGAGCTCCGGAACTATCTCCCATAATCAGTCTTTCCCTCTGCTTATGACTTGAATTGCTTCAGTTTCCGTGTGTCCAGGCATTTTGGCTCGAACGTCCCTAGATTTTGGCCCTGTCACTCTTTCAACTATGGGGAGGAATTTGCTACAGGCAGTTCTGCCTTTTGTCTCCCTCATTCACATAGACAACAAAATTAATTTTCCATTCATTCCTATTCATCACCACTTCTCTTGCCGTTCTTCAGCCATCTCTCTATCTTCCAACGGTTTCTTCACACTATCTCTCCATCTCCTCCGAGGTCTTCCTCTCAATCTATTTCCCCTTGTCTGACTCATATATTCTCTTTGTAAGCCTTTCATCTCCCATTCGTTCAACATGTCCATACCAGCATAGCACCCTTCTTTCTACTCTGGCCGATAATGTTCCTGTTTTCCCACTCTCCAACATACCTCTTCATTTCTCAATCTGTCTATATGCGTCATTCCACACATACTCCTAAAGCAGCTCATCTCCAACACATCCAACATTCTTTTCTCTTGTATATTCAGATCCCATGTCTCAGCCCCATACTTCACTGTTGGTACAACTATCAGTTGGTACAGTAAATTGCAATTTGAGCTTTCATTCTGAGATACATAGATATAGATGGATGCACAAAAACACACGAGTAGGCCTACATACATAAATGTATATTGCCCCGGGCATGACAGGAATCGGACCCACAATCTTAGATGGGCCAGGGATCTTATCAACCATGGTATGATCTAATACAACTATATAAATAATTACTCATTACAAAATCTGGATATATCCCGCATGAAGATACTATCCCGACCCGTCACGCATTTGTAAACCCATATTATAGAGAACGTTGCCTGAGCTTTAGTATATAATATGTATGCATATACAATGCTTATAAGTAAAATAGTTGTGTTTGCAGTCTGCGACGAAATCAGTAACAGTTTGATTTAACGGTTAGCCAAATAATCAAAATAAGACGAGCCACAAACACAAACAAAATGTCTCGTATCATCCAAAACTACAATATGTAAACAATAACATAAGTATAGTTTTAAGGAAATAAGAACAGTAGAACACTAAAAACGAAAGTATAGCTTGTGCAGCGTAAGATAAATGAATCATTTATACAAATAAGCAAACTTTCAGTAGGAAAGCAAGGCAACTCTCGAAGTGGAAGTAACACAACCACACACATTAAGGGGAGGCAGTTGTTTTTTAGAGTCCTCCTCCTCCCTCATGTTTGGCCCTATTAGTTATGACATTTCAAGACATTCGCCTCATTAGTTTGGCGTTTTCAGACCTTTTGCCCAATTCCTTTGCCAATATTAAGATCTTTCGTGCCATTTAGGTGTCGATTTTTTTCATGGCGAGCAAAAGCGAGCCTGACATTTTAAGAGGAAACGACTTTCGACCAGGAAATTTTTCTATCGAGATAAGTACAAATTTATCGTGAAAGGGATCTAGTTTTTGTTTGTTAAGCTTGATGGAGGTCTAGTGAGGAAACTAAGAAATAAAGGAATAAATGATCAAACAAACAGCCAGTCTCCCATTAAGAGTGTAGCAGGCAGACTCGGGCAGCCACTGAATGGATCAAGCCAATAAAACTAATTAAAAACCGAGGGAGGAAGTTCCCAAGGTCGTGTTCTGTGACCCTTACGACCGAGCCTCTAGCCCACTAAACCACTGGAGGGAGCAAGTGGAAGGAGAGACAAGAGAAGAGAGCAACCAAGGATCCATACCAATTAAGAAAGGTTGAGGAGTTTATATATATATATATATATATATATATATATATATATATATATATATATATATATATATATATATATATATATATTATTTATACCGTACAGTATTATGCTGTACAATTCCTGTTCGATTTAACCATCACTTTTTCTTCTTCTATGAGCAGGGCTATCATTTGTATTAATTATTAGCCACATACCATGCCCATTGGCTTCTCCGAGTAGTTTAGAGGGAATAACGTCATAATTTACTTTCCAAGAGAAATATCACACCTCCTTTCTTTATCCCACGCCAGTTACGTCACAGAGATGCAGTACTGTGATAGACTGATAATCAAATGATAGATAGTCTATATTCCTTTAAGTCGATAGATACAGTCTTGCCATTCGCATGGTCCCTTTTCATAATTAAATTGATTTCTTTCATTTTGACATATTCATGTATTGAATTTATGCTTACGTAATACCAAAGTGAGTTTATTGTGTATTAATTATATTTGCAACTGGCATATTTAATGGTACCAGAAGATACTTGTGGCATCACTTCTTGTATCCCGGCGAGAGCGTGTTTGATGGTCCCGCTTTGAGGCAATCACTTCAAAACCGCTGGCTTCTTCCCAACTGTATTGGTGTACCGCCTTTAATATGTAACGTGAAGCATTGTCAATTTGCATAATCAATTAGTTTATTTGACATACTTTGAAGTTTTTCTAACATTTAACGTAACATCATAATCGTGTTGCTAGTCAGTCGTTGTATGTGTCCCACGACCTAGCATTCCCCCTTGCTTCGCCTTCCTATTAGCGAGTCCATAGCCATGTTACTTAGTGACACCCCTTGCTTCCATTTTATTATATGTTACCTTCCATTTATATTTATATCTCTTCACCTTTCACTGTCCACCGTCTGGAGAGACTGGTTGTGTACAGCCCAGGGTTGACATGGGGTCTCTTTACAGGGTGAGTACAAAGGAGTACAAAGGAAATTAAGCAACAACAGTTCTAGTGACCCTTCTAGGTTGCTTGTCCTCCAAAACACTGAGGATCAAGTGTCCAAACAGTGGTTTAGAGTGGGTAAGGGAACATTGGAAAGGGAATTACTGCCCTGGAACTAATGTCCGTGGCAGGATTAGGAAGTTAGTAGGGGACATATGGGTTAGTAACTGAGGGGGGGATAAAATAAAGTTATTCATTTACAAACGCAGTCAGTCGCAGGTTTGATGCGAGATATTTGTCTAGGCGGAGTTTAAATGAATCAACGGTGATGCAGTCTATAACGTTTCGGGGAAGCCCATTCCACAAGTTGACAACTCGATTGAAGAAGAAATTCTTAGATTCGTGTGAGTTAAAAGATTTACCAATAATTTTGCAACCGTTTCCCCGCGTGTAATTAGATTGGTCGATAGTGAAGTACTTACTAGAGTTCATATTGTCGATGCCTTTGATGATTTTGAACACTTGAATTAAGTCACCTCTTAATCTGCGCTGGGTTAAAGGAAATAGATTTAATTCTCTAAGACGCTCTTCGTATGGTTTGTTCTTTAGGCTAGGTATCATTTTGGTAACTCTACGTTGAACTCGTTCTACCTTGTTTATATCTTTTTGGTAATAAGGGCACCAGGATTGAACGCAGTATTCCAGAAGAGGGCGGACTAAGGAATTGTAAAGGGTTAGGATAACTTCTTTGGATTTATGCTCAAATGACCTGCCTATAAAGCCAATTATTTTGTTTGCCTTCTTAACAACTTCTGAACATTGTTGACTCGGTTTTAGGTTACTCGATATTGTTACTCCCAGATCGGTTTCTCTGTTTACATTCTTAAGCTGAGTGCCATTCATCGAATAGTTTGCTTTCTCATTTAGGTATCCGATATGTAGTACTTTACATTTATCCGCATTGAAACTCATTTGCCAAATTTGGGCCCAACATGACAATTTATCTAGATTGTGTTGCATATCGTCAACTTGTTCTTTTGAGAGTACGCTATTTGCAATTTTTGTATCGTCAGCAAATTTTGAGATTGTACAGGTGAGACCCTCATCTATGTCGTTGATGTAAATTAGAAAGAGAATTGGTCCTAGTGAGCATTGAAGGTGCCTCGTCTATTGATGGTGACAACGGGGATCGCTGTTTCGGGTGCCGTAGTGCTGGCCCACAGTGCTTATGCCTTTGTTGCAACACTAACCAAGTAGTATGCTGTACATTTTGGACACCTTAGGACCAGCTAATGTATTGTTAGGCTATATAACTAATTCTTAGCTTTGTCGTCAAACTTGAGGTTTGTATGCATGAGGTTTGCTCTCCAGGTGCAGATGGGTGCATATTAACGCAACACTGCAACCTCATTCGAACACCGATGGTTCTTCTTACATTAGGACAGGGCCAGTGTATTAGAAGAACTTTAGGTATTTTGGAAGAGTTCATTAACCCCTTCACACCAGGTGATGGTACATGGGATCAATAGAGTTCTTGACACAAGCTGATGACATATGGCATTAATAATAGTCATTATTAATTCCATTAACATTCCATTGACACCATATGGGTCATCATGTTTCACACCAAACAATCAAGGTTTTCCATGGTGCAATCGCAGCCATATCTGCTTTGTGATTAACCCACTGAGCCCCAGCTAGTTAATAATAAATGTACCACCCAGGACTTGCAGGTTGTGATTTTTTTTTTCTCCAGAAAACACCAGGAATGGGTTAGAAATGAAGGAAAACCCACAAAAAATCGATCCCCTAGGACATTAAGGGGTCCTACGGTGCGCCCGAAAGTCGGAATTAACATGGGGAAATGGGTAGGCAAAAACAGATTTTTGCGCGCTCACGCGCACGCGGTTGAACTTTGAGAGTTTTCAACCATCGGCATTGTTGCGTGGGATACTTACACAGTTCCCATACAAATCTGAGCCCTCTAGGTGCCATAGAACCGGAATAATTAACCGTGACGCACTGTATGTGACGCTGGGGTTTAGCGTTACAAACATTGCCGACGCAAACAGTACGTCGCTGGTCCTCAATGGGTTAACAAAGCTCAATCCCCATCCCCTCACACACTCCCTCAAGTCTCTCCTTACTTCGACAACCACAAGCACCCCTAAAGGGGCAGTTACATATGCCCAAATTTTTGCCACCCAAGCAACTTTTGTCACCGCGCACTATCTCCTGTACACTCTTTCGTTTTCACTTCGAAATTAATTGGTCTTAATTCGGCCGTTTTAGCTTCCCGTCATGCTATTATTACATCACAATCCCTATGATATGATAAAGCTGAGCTGATAATTATAAAAACCAAGGTATGTATGACCATATTGCTCGCCATTACATAAAACAAGCAACATGAATCCACGTCTGTCGGTAAAAGTGCAAGTCAGTGGAAGCAGCAGCACGCTCATGATTGGCTATCTTATCATTACCCTGATAATTTATTTATTATCTGTATTGTTCCTTATTTATTCATTAAACTAGATATGTTTAAGTAATTTTAATGATTACTTAATAAATTACAGTACTATCGAATCTAAAGAGCTCTTAAAGAACACATGAAACACAATAATAACGTGTATATATCATAAAGTAAACACAAGCAAGATAAAGAAATTATAAACCCTGGCTGACCCCGGCTCACCCGGGTTTAGCCAATCATAGGCCTTGCTTTACGTATTACACATTTAAAATAGGCAGTGACAGTATTTCTTTCCTTGCTTGTGTTAATGTATTATACTGTATGTACGATTTTATGTGTTCCATGTGGTATTTTATAGCTCTTAAGGTTCGGATATCACCTGTCACATTATCATTAGAAGTATTAAAACTTATTTATATTAATATAGCCTACTGTATATGGAATATATTTATATATGTATATATATATATATATATATATATATATATCAATATATATTTAGGCTATAGGCTACAGGCTATATATGGAATATATTTCCACGACATAGCCTACTAATTCACGCCAAACACTATTACCGTATAGGCTACTGTACATGTAGGCTACTAAGTTATGTAAAGAGTAGCCTACTATTTAGCACATCGCATTAACCGAACCTATAATGCATAAATACGGTATTTTATCAAGATTACAAAGCATACAGAATACATAATTTTTAATAGGCTACTGAAGGAAGTATTAGGCTAATCATTGCAGTAACGAAGCTACTATTCATATTTAGTTATAACAAATCGTTTACTGTTGCAAATTATAATTAAGTTGATTATGATAACCGATATATGATAGCCTACATTTAATCCCTTGAGAGAATATTCTTCCCATTCTTGCCCAAAGTTATTGTAGGCTATTTGTACAAACTTGAAATTGCGCATTCATACTGTAGCTTACTTCTTGATTAAACAGTTTTCTCTCATCCCAATTTATTGAATATTATACTGTGATGACATATATATTTAACCCGGGAGCTGCGGGGAGACTCTTAAGAGTTCCCCCGGCGCACTGCGGGTAGACTCTTAAGAGCAGAGACTTTGAACACGTACCAAAACCGCGCGTTTATAGCCAGGCGGCTGAAAATTGGTGTGGGTATAGTACTACATGTCAACTCTCGATACCACCCCGCCAAACGCTCGCCCCGCACTCGTGCAAGCACCACCGCGCCAGTAACCACGCACTAGTCATGGAGCCTACACGTCCCTCACGCTCGCTCCCTGATGACACAACCAGCCCTCCTTCTGGTGGTGTTAGCCGCCGTGGAAGGCAGAGGGTGGCTGCCAAAGACCCTAGCTACCAGTACGACACGCCCTACAGCTCAGAGGACGAATCACCAGCACCAAAAGCACGTAAAACACGTGCAAGCAGGGCAATGGCACAGAGGTCATTGGTCTTTCGGGACACTGCCACCACGACCCAGGCCACTGCAACAACCACTACCACCACCACTGCCACCACTGCCACCCCTGCCACCCCTGCCACCGGTACCAGCGACGCAGGAGGCCGCCCTAGGGCTGCATTACCTGCGGGGGCAGGAAAAATGAAAGGCACGGGCGTAGGGAAAAGAACCCGTACGCCAGCCACAGTGCCCCTACCACCACCAACACCACCAGCCGCCCCTGGCCCGGCTGCCCCTGCCGCCCCTGCTGCCCCTGCCGCCCCTGCCGCCCCTGCTGCCCCTGCCGCCCCTGCCGCCCCTGCCCAAGGAACAGGGAAGGGGAAGGGGAAAGGGAAAGGGAGAGGGAAAGCGACTGGGAAAGCGACTGCTGGCCCTGGTGTCCCTGCCGGCCCTGCTGCCCCTGCCGCCCCTGCCGCCCCTGCTGCCCCTGCCGCCCCTGCCGCCCCTGCCGCCCCTGCCGCCCCTGCCCAAGGAACAGGGAAGGGGAAGGGAAAAGGGAGAGGGAAAGCGACTGGGAAAGCGACTGCTGGCCCTGGTGTCCCTGCCGGCCCTGCTGCCCCTGCCGCCCCTGCCGCCCCTGCTGCCCCTGCCGCCCCTGCCGGCCCTGCCGCCCCTGCCCAAGGAACAGAGAGAAGGGCGACAGGCACCACCATCATCTTGCCATCAAGGCCACGCACCACTGCTGCCCCTGCCGCCGCCGCCCCTGCCGCCGCCCCTGCCGCCGCCGCCGCCCCTGCCGCCGCCCCTGCCACCACCTCTGCTGTCCCTGTCCATAAGACTCCCGCACGTGCCAAAGTGACCCGGAAAACTCTTACACCATCTAAGTATGCCGCCCTGCTGTTTGATGGTGATTCGCAGGACATTGGCAGCCCGGGTTTCGACGACGAAGCCCTAGCACGGGACCAAGGGTGGGGGGATTTGGGAGTGGACAGTGGGAGTGAGTCCGACGTCGGTGACGAAAACGAGGAAGGGCATCGTCTGTCGAGTGAAGAGGAGGGTAATGATGATGAAGTGCTGTATCGCGACCATGGAAGCGATATTTCAGACGCAGAAGCAGACGCAGACGACATTCCGATCCCTGGCATGCCTTCGTTCGATTGGTCTGACGGGGTCAATTTTGTACCTGACGTGCCCCAGTTCAATCCTGGGACGTCAGGAACAACTGACGACTGGCCCTGTGATGATCAAGCGAACGAAAGCGACTTCTTCCTCGCTTTTTTCGACATGGAGGTAATGACGTACATCGTTGCCCAAACAAATGCCTACTACAGGTGGGTGTTTGGCAGATTGGACGTCCTTTCTCCAAAAGCGAGAATACGAGGCTGGGTGGATACGACTGTGGCAGAATTTCTGACGTTCTTTGCCTTGTTGTTCCTCATGCCTCTGATCAAGAAGCATGTGTTGCAACACTACTGGAAGCACGACCCTCTCATCGCCACCCCAACTTTCAATAAGTTCATGACTCGTGACAGATTTTTGTTGCTGCTAAGATTTATGCACTTTGCAGACAACGAAAATCCTAACAGGATTGACAGGATATGGAAAGTTCGGGATGTGTTCACCATGTTGTTGGAGAGGTATAGGAAATACTTTTACCCCTTCCTCAATTTGGTGATTGATGAGTCGCTCGTGCTCTTCAAAGGACGTCTTGTTTTCAAGCAGTATATCCCCTTGAAGAGGCATAGGTTCGGAATCAAGCTCTTCGTGTTGTGCGACTGTGAAACTGGAATAGTGCTTGACATGATCGTGTATACAGGAACTGACATTGACGTACCGAAAGCCGCTGCCAATGACCCCATGGGCATGTCAGGTGCCATCGTCAGGAAAATGTTGGCACCTTACCTGGGCAAAGGCCACATCATCTACACTGACAACTGGTATACTTCTCCTGCTCTCTGCCAGTTTCTTTATGACAACCAAACGGGGTCATGTGGGACTGTCAGAAAGACAAGAAAGTTTATGCCAAAGTTCACAGGTGATGTCATTCCTCTCACAGATGCCTCCTCCAGTGACACACCTTCAGAAGACGACCTGGCCCAGGAACACCGCGAGAGGCATGTGCGAAGAAGGCGACGAAAGGGGCAGAAATACAAGCAGCTCGAGAAGTGTGGGAAACTGATAGCCCTGAAGTGGAAGGATAAGCGAGACGTCCACCTGCTTTCCACCGTCCACACAGGTGCCCAGGTGGATTCTGGCAAAATCCACTACCGAACCAGGAAGACAATCTACAAGCCCGACATGGTAGTGGACTACACCAAAAACATGCGCCTGGTGGACAAGTCTGACTGTCAGCTGTCAGGTGTTGAGTGTCTGAGGAAGACTGTGAAGTGGTATCACAAGCTCTTCCTCCACCTAGTTGACATAACGATGCTGAACGCCTACAACTTGTGGTTGGTGAAGAAGGATATGGCCCCAAACCAGAAGCTGAAATTCCGGGAGTTCGTGTACAACGTCTCCTACCAACTCCTGGAGAAGTATGGCACCACCACTCACAGACGTACGGCATGGCGTGGGGATCACGTTCCTGACCGCATCCAGCTGGGTGTCGAAAGACACTACACAACCAACACCGAGCTGATTGGCACTCGTCACAGGCAGGTGCAGTGCACCGTCTGCAGCTCCAGTGTGAGGAAACCCCATGTGACCAAAAGAGTCACCTCAATGTGCGCCGAGTGCAAAGTTGCACTCTGCCTGGGTGACTGCTTCAGGGACTACCACACCTTCAAGAACTACTGAGTGTCGGCCCCTGCCCTGCCCTGCCCTGCCCTGGACTCGCCCCGTGCCCTGCCCTGGACTCGCCTCCTGCCCTGCCCTGCCCTGGACTCGCGCCCTACCTTACCTGACCTGACCTAATTGATCACGCTACCTCATAATGTAACATATATATTATATAATGTATAAGTTCCAAAGATGTCCCTGTGATATAGCTTTTACATTATATAATTGTATGTTTCATTATTTAGTTTATAAGTTTCAAAGATTTACATGTAATATGCCTTATTTTTTTAGTATATCAATATATGTTTGTTATTAGCCTAAGTAATGTGTATATAATTATTTTCTTACCTCAAATGAATTGTACAAAAATAAATGTTTCAATAAATCATGTCAAACCTACTATGATAATAAAATAAAACAATAAAAAAAGAAAAAAAGAAAACAAGGTCATGTCATTGTATTCTTACAATATGATATATTCTATGAATATTTCATATTGTTTGAATACAATGGCATGATCTTGTAAAAAAAAAATTTATAAATTTTTTTCTAGACAATATAAAACCTTCCCCATAACCCCCTCCTGGATTCGATCCCACTACCCTACGACACTTTGAGTTTTCCAGTCCGCGACCTTACCAACCATGCCACAGGAGCTCATACCAAATATCACTCAAAACTTCGTGTCTACAATCGAAATGACAATATACAAAAAAAATGAATTATCCCACCAATTTACGTTTGTAAATTGATGGGATTATCAATTATATCATGCCAAGGTTTATAATAGTTTGTCTCTGTCAAGAATTAGTAATTATATAACTTTATTCTGTCAAAAATTGCCCAAACACTCAGCAAAATTGCCCCTCTCAGTGTGACTCCACTCATTTTCACACGGTCAGGCGGTCACGAGGTGACCCTTGCCGCTCCTTGATTCTCCAGCTACAGCAGCTCTGTCTGGGAACAAAATTGGTATAAATACAATAATGGATAAAATACTCTTCACAAATACATTTGTATTGTATAATATTGTAAATAAAAATGAATAATAACTGTGTGGGTGTCGAAAATTGCTCAACCAGCTTTCTTATGTCTCGCCTACGCGCGTATATTGGATTATACATAGTCATGACTGTCATACAAATAATTGCAGTAGGTCTCGAATATACATTTAGATTGCATATTACTTCGAAATAAATAAGTAAACGTTTCTCTGGTGGCAATCTACCCTTTCGCAGGTGTAAGGACACACCAGTCTATATTTAGCCCTCTATCACAACAGGCAATCTGCCTGTGTTGACTCAGCACCGTCGCTGGTGGTCTATAAATATAGTACTTTATTTACAGTCAATGGCCTACATGTTTCTGTGGTACTTCACATGTGTCTAAAATGCAATGTCTGCTTGCATAAAAATGCAATTCTGAAGTCCATTTATATGTACGACATACGCATGTCTCAGTTTCTCTCTCTCTCTCTCTCCATTCCTGACTCATGTTATTGTAGACCTGTTGATGGCAACGAACACCAGCCATCTGGTAGACATAAGGGTCAAAATACCAAACATCAATACGCCTGGGGCGCCTCCACAATTATCACTAAGCTGGTTATCTATCTAGAGATCTGCCTGACTTCCATCTCTCCACGACTCACTCACTCACTGCACCCCTGCATGCCTCCCTCCCACCCACCCACCCCCAACCCCCCCTTTCAGGCTTCCGTCTTCTAGAAACACATTCACAATTTGCGTAAATATCGCATCAATTGGGCTATATGCGGTATATTCCTTGTTATATGGGACGCCTACATATGTACACGTCTTTATTATAGCATGAGAGTGCTCTAAATACAAGATTGACGTGATATTTATGGCGTAACACACCCTCTCCCCCTTTCATTCCCACCACAACTCACTCACACCTTGGTTCACGCATAGAAACTCATTGATAATGTGCGTAAATATCGCATGAATTGGTTTATATGCGGTATATTTTGATATATGGCACGTATACATACGTACAAGTCTGTATTATAGCGTGACAGTGCTCTACGTACAAGATATACGTGATATGTATGGCGTAAACCACACTCTCAGCTCATAAATTGCCGCCAAACCTCCAACACATCTTCATTCCCGCCTAAATATTCTCTTATAATTCCCTTATATATTGCAATTTTTGGTCACTATGAGGCATATTCATTGTTATATGGGTGCCCTACACATGTATACATACTCTAAATAGCCTAAAAGGGCTCGAAAAAGGAGATATACGTGATAATACGCGGTAACCCACCCCCTCCTCCCTCTCCTTCTATCCCCTGCGCGCGTAAATATTCGGCAGGGAAATCTCGCCGCTCGATGACAATCTAGCCGCGCGGTGCCATTCGCTCCACATTTTTCAACTACGGACCGTTCCCCTACCCCCCCCCAGACATTTTTTGGGGGGTCAAATATATAGGGGCCGATGCACGCAAACATTCCCTACACGATGATGTACTTTTTATCGAAATTGGCAATAGGTCCCAAAATCATCATAGGTGCGCACAGTCTTACCCTGTAGAAAACCCCCTGTGCGCCGCGGAGAGGTTAAGGATTGATCATTATTAAAGTATATTAATGCTTGTACATCATATATATATATAGTTATCACATTACTACTATTGCATGCAACACATATTTATAGGTGCCGCAACAGGTGATGCGTCCCGTACGTTCGGGACGCAAAAGTTGCCCTATTCGGGTGACAAATGGGTCCCGAAAAAGTTGCTTGGGGCGCAAAACTTGCTCCACGGAGCAACTTTTGTCACCGATTCAGGCAACTCGGGCATGTGTAAGCGCCCCTTAACTATCTCCCTTTCCCCCCATACATCTCATATGATTGCACATGCCATAAATCTCACATTCCACTCGCTCGGGAGGCAGTGAGGGACTGAGGCAATGTGAGAAGAGGGTGAGTGTAGCCTTTGTCTGAGCCACCTGATTGACACACACACACAGGCAAAGCTGCCTTCACCAAGTGTCTCCCTTAAATTCGAAAGAGTAACCGAGCCAAATTCAAGCCATGAACAAGTAAGAGTAAACCAAGATTTGTGTGCATTATGCCTCTATGCCTAAGATCATTACCCTGTGACGCTGGAGCTCAGCAGAACGCCACGTGGGCTCATCCGCTCGCTTGGCCACTCGCTAGTACTCGCCGGGGCAAGGTATTTGGCTACAGTCTATCTACAATGTTGTTCTTTCTTTCATAGTGTTCGTGTTGTTACAGACAGTCCCATGGAGGTCTTTATTTTCGTCTGTGACAACGGGAAGCATTTTATATCATGAGTTGAACATAGGATGCATTGTATATAGTTAAGGAGAGATAATAATATAGGCAGGGGGGTGGTAGTGTGTGCGTGCGTATCCATGTGCTGCCTCCCTCCTCGCTTTGTAGGCTCGCGCGCGTGACGTCTCACGCCTCTTGATTGGCTGGTGGTTCCTGGCGCCTTCTGCAGCCCTGCTGCCTGGTGACGTGGCAGCCTGTGATTGGCTGACCACCATGCCTTTGTGTGTGATCCTGGAGGGGTCCCGAGGAGTTCCTTCCTCAGAGCTTTCCTGACTAGCATACCCTTCACATGTCCCTTGCCCCCCTGTCTCCCGACTTCTACCTATAGAGCACTTTCTCTCTCTCTCAACTTCTTACCTCTCATTCTTCTACTCTATTTAATATCATAACTTCCCTTTGGTTCTGCACGATTTCATATATCGGCCATCGTATTATATGCTGAAGCTCTCAGATAACACATGTTTAATTAGGCATTTTGGAAGGGTTACCATTTTTGTCTGTAGAGGTTCGACACACTCACGGTGTCTCCCTTCCTGTATCTTGGTGGTCTGCTGGGGGATTTAATGCTAGACTGGGATAAGGCTACTGGTGTTGTGATTTCCGATGTGTACTAGGTTTTGTTGAACCTGTACAATCGCAACGGAGACGTGGGAAGCCTAGGTGGTCTTTCTGACTGTGTACCTTGTGAGTTTAGCACTGTGTTGCGAGTGAGGGCTTTTGCCTCTGCCACCCAACACTGTGCTAACTCGTTTGCTTTGACTTTCAGAGGGTCGCCAGGAGAGAACCAGATACTAGCGATCTGGATCTCTCAAGAGCGCACCCCGTCAATTAACGTAATTTGGCCGCACAGCCTTAAGGACTTCGCTAGGCTACGAGCCGCTTGCTCAGCCATTGTTTCCTAGCCTACTACATCCCCGCTAGACTTTATTCGCCTAGCAGACACCAGATTTAGATTATAAACTCTTTCTGTTATGTATGCATTATTATTCACGGCATTTATTAGTCTAGGTTGTTGTTGAGTTGCACAACCCTAGTAGGCTGTTTCGTTGATGAGGAAGTACTTCTTTTGCTGTTTGAGTTCCTACTATTGCGCAGTTATTATTATTCCCGTGCCAGTTAACCCTATATGTCCTTACAATTGACATATCCTGTTCCTGCTTTATACTACTGTTATGCCCTGTTTTTCTACAGGTTTAACTTGGGTAATGTGAATTCTAAATTGACAGGGTATATAAGGCTGCATGCACAATACAAGATATGAGGAATAGAGAAACACATGGTAGCAAGTTACATGATCACGTTTATTGATATACCACTGCAGAATACTTGTGTAAGACAATATAATAGAATTGAACAACACTAGCATAAGTGGATCTGGATGGAGCCTAGTCTCCCACTTCCAACGTTCAGGTATTAATCTTCTGATCACTGGCTTTGATTTCACAGGTTTATATACCGAAGACCATCAATGTTACTTATAGATTCATATTCACTGTTAGATTTATTACTGGTAGCTCTGGTGCACAAGTAGTAGTTCACAGACTAGATTAGACACACGTATTTTTAGAGCACGGGAAATCTAGTAACCTCAGGGGGTACTGATCTAAGTTTTATATCCTTGTCTCAGAAATACATAGAATGCAAATCAGTGGGCGAACGTTAGATATCACTAGAGTTTTAATATCTGAATAAAGTAATTACGAGAGTCAAGGTCGCCTGTTAATTAAAGAGCACTGATCGCTTAGTACGTCCCAAATGGAATGGTTAAGTATGAATTACACTGGGCAAGGTCTTAGCCACTTCGTAGAAATATTAATTAGTGAATCTAAAACAGCACAGTAATATGTAGTACTGCTAAAGGGAATCTTGGGTAGTATCTGATGGGTCTGGTCCTGGTTATCTTGCGTCCATGATGTTGGGGGCTAACGACTGGTTCCGCGGCCGTCCAGGGGGGCCATATGTGTGAAGTTCTTCAATACGTGGGCAGGTCCTTCTATCCAAATCTGCCACGGAGTCTGCCGGTTCTGGGATCTCACTCCGGAACAACACAAGGGCAGAGCTAGAAATTAACTGCAGGGTAGTGACCCCTGGTTGGTGTCTAGCTTTCAACTGATTTGACTGGGGGCGGGAGTTAGATTTATAGGCTCGGTTCTGGACCCTGTAGACAGTAGGGATCTCGAGTCTTATGGACTTAATTGAGCTCTCAATAGATATGGGGACTAGGTAAGATGGTATTTACTGTTGTGGCACAGGGCGATAGGAAGCCTTTATATTTTCATATAACTGAGCCTAAGTAAGAGGTACTATTTTGGCTATACTGGACGTATTTAGGGGAGAGAGACTGGATCTACTTTGCGAGGAGGATGGGGACAGCTGTGATAGGAGCGTCTCTCTAGATTGTTCAATCTTCATTCTATGGTATAGCTGAGGTGCTAATTTAGTGATCAGAGCATGCAAGAAAGGTAAATGGTTTATTGTGAGTTAATAGAGGTTAGTAAAGGTGTTAGTCATTCATGGTTAGTTCATTGATAGGAAGAATTCCTGTGCTACCTGGCAATGACTCGAAAGTCAAAACAGGGGCCAGGTATACCTCCGCGGGGGTGGGGGTCTCCCTCCTCGGGTGGGCAAAAAGGGGGAGCTGGGCGCCCTCTCTCTGATATAGTCGTCCGGCGGCTGTGGCTAGGGGCTTGCCATATCACCAGTGTATGTAATAACCCTCTGTGTATGAGACAGATGTGAGTGTCTTTAATACCAAAACCGAAGGTGCCTTAGCTAGCTGGTTTTACTCGGCTGGTTGTTAATTGTAGGGTTTGCTGGATATGGTGGAGACTGGGTTGCTAACTCTGCCACATTTATCTGGAAGTATGGCAATAGAAGTTAGTTACTGGCGGGGCGGCTAGCCTCACACCGACGACCATTGGGTGCAGGGTTGTGAATGTGTTGTAAGAGAATAGATGGCATGCAAGGGGCTAGTAAAGTTCTAATGTTGTTCTGGCCTACTAAGTGAAGGTAGGCTGGATAGGAGTATATATATAAAAGGTTGGAGAGCGTTAGTAACGGACAATTCAAGGATCTTCAAGAGGTATGAGAGAGAGGCTAGGTCGGACAAGAGTCGAGAAGCGCGGGTGTCTTAATGAGAGGGGGGCGGAGTTCAAGGGCTACAGGGAAATTTTGCCCCTAAGGTCCCTGGGCGTGGGGGTGGCATTAGGCTACAATTGATATGGAAGTTTGAAAAGGCAGTAGAATACGTTAGCCAAATGCTACCGGGGAATGCAACTATGGGGTGGTATATGAGTCTGGAAAAGATAGAGTTATGTGATCAGTCAGAGGGTTATGGATACTATTAGTTGGCCCTGGGAACTGCGTTTTCTATTAAATATAAAATACCAACCACAGCGGCAGTTCGTAGGGGTACTTAGTTATTGTTTCGGGGTACTTATGACAGATACTGGTAACCAGGTTATCTTATACAATCTCTGGTTGGGGTAAGAGGTGTAAGACACGAAATAAATTGGCGTAGTATGGGCTGTGGATACGAAGGAGGCAAGGGGAAGACGTATGACAATTGTGGAAAGTAAATGGAAAAAGGTGAACACAATGGCGGATAAAAATACTTAACCTAAGGATTGCATACATAGATTTATGGGGCGATGGGTCTTCAGAAGCTTAGTCTGGCAAGACAAGATGTTAGGGAATGTTAATATTAATACTTAGTTACTAGAGGAGCAATGCAAGGGGCGACTGAGCACGGGTTACATATATCTATACTCGTCATGGAAAATGAAAATCATCTTTGGAAAATCATCTTTGTAGCAAGGACAGTGCCGCTATGTCATATCAATGCTGGTGGCAGTTAATATTATAGACTTAGTTACTAGAGGAACAATGCAAGGGGCGACTGGGCACGGGTTACATATATCTATACTCGTCATGGAAAATGATATACGAGGTCTAGGGACAGCGTGGGTGTTTTAACTTCTAAGATATATAACATCTACTTCTCGGATGCAAGAACATACATAGATATAATTATGGCTGTCTGATGTGTTGGCATTGGCTCAACGTCGGGACAGGCATGGGTGTTTTTAATATGAATGTATATTCCTGTTCATCATCTTTGTAGTTAGGAGTGTAGGACACGAGGGGGTTAGTGTACGTGAGGTGTGGAAAATGGTCAGTTTTAGAAAAGGTAAATGGGTGTGTCCTGGAGCTGTTTAGCCCTGCGGGCTTGGGCCTGTCTGAAATGGCTGGCTCGGTCAGCTGGTCCTTTCGTTCTGTGGACCTTTCCTTTGGTGTTTCTGTGTGGTGTTCGTTCATGGCTTCTGTGGTGGGCTTCTCGTTCTGGGGCATTTTAACTACAGTTCAAAATCCGATAAGATCATCTTACCCCAGCATCAGACTTTCTTCAGAAGATTCCTGCTCGATGCTTTGGGACTTTCGTTCACTTTCTTTAGTATAGGAGTGACAGTTCATTATTGTTTAGAGTAACTTTAAATATACCTTCTTCTAGTTTGCATTAAATCATTGGAGTGATTTAATTAAGATCTCTATCTTTTCCTAGTATACCTTATTACCGTAATTGTATGTTGTTGTGATCAGGCTGTATCAGAGATCATCAGCCTGTAGTAGTAGTGCACTTATACTGAGTTATAGGATACCCCGTTATCGCAGATTTAACTCTGGAGTGTATAGGTGTTTTTGTGCGCCGGCATTATAAGTTCAGGGGTTGGATCTAGTGTTACCGTTGTGGCTGTGTGCTTTCATAGTCCAATGATTAAGAGCTTGTTTTATACGAGCCCCGGTCGTAACAACCCCAGTAATGTGTTCAGCCCACACCAAGAGTTCCCGGGCACGGAAGTAAAAATAATTCCGTGGAAAATCAGAGAAGTACTGTTGAAAAACCTCACCAGTTGGCAGCACCAAAGTACTACAAGCGCCATTAGCTAGGAGGATCAGATGGCCGTACAGGAGAGATAGGAGAGATAACAGATAAGGTTACGATCGATCAGAGGAGCCCAATGGAGAGAACAGGTTTACAGAGTAAGTAGAAGGATTAGAGGTTGGAAATAAGTCAAGAATGTTGAACCGATCTCCAATGCATTCAGGAATATAAGTAGGGTACTGGACTAATTGTTCTAGGTCATTTAGGATAACAAAGATGTAAGTTTTTTTTCAACATATTGGTCAGTGAAATGAGAAGAGGGAAATTGGCGGTTGTGATTATTGAAATGTCCTAATTGGAGATTTCAGAGAAAGGGGAGGTCTACTGTATTTGTTTTTAAATGAAAAATCTTGCTTACAAACACACTGGCACACAGAACTTCAAACAATGACGATCATAAAATTTCTGAATATTCCGTTAGATGAATAACATAGAAACAGTACAGAAGAGATAATAACCATCATCATTTTCTCCTACCCCCGTGGGAAAGCTCCACTAAAGAATGGCCATGACAGAAAATACTTCAGGCTACTTGGTCCAGAAATGCCCGTGCCACTATGCCCCTTCCATTACAAAGAAATGTGTTCAATATATAATCCCACTTCCTCTCCCAGACCATAGGTGGTTTCCACTAATAGTTGTTCCACACACCATACTTAAATGTATCTTTCCTGGTATTATGTCGTCATCCATTCTTTGAACATGACCAAACCATTTCAAGGTACTTCTTTGTAACCACTCAATCATTCTGGCATTCAATGCCCATAGGTTGCTTATCCATTTCAAAACACTGACACACTTCCATCGTACCTAGATCATCTAGCCTATTCCCACCAGCTGTCATTTTGAACAAACTCTTCACCACAGCTATTAGTTTGTGAATTTCTTCATTATGTCATGCCCTGTAAGAGTGTTGTCTGACTTTTTCAATTCTTTACTGACCATTCTTCCTTTCAAGATACAATCAAGTTCTCCAATCTACTCTATACCTTGCATTATTAATATTTTGTTTTAACTTTTCATTATAGCATAAATTCACATTATAGCTCCCAAATACTTCAAACTTTAAACAACCTATTCCAATTCTGCTTTGCTCAGTGTATACCTAAAAATGTTCTCAAGTTCTTTCTAGATTTTCTAGTTCGTCTTACTTAAAGTAAAATCAGTGGTTTCATGCATTCTTCTGTTAAACACCATTGTTTTAAATGTTCCAATCTTGATATTTAGCTTCCTATTTTCAAACATCCTGTTGAAGTCAGTGACCACTATCTGGATTTATTTCACATTTTTCGTCAACAGGACGGCATTGTCCACATATAAGCTTGTTAAAACTTTCAATCCCTTCTCTGATTCCAACCTAACTCCTTTGCCCATTGTTCCCGCTCTACATTATCTGACCACTCCATCCATGTATATATTTTACTGCCAAGGTGACTTAACACATCCTTGCCTTACGCTTATGTTGACCGAAAATCTTGCTTAACTTATTGCCTTCCTTCACATTTGCCAATGCATACATATATTAAGATTTTTCTATTAATATTTTGTGTCATGCCCCAGCTAGGGTTCGAACCCAGGCCAGTAGTGTAGCACTTCAGCACCTAAACCACTAGACCACCGAGGAGCTGAAAAGTAGTGGCTTCATTTGGAATTATATCCCATCCACCACCACCCACTCCGATTCGTGATCACTTAGCTAGATACCATACACACAAACACTAACAACTAAGTATTAGTGGGATACTTGTAATCTGGGGCACATTGAAGGCTTCACTGAATAAACAAGTAGAGCACTAATAAATTAATAATATTATTAGAAATTTCCTCCCAGACCATACAGTATACTGTCAACATATCCCACAGACCCTCCCTATCAACTTGATATTAGGCTTTTTTCATTTCAATGCATAATGTATAAAGTTATCTATTCTTGGTTAAATATTTCTCTATCAACAATTTCATTGAGGTTATTCAATTACATCTCAAATACAATACTACTAGAAAAGGTGAAATACAAACATGCCATAATATTATATGATACTCCAATGATTTACTTAGTAAACAATCACATTCCTAAGATTAACAACTGTATTTTTAGGAATAGCCTTGTTGTTATATAGAACACGGAAATCTCTAACCCTTGAACATTTGGTGATGTCTAAAACATTTAGTCATGTAACTAACATGTGTTTGGAAGATAAATTATATCATAATACATATATGTATTTATGTATGTATATATTCAGGAACACATAACATAGATGAAGTTGACCGACTCGAGACCAAACGTAAACAAAATTATTCCAATTCTTTGGGTCAGGGACCACTTTCATTTTCTCTCGCCTCTCTCTCTCTCTCTCTCTCTCTCATATATATATATATATATATATATATATATATATATATATATATATATATATATATATATATATATGCAGATGACTCTACCTTACGATATTCAACTAGTTTTCTAGAACGCCCTAGCAATCAATCCCTAAAAAGCTCACATGATGAAGCCATAGAACACTTTATCTTCTGATCTAACTACCATTTCCAATTGGGGCAGCACAAATCTTGTTGCTTTCAATGCTTTCAAATCCCAATTTCTCCGTTTATCTACCTGTCAAAAACTCCCATAGGACTATATCCCTTATACTTCAACAAAACATAAAATCAACCCTTTATCTTCTCACATTATATTCGGTGTCTCTTTTTCTTCTGATCTCAACTGTGCTCAACCGGTTCAAGAGGTTCTTTAATCCTACACAGCTTCTTGCGCTGTACAGGGGCACAATGCGTTCATGTATTGAGTATTGTTCACATGTGTGGGGAGGATCCTCTCACACAGCATGTCTAGACAAAATAGAAAGCCTTTCGTCTCATTACACCGGTCTATTCACCGACTCTCTGCAATATCTCTCTCTCCACCACAATGTTGCATCTCTCTCGCTATTCTATTGCTATTACAATAATCAGTGTTCCTTAGAGCTCTCTCAGTGTATACCACCTCCTCTATATAGGGTACGTTATACCCGTCTTGCAACACAATCCCACCCCTATTCTGTGCAACTCTCCAGCTCAAGAGTGAAATGATACTCCGAATCTTTCTTCTATTCAACAGTTGAGCTCTGGAACTCTCTCCTTAAATCCATCTTTCCTTCATTCTCTGACTTAACTTGCTTGAAACTCTGTGTGTCCAGACATTTTGGCTTGAACATTCCTTGAATTTGGCCCTGTCTCTCTTTCAACTATGGGGGAAGCACTCGTCAAAGGCAGTTTTGCCTTTTGTCTCCCTCATCCACAAAAAGTAAAAAAATAAAAAAAATAAATAAATAAATAATACACATATATATATATATATATATATATATATATACCGGTATATATATATATAGTACGGTATATATATATATATATATATATATATTATATATATATATATATATATATATATATATATATATATATATATATATATATATATATATATATATATATATATATATATATATATAAAGTATACATAAAGTATATATCACAAATATACGTGAGCTACTAAATGTTGTTAAAACTCACCCAGGCCCGACAGTCAGGACGAGTGTCCATGCTTTAATTAACTACACCATTGCGTGATAAAGAATAGCTAACCTTGTCCTATTTATATAAAGGAGAAGGAGAAATCCTACTTGGAGAAAATATTCGTATACAAGTTGTAGGATCCATATTCCAGATATATAATATAGTACATGTGATAGTATTACTATCTATAAGGTTCAGGCTTTTACATATACTTGTGATTACTATAGACATACTTTGCAACTATACTGTAGATCATTTGACTAGTTATCATGTTATAGTACTAGATTATCCATTACTATAGACATACTTTGCAACTATACTGTAGATCATTTGACTAGTTATCATGTTATAGTACTAGATTATCCATTACTATAGACATACTTTGCAACTATACTGTAGATCATTTGACTAGTTATCATGTTATAGTACTAGATTATCCATTACTATAGACATACTTTGCAACTATACTGTAGATCATTTGACTAGTTATCATGTTATAGTACTAGATTATCCATTACTATAGACATACTTTGCAACTATACTGTAGATCATTTGACTAGTTATCATGTTATAGTACTAGATTATCCATTACTATAGACATACTTTGCAACTATACTGTAGATCATTTGACTAGTTATCATGTTATAGTACTAGATTATCCATTACTATAGACATACTTTGCAACTATACTGTAGATCATTTGACTAGTTATCATGTTATAGTACTAGATTATCCATTACTATAGACATACTTTGCAACTATACTGTAGATCATTTGACTAGTTATCATGTTATAGTACTAGATTATCCATTACTATAGACATACTTTGCAACTATACTGTAGATCATTTGACTAGTTATCATGTTATAGTACTAGATTATCCATTACTATAGACATACTTTGCAACTATACTGTAGATCATTTGACTAGTTATCATGTTATAGTACTAGATTATCCATTACTATAGACATACTTTGCAACTATACTGTAGATCATTTGACTAGTTATCATGTTATAGTACTAGATTATCCATTACTATAGACATACTTTGCAACTATACTGTAGATCATTTGACTAGTTATCATGTTATAGTACTAGATTATCCATTACTATAGACATACTTTGCAACTATACTGTAGATCATTTGACTAGTTATCATGTTATAGTACTAGATTATCCATTTCAATAAAAGGTCAGGAAGAGAGAGGATCATTCTCGGGTATACCTTCATTACTTACACTAAGTATCCCCTCGTCTCTCTCTCTCTCTCCTCCATGATAGCCTCTAGTGTTATAAGTTACATACCGGTATATGTATTACACTTTAAGATACGAAGCAGACCTTGTATAGCTCTTATGAAGATTTAATAAAACTGGCAAATTATTCAAATTGAAGGATATCAGTATCCTAAGAGTATATTTCTATAAAATAAAAATAAAAACATATATTATATGTTGACCTCAAGAAGCTCCGACGTGGTAGAAGATTACTAAGATATATTTAAACGGCAATAAGAAGCCCTTATGATTTACAGTATATACTGATATATATATATTTAAGGAATAGTAAGGCCAACGTAAGGAACCACATCATTATTTGATAACGTTTCGGCTTCTCTTCATGAGCCATCATCAGATCTAAAAATTAAATGAACGTACATGTAGTTAATTTGTTGTGTAAAATTGTATTATCTATAAATTATGTACATATAATTTTACCATAGAATGGGGAACTAAAACGAAAGGAGTGACACTTTTGACTATCGTTGTGTTAGTGTAAAGTGAAGTAACTAAGTTGATAGTGTATAAGCAAGGTTTAACAGGGGGATATTTGAGATTTTGATGTAATTTGTCTTAAGTAAAAATAAATACATATTAATTAGTTAATACAAATTACATCAAAATCTCAAATATCGCCATGTTTAGCCTTGCTTATACACTATAAACTTAGTTACTTTACTTTACACTAACACAACGATAGTCAAAAGTGTCACTTCTTTCGTTTAATTTTTAGATCTGATGATGGCTCATGAAGAGAAGCCGAAACGTTATCAAATAAAGATGTGGTTCCTTACGTTGGCCTTACTATTCCTTAAACGACTCCGCTTCCCCAAGGACAAGATTATAGCTGAAATATATATATAAATAATACATTTCATAAATCTTTCAAATTGCTGAACATGTCTTCGTGTTGGCTCTTCTTAAAATTGTATTGCCAATTTCCCAGTTCTTATTAAATTTAGGGTGTAGACGGCTACTAACTTATGAACAGTAGTCAGTTCAATATAATATTAACCCCCTGAGCCCCAGGCAATATAATATAAATGTACACTCCAGGCCCAGCAGGTTGTCACAACATTTTTTTCTTCAGAAAGCACCTGGAATGGGTTAGAAATGAAGGAAAAACAACAACAAACCGATCCCCTATGTCATTAAGGGGGATGACCTGTTTTTGTTCTGTCCTTTTCTATCTTTCTCTGGCTTGTATCCATTTGGCCCCATTCAGCCTACTGTTTTAAGACATTTACCCCCATCCAGGTGTAAATTTTTTACTGGTGAGCAGTAGCGAGCCAGCATATTTTGTATTTTTGTTTGACAGCAGGCTAAATTTGTACATTTTTCGATAGAAATATGTCTCCGGCGAAGCCGGAATTCTTCATATAATGCTGGCTTGCTATCGCTCGCCAGGAAGAAATCGACACCTAGATGGGGATAAACGTCTTAAAATAGTTGGCTGAATGGGGCCGAATGGATACAAGCCAGAGAAAGAGAGAAAAGGACAGAAATAACAAAAAGCAGGTCACCCCCCTTAAGGGGTCCTAAGGGGCACCCGAAAGTAGGAATGAACATGGGGAAATGGGTAGGCAAAAACATGCAAAAACAAGTTTTTGCGCGCTCACGCACACGCACATGGACTTTGAGGGTTTTCAACCATCGGCATTGTTGCGTGGGATACTTACGCAGTTCTCATACAAATCAGAGCTCTCTAGGTGCCATAGGACCGGAGTAATTAACCGCGACGCACCCTATGTGTCGCTGGGGTTTAGCGTTACATACATTGCCGACGCATACGCTGTGGCGCAGGGGTCCTGTGGGTTAACCCGTTCAGTACCAGGGACGTCCTTTTCATCATATTCTGGCGACTATTAGACGATTTCATTCATCTTAGGAAGGACGTCTAGCAATAATAAGACTTCAAACTATCTCAACCAACCCTTTCAACTACAACAGCTACTGCATAATATCGTTTAAATACAGCTAGACAAAATATAACGCACGTCGCTGGTACTGAAAGGGTTAACCAAACTTACCTCTTTCGTTTGTTGAACCATTAACCGTGTGTGTTGATATAGTTCCCAGCCCCAGCCAAGATCATAATGTAGGAACATCGTGATAATGCGTGGTGGCCCACACTATCATCTCATGTATTAGAACACACACACACACACTCTCTCACTCTCTCTTTCTCATGACTCTTATTATTGGGTTTATCATTGATTTTAGGTACTGTTTAGTTTAGACAATTTTACAGGCTAATGAGTGTTTAACAAATGATGTATTTTACAGCCCAATCTGCTTCCTTAATAATAATAATAATCGTCTGGTTACTTATATAGCGCCCGTTCTCCTCCTTCCAGGATTCACAAGCGCTTGGCTTTCTTCAGTCTACCAGAGACCATTACCAATCCCCCTTGCTCATGGGGAGATGGTAACCGGCGGCTATATCCCAGAAAAAACTTTTCAATCTGAGCGGGAATTGAACGCTAGACCTTCAAGATGGGATTCAGGCACGCTATCAACTGAGCCAGCCGGACGGCTGTTTGCTCAATGTTTGCTCATTATCCCTTCCTACCCGGGCTGTCTTACCCAATGACGGTCGCCCCTACCCGGGCAAAATGGCTGTAAAACGTCTAGGCCTAGGCTACCGTATTTATGTTTATTTTCACTGCTAGAACTTTCCCACTCATCTATGATCGTAGTGCCGTTTTCAATCTGTATTTTGGCGTTGAGTAGAGCTCTGTAAGTCAACTGGTTCAGTTGTGATGACGATTTCAGTGGACCCAATATTGCAGAGATGTTGCCAATATGGGGGCTTTTCAGACACTAATTTCGTCTGACGTCAGAACAAAAACATTGAAGAGTCTTCTCCTTCTTGTTTTCGGAGGTGCGGTGACGCAACGCTTGGGTTTGTTGACATACGTCGTACGCACGGCGTTCAGACCAAGCTTAATTAGGCTATTAAGCTGCTGCCTTAGATAAGGCATACTGGGTAGCGGCCCTTCTTTCGTGCTGTCCTTACCTAAGGCAGACCGGGTAGGAAGGGTTAAGGTATGAATCTATGTTTTGATCCAAGAATTTACATTACATTTATTTTGTTAACCCTTCACCACCATTACGTAATTTTCATCATAGTCTGGTTACATTTAGACGATTTATCTTAATTTATATTCTACCTCAACAACTCAAATGGACACATGCGATCTCAATAAACCCTCTTAGTAACATAGGTCCTTCTTAAACTGCATAACATCATCTAATATTAGCCAGAATTAAAAGGAATTAAGGCGTCATGGTGGTGAAGGGGTTAATAGAGTACACTTATGAACAAGCTTGTTCCACATTTTACAATATGTGGATAATCAAGAAGGGTTGATAGCCTCGGAAGTCTTGTTTTAAGGGGGGTCACCGGCTTTTTTCATCTTTCTCTCCTTTTCTCTCTTTCCCTGGCTTGTATCCATTCGCTCCCATTCAGCCAACTGTTTTAAGACGTTTATCCCCATCCAGGTGTCGATTTCTTCCTGGCGAGCGATAGCTCGCAATGTCTCCGGCTTCGCCGGAGACATTTTTACTATCGAAAAATTTACAAAATTAGCTTGCTGTCAAAACAAAAATATATATATGCTGGCTCGCTATCGCTCGCCAGGAAAATATTGACACCTGGATGGGGTAAACGTCTTAAAACAGTAGGCTGAATGGGGCAGAATGGATACAAACCGTAGAGGGAGGGAGAGAAAGATAAGAAAAGCGAGATGAGCTCCCTTAACTGACTAATAAGGTGTAGGAACGATCTAAATCACCAACAGATTTTCTCTAAAAAATAATCCATTCGTCTAAAGAGAGCATAAGCACTATTGAAAAGCAAATGATTAACCCCTTCTGTACCGGCGACGTCATTTTTAGTTTATGCTAGATGTATTTAGACGATTGTGTGCAGCTTAAGAAAGATCTGTGGTAGTAAAATGGGTTAAATAAGAGTGTTAGAAGCGTGTTAATAGTTGGAGGTCCTTCTTGAACTGAATATAATCGTCTATTAGTAGATAGTAAACAGAATGGAACCGGTACTGAACGGGTTAAGGGGAAGAAGACCGTTTTTCTGGACCCCCTTCTCCCTAATGTATAACCCCATTAGTTTTGAGATTATAAGACGTTCGGCCCATTAGTTTGGCGATTTTAACACCTTTCGCCCCATTTCGTTGTCAATTTTAAGGCCTTTCGTGCCATTTAGGTGTCAATTATTTCCTGGCGAGCGATAGCGAGCCTGCAATTTTAAGAGGAAACGGCCTTCGGCCGGGCCATTTTTCTACCGAAAAATTTACAAATTTATCTTAAAGGGGGGTCTAGGGGGTGTTTTTAAGCTTGATGGAGGTCTAGGGAGGAAACTACGAAAAATATATGAATAAATTAATTAATAGACCAACAAACGGCCAGTCTGCCCTTAGTCAAGAATGATACCCAGGTTCTAATACAACATAGACCATTTATCTCAAGCGTTACAGATGCTGCTTATGATTAGGTAGGTCTTTGTATTAACTGTGTTGGTGGTGTAATGGTTTATATGCTTATGTTCTGGGTGTGGTGTCCCGAGTACGAATCCCGGGAGGACCATATGCTTTCATTGGTTTATTCAAGTACATTGGGCTTTGTAACTGATGACTATTGTTAAGAACGGGGTGTTATTTATTTTTGAATCACTCGTGTATGTTCAATTAATATCTAAGCTTAAGGGGGCCCACCTCGCTTTTTTTTCTCTTTCTCTTTAGCTTGTATCTATTTTGTTTTAATTTTCTATATTCCAACTACTCCCTCTCGGGCATAGGCTGATAAACCTTTACACTCAACCGCTGAACACGGTGAGGCCCTTGAGGTCTTGCTCCAGTCTAGGGAGTGAGACATGCGAAGCTTCACGGCTCGAAGCAACTCCATCTCTGAAGCCGCCTCGCCTCTGCGCTTCACAGTCTCACCCCCACATACTCGGACCCTCACTCTCAGAACGCCACCTATTGAGCAATTAACTCACTAGGCATTGCCCCCCTGTAGCATATTTTTGAATATGGGAATATTCATACAATGCTATTTAATCAGGGAACAATGAGGGTATTTTTTTGGCATTTCGGTGTGCTGTGGTAATGCACTGATACTAGGTACAGCACCAATTCTATCCCAATAATATCTTCCCATTGACATAGTGGGATTCGAACCCGGGTCCATTGGATTACCAGTCCAGTGGCAAGACCACTCCGTCACACCTCCCCATTCAGCCTACTGTTTTAAGACGTGTCAGGTGTCAATATTTTCGTGGCGAGCGGTAGCGAGCCAGCATAATTATATATATTTTTGTTTTGACAGCAAGCTAAATTTGTAAATTTTTCGATAGAAAAATGTCACCGACGAAGCCGGATTTCTCCATACAATGCTGGCTCGCTATCGCTCGCCAGAAAGAAATTGACACCTGGATGGAGATAAACTTTTTAAAACAGTTGGCTGAATGGGGCCGAATGGATACAAGCCAGAAACAGAGAGAAAAGGAAAGACAGATAAACACAAACAGGTGACCCCCCCCCCCCCCCTTACATTGTATTTGCTTGTTTCGGGCGAAATATTACACCTTAACAGCCGCTTTCCCGACACATTATTACAGAACATGTAACTTCCACGTCTGATAGATAGTGTAACTTCCACGTCTGATAGATATTGTATAGTTTCCAAATTGACCACTTGCGAGTTTCAGGCTATAAGGAAGTTGGAGCCGTAGACATTGATAGTCAGCAGAAATGTAATAATAATGGATAACACGTATGTTGAATTAAGTTATATGTCGTAACAAAGGTGCTACAACCACATTGTAGCTGGTAATTTAGTTATATGTCGTAACAAAGGTGCTACAACCACATTGTAGCTGGTAATTTAGTTATATGTCGTAACAAAGGTGCTACGACCACATTGTAGCTGGTAATTTAGTTATATGTCGTAACAAAGGTGCTACAACCACATTGTAGCTGGTAATTAAGTTATATGTCGTAACAAAGGTCCTACAACCACATTGTAGCTGGTAATTAAGTTGTATGTCGTAACAAAGGTGCTACAACCACATTGTAGCTGGTAATTAAGTTATATGTCGTAACAAAGGTGCTACAACCACATTGTAGCTGGTAATTAAGTTATATGTCGTAACAAAGGTGCTACAACCACATTGTAGCTGGTAATTAAGTTATATGTCGTAACAAAGGTGCTACAACCACATTGTAGCTGGTAATTAAGTTATATGTCGTAACAAAGGTGCTACAACCACATTGTAGCTGGTAATTAAGTTATATGTCGTAACAAAGGTGCTACAACCACATTGTAGCTGGTAATTAAGTTATATGTCGTAACAAAGGTGCTACAACCACATTGTAGCTGGTAATTAAGTTATATGTCGTAACAAAGGTCCTACAACCACATTGTAGCTGGTAATTAAGTTGTATGTCGTAACAAAGGTGCTACAACCACATTGTAGCTGGTAATTAAGTTATATGTCGTAACAAAGGTGCTACAACCACATTGTAGCTGGTAATTAAGTTATATGTCGTAACAAAGGTGCTACAACCACATTGTAGCTGGTAATTAAGTTATATGTCGTAACAAAGGTCCTACAACCACATTGTAGCTGGTAATTAAGTTGTATGTCATAACAAAGGTGCTACAACCACATTGTAGCTGGTAATTAAGTTATATGTCGTAACAAAGGTGCTACAACCACATTGTAGCTGGTAATTAAGTTATATGTCGTAACAAAGGTGCTACAACCACATTGTAGCTGGTAATTAAGTTGTATGTCGTAACAAAGGTGCTACAACCACATTGTAGCTGGTAATTAAGTTATATGTCGTAACAAAGGTGCTACAACCACATTGTAGCTGGTAATTAAGTTATATGTCGTAACAAAGGTGCTACAACCACATTGTAGCTGGTAATTTAGTTGTATGTCGTAACAAAGGTGCTACAACCACATTGTAGCTGGTAATTAAGTTATATGTCGTAACAAAGGTGCTACAACCACATTGTAGCTGGTAATTAAGTTATATGTCGTAACAAAGGTGCTACAACCACATTGTAGCTGGTAATTTAGTTGTATGTCGTAACAAAGGTGCTACAACCACATTGTAGCTGGTAATTAAGTTATATGTCGTAACAAAGGTCCTACAACCACATTGTAGCTGGTAATTAAGTTATATGTCGTAACAAAGGTGCTACAACCACATTGTAGCTGGTAATTTAGTTGTATGTCGTAACAAAGGTGCTACAACCACATTGTAGCTGGTAATTAAGTTATATGTCGTAACAAAGGTGCTACAACCACATTGTAGCTGGTAATTAAGTTATATGTCGTAACAAAGGTCCTACAACCACATTGTAGCTGGTAATTAAGTTATATGTCGTAACAAAGGTGCTACAACCACAATGTAGCTGGTAATTTAGTTGTATGTCGTAACAAAGGTGCTACAACCACATTGTAGCTGGTAATTAAGTTATATGTCGTAACAAAGGTGCTACAACCACATTGTAGCTGGTAATTAAGTTATATGTCGTAACAAAGGTGCTACAACCACATTGTAGCTGGTAATTAAGTTATATGTCGTAACAAAGGTGCTACAACCACATTGTAGCTGGTAATTTAGTTGTATGTCGTAACAAAGGTGCTACAACCACATTGTAGCTGGTAATTAAGTTATATGTCGTAACAAAGGTGCTACAACCACATTGTAGCTGGTAATTAAGTTATATGTCGTAACAAAGGTGCTACAACCACATTGTAGCTGGTAATTAAGTTATATGTCGTAACAAAGGTGCTACAACCACATTGTAGCTGGTAATTAAGTTATATGTCGTAACAAAGGTGCTACAACCACATTGTAGCTGGTAATTAAGTTATATGTCGTAACAAAGGTGCTACAACCACATTGTAGCTGGTAATTTAGTTGTATGTCGTAACAAAGGTGCTACAACCACATTGTAGCTGGTAATTTAGTTGTATGTCGTAACAAAGGTCCTACACCCACATTGTAGCTGGTAATTAAGTTATATGTCGTAACAATTGTGCTACAACCACATTGTAGCTGGTAATTAAGTTATATGTCGTAACAAAGGTGCTACAACCACATTGTAGCTGGTAATTAAGTTATATGTCGTAACAAAGGTGCTACAACCACATTGTAGCTGGTAATTAAGTTATATGTCGTAACAAAGGTGCTACAACCACATTGTAGCTGGTAATTTAGTTGTATGTCGTAACAAAGGTGCTACAACCACATTGTAGCTGGTAATTTAGTTGTATGTCGTAACAAAGGTCCTACAACCACATTGTAGCTGGTAATTAAGTTATATGTCGTAACAAAGGTGCTACAACCACATTGTAGCTGGTAATTTAGTTGTATGTCGTAACAAAGGTGCTACAACCACATTGTAGCTGGTAATTAAGTTATATGTCATAACAAAGGTGCTACAACCACATTGTAGCTGGTAATTTAGTTGTATGTCGTAACAAAGGTGCTACAACCACATTGTAGCTGGTAATTTAGTTGTATGTCGTAACAAAGGTGCTACAACCACATTGTAGCTGGTAATTAAGTTATATGTCGTAACAAAGGTGCTACAACCACATTGTAGCTGGTAATTTAGTTGTATGTCGTAACAAAGGTGCTACAACCACATTGTAGCTGGTAATTAAGTTATATGTCGTAACAAAGGTGCTACAACCACATTGTAGCTGGTAATTTAGTTGTATGTCGTAACAAAGGTGCTACAACCACATTGTAGCTGGTAATTAAGTTATATGTCGTAACAAAGGTGCTACAACCACATTGTAGCTGGTAATTTAGTTGTATGTCGTAACAAAGGTGCTACAACCACATTGTAGCTGGTAATTTAGTTGTATGTCGTAACAAAGGTGCTACAACCACATTGTAGCTGGTAATTTAGTTGTATGTCGTAACAAAGGTGCTACAACCACATTGTAGCTGGTAATTAAGTTATATGTCGTAACAAAGGTGCTACAACCACATTGTAGCTGGTAATTAAGTTATATGTCGTAACAAAGGTGCTACAACCACATTGTAGCTGGTAATTAAGTTATATGTCGTAACAAAGGTGCTACAACCACATTGTAGCTGGTAATTAAGTTATATGTCGTAACAAAGGTGCTACAACCACATTGTAGCTGGTAATTAAGTTATATGTCGTAACAAAGGTGCTACAACCACATTGTAGCTGGTAATTAAGTTATATGTCGTAACAAAGGTGCTACAACCACATTGTAGCTGGTAATTAAGTTATATGTCGTAACAAAGGTGCTACAACCACATTGTAGCTGGTAATTAAGTTATATGTCGTAACAAAGGTGCTACAACCACATTGTAGCTGGTAATTTAGTTGTATGTCGTAACAAAGGTGCTACAACCACATTGTAGCTGGTAATTAAGTTATATGTCGTAACAAAGGTGCTACAACCACATTGTAGCTGGTAATTAAGTTATATGTCATAACAAAGGTGCTACAACCACATTGTAGCTGGTAATTAAGTTATATGTCGTAACAAAGGTGCTACAACCACATTGTAGCTGGTAATTTAGTTGTATGTCGTAACAAAGGTGCTACAACCACATTGTAGCTGGTAATTTAGTTGTATGTCGTAACAAAGGTCCTACAACCACATTGTAGCTGGTAATTAAGTTATATGTCGTAACAAAGGTGCTACAACCATATTGTAGCTGGTAATTTAGTTGTATGTCGTAACAAAGGTGCTACAACCACATTGAAGCTGGTAATTAAGTTATATGTTGTAACAAAGGTGCTACAACCACATTGTAGCTGGTAATTTAGTTGTATGTCGTAACAAAGGTGCTACAACCACATTGTAGCTGGTAATTTAGTTGTATGTCGTAACAAAGGTGCTACAACCACATTGTAGCTGGTAATTAAGTTATATGTCGTAACAAAGGTGCTACAACCACATTGTAGCTGGTAATTTAGTTGTATGTCGTAACAAAGGTGCTACAACCACATTGTAGCTTGTAATTAAGTTATATGTCGTAACAAAGGTGCTACAACCACATTGTAGCTGGTAATTTAGTATGTCGTAACAAAGGTGCTACAACCACATTGTAGCTGGTAATTTAGTTGTATGTCGTAACAAAGGTGCTACAACATTGTAGCTGGTAATTTAGTTGTATGTCGTAACAAAGGTGCTACAACCACATTGTAGCTGGTAATTTAGTTGTATGTCGTAACAAAGGTGCTACAACCACATTGTAGCTGGTAATTAAGTTATATGTCGTAACAAAAGGTGCTACAACCACATTGTAGCTGGTAATTTAGTTGTATGTCGTAACAAAGGTGCTACAACCACATTGTAGCTGGTAATTAGTGTATGTCGTAACAAAGGTGCTACAACCACATGTAGCTGGTAATTTAGTTGTATGTCGTAACAAAGGTGCTACAACCACATGTAGCTGGTAATTTAGTTGTATGTCGTAACAAAGGTGCTACAACCACATTGTAGCTGGTAATTTAGTTGTATGTCGTAACAAAGGTGCTACAACCACATTGTAGCTGGTAATTTAGTTGTATGTCGTAACAAAGGTGCTACAACCACATTGTAGCTGGTAATTAAGTTATATGTCGTAACAAAGGTGCTACAACCACATTGTAGCTGGTAATTTAGTTATATGTCGTAACAAAGGTGCTACGACCACATTGTAGCTGGTAATCAAGTTATATGTCGTAACAAAGGTGCTACAACCACATTGTAGCTGGTAATTTAGTTGTATGTCGTAACAAAGGTGCTACAACCACATTGTAGCTGGTAATTTAGTTGTATGTCGTAACAAAGGTGCTACAACCACATTGTAGCTGGTAATTTAGTTGTATGTCGTAACAAAGGTGCTACAACCACATTGTAGCTGGTAATTTAGTTGTATGTCGTAACAAAGGTGCTACAACCACATTGTAGCTGGTATTTCTGCTAAATATCAATGTAAAAAACTCCAACTTCCTTATAGCCTGAAACTCGCAAGTGGTCAATTAATGATAAATTCCAGTATAAATATATAGTCAATGTTCAGAAATAAGAATAGTGACATTAATATCGTAGTTACTTTGAATATAGCCTATGGTATATTACAGAAGGGGTTTCTCAGACGACACGTACAGACTGCTTCACACTAAAGCGGGTATCACACGAGAGCTTTTATAGTCAACATTCGATAATCAAAACAATTCTGGCAACATTTCTGGAATAATTTGCACTGGTATCGGAAACTAGACTGGTGATAGATGAATTTAGATGACAGAAATACTATAAATGAGGACCTCATAAGCTGCCAGACCAGTGTTGAGGAAAAATGTTAAGCGAAAAAACGCTCGTATGATACCGGCATTATCAACCTAGATTTGTTTGTGTACGAATCCTTTTGCAATCTTTCCCCAAAAAAAAAAAAATCACATTTATTTGGTATTCTCGTTCTGTCCGTCATCAATACAAACATATGTTTGGTCCTTTGACTTTGCTGTCGCTCACTTTTCTGTTTCATGTTTGTTTCTGCTCTGGCGTTAAGGGGGGTCACCGGCTTCTTGTTTTATCTTTCTCTCCTGTTCTCACTTTCCCTGGCTTGTATCCATTCGGCCCCATTCAGCCACCTATTCTAAGACGTTTATCCCAATCCAGGTGTCGATTTCTACCTGGCGAGCGATAGCGAGCCAGCATTGCATGGAGAAATCCGGCTTCGCCGGAGACATTTTTCTATCGAAAAATGTAAAAATTTAGCTTGCTGTCAAAACAAATATTATATATATATATGCTGGCTCGCTACCGCTCGCCAGGAAAATATTGACACCTGGATGGGGGTAAACGTCTTACAACAGTAGGCTGAATGCGGCCGAATGGATACAAGCCAAAGACAGAGGGAGATAAAGAGAAAACAAGCGAGGTGGGCTCCCTTAATACGAAAAAAGGGACTGATATTATTCTCCAAAACTTTGCTTCTGTACTGACTTCCAGCCTTTATAAACTCTTCAGCATTCCTTCCTTCCTTCCTTCTCTATTACATTCCTTCCTTCCTTCCTTCTCTATTACATTCCTTCCTTCCTTCCTTCCTTCTCTATTATATTCCTTCCTTCCTTCCTTCTCTATTATATTCCTTCCTTCCTTCCTTCTCTATTACATTCCTTCCTTCCTTCCTTCTCTATTATATTCCTTCCTTCCTTCCTTCTCTATTATATTCCTTCCTTCCTTCCTTCCTTCTCTATTATATTCCTTCCTTCCTTCCTTCCTTCTCTATTACATTCCTTCCTTCCTTCCTTCTCTATTATATTCCTTCCTTCCTTCCTTCTCTATTATATTCCTTCCTTCCTTCCTTCTCTATTATATTCCTTCCTTCCTTCCTTCTCTATTATATTCCTTCCTTCCTTCCTTCTCTATTATATTCCTTCCTTCCTTCCTTCTCTATTATATTCCTTCCTTCCTTCCTTCTCTATTATATTCCTTCCTTCCTTCCTTCCTTCTCTATTACATTCCTTCCTTCCTTCCTTCTCTATTATATTCCTTCCTTCCTTCCTTCTCTATTACATTCCTTCCTTCCTTCCTTCTCTATTATATTCCTTCCTTCCTTCCTTCTCTATTATATTCCTTCCTTCCTTCCTTCTCTATTATATTCCTTCCTTCCTTCCTTCCTTCTCTATTACATTCCTTCCTTCCTTCCTTCTCTATTATATTCCTTCCTTCCTTCCTTCCTTCTCTATTATATTCCTTCCTTCCTTCCTTCTCTATTATATTCCTTCCTTCCTTCCTTCTCTATTACATTCCTTCCTTCCTTCCTTCTCTATTATATTCCTTCCTTCCTTCCTTCTCTATTATATTCCTTCCTTCCTTCCTTCTCTATTACATTCCTTCCTTCCTTCCTTCCCTCATTATATTCCTTCCTTCCTTCCTTCCCTCATTATATTCCTTCCTTCCTTCCTTTCCTCATTATATTCCTTCCTTCCTTCCATCTCTATTATTCCTTCCTTCCTTCCTGCTTCCACTATTATATTCCTTCCTTCCTTCCTTCTTTCCTTCCTTCCTTCCTTCCCTATACATTCCATCCTTCCTTCCTTCTCTATTATATTCCTTCCTTCCTTCCTTCTCTATTATATTCCTTCCTTCCTTCCTTCTCTATTACATTCCTTCCTTCCTTCCTTCTCTATTATATTCCTTCCTTCCTTCCTTCTCTATTACATTCCTTCCTTCCTTCCTTCTCTATTATATTCCTTCCTTCCTTCCTTCTCTATTACATTCCTTCCTTCCTTCCTTCCTTCTCTATTTTATTCCTTCCTTCCTTCCTTTCCTCATTATATTCCTTCCTTCCTCTTCCTTCTTCAATTATTCCTTCCTTCTTTCCTTCTCTATTATATTCCTTCCTTCCTTCCTTCTCTATTATATTCCTTCCTTCCTTCCTTCTCTATTACATTCCTTCCTTCCTTCCTTCTCTATTACATTCCTTCCTTCCTTCCTTCTCTATTATATTCTTTCCTTCCTTCCTTCTCTATTATATTCGTTAAATGCTAGAGGTATGCTTTCCTGTAAATTAGCTCTTAAGGGGAGGCAGTTGGTTTTTCGAGTCCTCCTCCTCCCTCATGTTTAGCCCTATTAGTTATGGGATTTCAAGACATTCGCCCCATTAGTTTGGCGATTTTCAGACCTTTTGTCTCATTCCTTTGCCAATATTAAGACCTTTCGTGCCATTCAGGTGTCGATTTTTTTCCTGGCGAGCGACAGTAAGCCTGTATAAGAATAGGAATCGGCCTTCGGCCGGGACATTTTCTACCCAAAAATGTACAAATTTATATCGAAGGGGGTTCTTGTGAGTATTTTCTTAAAGTTTGATAGAGGAGGTTTAGAGAGCATATTAAACCCCCTCCTTAAACCATTGAGCCGAACCAGAAAATGATGCTGCACAATACTGTCTGAGCTCCCTTAATTTGAATATACAGTATATTGCAGGAGAGGTTTCTCAGTCGGCACAGACTGCTTCACACTTATCAACCTAGATTTGCTGCGTTCGAACCTTTTTGAAATTTTCCTAAAATGTTTTCACTGTCTTGATAGCGTAATGCATAGTGCGCGGAATTTCGATGTGAGTATCCTGGGTTCGAGTCCTCGGAGTGCCACATGTATTTGTTGATTTCATTAATTGAGTTTAGATGTGAAGTTGGTTGGTTTAAAAACATAATACAAATTATTTTGTATTCTAGTTCTGTTCGTCATCACCAAAAACATTTCTCTGGCAATTTTACTTTGCTGTCGCTCCTATTTCTGTTTAATTTTGTGTCTACCTTGGCGTTAAGGGGGAAGGGGGATCACCGTTTTGTGTCTACCCTGGCGTTAAGGGGGAAGGGGGATCACCGTTTTGTGTCTACCCTGGCGTTAAGGGGGAAGGGGGATCACCGTTTTGTGTCTACCCTGGCGTTAAGGGGGAAGGGGGATCACCGTTTTGTGTCACCCCTGGCGTTAAGGGGGAAGGGGGATCACCGTTTTGTGTGTACCCTGGCGTTAAGGGGGAAGGGGGATCACCGTTTTGTGTGTACCCTGGCGTTAAGGGGGAAGGGGGATCACCGTTTTGTGTCTACCCTGGCGTTAAGGGGGAAGGGGGATCACCGTTTTGTGTCTACCCTGGCGTTAAGGGGGAAGGGGGATCACCGTTTTGTGTCTACCCTGGCGTTAGCCTTGGTGTTAGCGGACCCTATGGTCAACAAATTAAGTCGATCCAGGTGTCAAAATGAGTGTATCCTTTCTCAGGCACCTGTCATCTTAAGTCAGGAAGAGACGTCAAACTTGGTAGATACATACGATAATTTTATCAAGTCAGTATTCAATGCGCAAAATAAATATATCCCCAAAAGAAAATTTAGATCAACACAGAACCAACCCAAATGGATGAATAATAGACTATTAGATCTTCTAGGAAAAAAGAGAGGAATATATAGAAAAATTAAAAAAGGCGAAATTCACCTACTTGCTTACTATCAGAATCTATCACGACAGGTACACAAGGATATTAGTAAAGAAAAAAGAAATTATGAAATTAAGGTTGCCAATGACTCAAAAAATAATCCTAAAGCTTTTTACCAACTATATAAATCCAAGGTTAGAGATGTAATTGGTCCCCTTAAAACTTCGATAGGAGAATTGACAGAAAGTGATTTAGAAATGTGCAGTACATTAAATAGTCAATTTCTTTCCGTTTTCACTAATGAAAATTTGGCACAGTTTCCAGAAGTCCGTAAGGTATTTTTTTTTTTTTTTTTTTTTTTTTTTTTAAGAGACAATGAACGGAGGAAGGAAAAACACAGATAAAACAAAAAGGTCCATGTGCCTAAAGGCATCCTCCATTCATAAAATGTTTGTAACAACTGGATTTAAACATTTGTTGATTGTAAGTTTGTGGAAAGCAATTCGAGGGAAGTGAATTCCAAAGAGTAGTAGCTCTGGGGATAAATGAATTCTGATAAGCAGAAGTTCTGCATTGTGGAGGAGAAAGTGTAAATTCATGGGCGCTCTCAGCTGCCCTAGTTCTACGGGGAAAGATGTGGAGAGGCGGCACAATTGAAGCAAGTTCCTCGGAACAATTGCTGTGAAAATATCTGTAGAATAATGCAAGGGATGCAACGTTTCTTCGTATGGCTAATGTAGGAAGGTCCTGTGTGATTGCAGGGTTATTGATTAATCTAATAGCTTTATTTTGAATTTTGTCCAACTGCCTCAATGCAACCACTCCACTTCCACCCCACAGAGGTGAACAGTAATCCATCTGAGAGCGCACATGACTTTTATATATTACGGCCAACTGCTCGTCAGTGAAGAATTCTCGAACTCTGTACAGGAGTCCCAGTTTTTTAGAGGCATTCTTAGCAATGCTTCTAACATAATGTGTCCAGCTCAAGTTAGTAGTTAATGTTACACCGAGAATGTCAATACTAGGGGAAGTGGGAATATTTACATCATTAAAAAATATTGGGAGTCAGTGAGATTCTGTCGGTTAGAAAATTGAATGTACTTGGTTTTCTGTGCATTAAAGGAAACTAGATTCTCTTGTCCCCATTCATTAATTCTAGAAAGGTCCTGGTTCAGAGAAATTGCAGTGTTTATTTTTGAATTTATAAGATCGGGTTGGGTGAAAGAATTGGTAAATGTGAAGGAACTGTGGAGTGTTGAGTCATCTGCGTAGGAATGTATTGGATTATGAGTGGTAGATATGAGATCATTGATATGAATGAGGAACAGAGTTGGGGCCAAAACTGATCCCTGGGGAACACCAGCATTTATTGAGTGAAATTGAGAATAAAGGCCATCTACCATTACACGTATTTTTCTGTTATGAAGATAAGAAGAAATTAGTGGAACTAATGATGCAAGGCCGTAGTGTGACATCTTCGACAATAAGGATTGATGCCAGACTCTATCAAATGCCTTTGATATATCCAGTGCTATTGTATGTGTTTCACCATGTTGGTCTGTAGCTTGGTTGATTTGATGGCAAAGAATGTCTGCAGTTGATCGACATCGTCTAAAACCATATTGCCTATCACTGATTAATTTATTATTCTCAAGATGCTTAATTATGTGATTATTTAATATAATTTCAAACTACAGCGATAGTATAGATACTAGGTTAAGTACTGTTACTATAAGTAGAAATGATGTGCTTAAGGAAATTGACAGACTGAAACCTCATAAATCGCCTGGTCCTGATGAGGTATATGCTAGAGTATTAAAAGAATGCAGAGATGAGTTAAGTTACCCATTAACATTCTATTTAACAAGTCATTAGAAACAGGTATAGTTCCAGAAGCTTGGAAGCTTGCAAATGTAGTTCCGATCTTCAAAAAAGGTGATAAATCAATAGCATCCAATTACCGTCCCATTAGCCTCACTTCAATCATAGGAAAGCTACTAGAGTCAATTATTGCTAGGAAAATGAGAAACCACTTAGAAACATTTAACTTAATCAATTCTTCTCAGCATGGATTCACTCAGGGACGGTCTTGCCTTACTAATTTGCTTAGTTTTTTCTCAGAGGTATATGAAGCAGTAGATAATGACAAGTAATATGATATTATATATTTAGATTTCAGTAAAGCTTTCGACAGAGTCCCTCATGAGAGATTGATGAGAAAGGTTGAGGCACATGGAATAGGTGGGGCGTTGTTAGGATGGATTAGGTCATGGCTAATTGGTAGGAAGCAGAGAGTCAGCATAAATGGTACCAAGTCAGAATGGGGAGCAGTCAAAAGTGGTGTCCCCCAGGGATCGGTATTAGGTCCCCTGTTGTTTCTTATATACATAAATGACCTAGATTTAGGTATAACTAGTAGGATAAGTAAATTCGCAGACGATACTAAAATAGGGAGATCAATTGATTCAGATAGCGATATAGAGTGCCTCCAAAGGGATCTAGATACCTTACATGAATGGTCAGTAAATTGGCAGATGAAGTTTAACATTGACAAATGCAAGGTATTAAAGATAGGGAAGATGCAAACAAATGTTAAATATAAACTAGCTAATTTAGAATTAGAAAATTCAGACTGCGAGAAAGATCTAGGTGTGTTTGTTAGCAATGATTTGAAGCCTAGAAAACAGTGTATAAGCGTTCGTAATAAGGTAAACAGGATTCTCGGGTTCATCTCTAGGAGTGTGAGTAACAGAACTGCTGATGTTATCTTAAAACTTTACTTGTCATTAGTGAGACCCCATATGGATTATGCTGTCCAATTGTGGTGTCCTTATTACAGAATGGACATAGATTCATTGGAGAGAGTACAGCGTAGAATGACAAAAATTATCCATAATATTAGAAATCTTTCGTATGAAGAAAGGTTGAAGAAATTAGGTTTACATTCGTTAGAAAGACGCAGAGTTAGAGGGGATATGATAGAGGTGTTCAAGTGGGTTAGTGGGATTAACAAAGGGGACATGACAAATGTACTAAAGCTCAGTGATAGCGAAAGAACTCGTACCAATGGTTTCAAATTAGATAAATTTCGTTTCAGAAAAGATATAGGCAAGTATTGGTTTGGTAACAGAGTTGTAGATGGGTGGAATGGACTACCAAGTGCTATAGTGGGATCTAAAACTGTAGGGAGCTTTAAGATAAAATTGGATAAGCATATGGACGAGAAGGGTTGGGTGTGAAGGGGGATCAGCCGGGTTGGGCCAATCAGCGCTCTGCAGACCCCCATAATCCTCCGTTAATCTCTAACCGTTTTGGTAAGATGATCCTCAGGGTATTAGAGTGTGAAGCCTATAATTGGGCTTTGTAATTGAATTGGGGTTGTGTGGGACAGGGATCTGCCTTGCTTAGGCCAATCGGCTTTCTGCAGACTCCCATTTTCTTATGTTCTTATGTTCTTATGTTAAGGGGGAAGGGGGATCACCGTTTGGTTTTTCCTCTCCTTTTCTCTCTTTCCCTGGCTTGTATCCATTTCGGATACAAGCCAAAGAGAGAGGGAGAGAAAGAGAAAACAAGCGAGGTGGGCTTCCTTATACCCTAGAACACTAAACTTGGGTGTGAGGTACCCAACATTAATGATGTCATACTGATCACGTGATGTTCGCGCCTAGCTGGCGATCTCATATCGCCTGTAGCTTCACTACTTCTCCTGACATGACAATGGTTAGCCACATCGCCCCAATCCACCATTAAGTGTTTTTCCATAGAAACACATTTGGGTACCTCATACCCGAGTTTACTGGTACAGTACTAACGAACAATTGGGTAGAATACCTGTGTTTACTGTTTGTTCTCTATTATATTCGTTATCCTTTTCACTGTTTTAATTCAGCTTTATTTAGACGATTTGATGCAGCTTAGGAAGAATATGTGGTAGTGAAAAAGGTTAATTGGGATAGTCTGTAGCCTCTTGATTGCTACACGTCCATCCTAAGCTGAATAAAATCGTCCAATAATTACCGAATTATAATGAAAAGGACGTCACCGGTAATGAAAGGGTTAAATGTTATTTTTTTCGTTCTATTATTTCATATATATATATATATATATATATATATATATATATATATATATATATATACATATATATATATATATAATGTTTTTAGTTTCCTCCCTAGACTTCCATCAAACATAAACAAAACACATCCATTAGACTCCCCTTCTAGATTAATGTGTACATTTTTCAATATCAAAATTTCCCGGCCTTCCCAAATTACAGACTCGCTATCGTTCGCCAGGAAAAAAAAATTGACACCTAAATAGCACGAAAGATCTTAATATTGACAAATAAATGGGTCGGTAGGTCTTAAAATCGACAAACTAATGGGGGTAACATCTTAACATCTCAAAACTAATGGGGATACACATGA
Organism: Paralithodes platypus; assembly: GCA_032716605.1. Classification (NCBI taxonomy): domain Eukaryota; kingdom Metazoa; phylum Arthropoda; class Malacostraca; order Decapoda; family Lithodidae; genus Paralithodes; species Paralithodes platypus. The sequence goes on along the minus strand of CM064564.1, from coordinate 23,564,014 downwards.
GGGAGAAAGGGGACCAGAAAAACAACCCATCTCCCTTTAATCTCATCGACTGCAAACAAATGTTGTTCAAATGGTGCTCTATTGGTGACCTTCCCTTTGTATCTACCTTAACCATTCTGTACCAGTGCCGTCTTTTAACCCACAGGACCCCAGCGACGCATGTGATGCGTCGGCAATGTATGTACCGCTAAACCCCAGCTCTGCAGCACCTGCGTTGGCAATTTTAACCCTATTTACTCTTGTCCTATTGTAGCTAGAGGCTTGAGGATGGTATGGGATATACCTTATGATGTTGCCGAACAGTGGCGGTACTCAGCAACCCCCAAGTCCAGGCGCGGGTGGGTACGGGCGGATGGGGAAAGCCAGTTTACCCACTTATCTCACAGCCACTTTCTAGCTTATTCATTCTTGTCTTATGGTAGCTAGAGGGTTCAAATTTGTATGGGATATACCTTATGATGTTGCCCAACAGTGGCAATACTTGGCAACACCTATGCTCAGCCGCGGTGGGGAGTGGGGAAAGAGACGCACGGGAGGAGGAGGAAGCCACTTGTCCTGTTTAGTTCACGAGTGTCGGACCTACCTCGTCGCCTCCCGATGTTGAAACAAAGGGTATAGAGTGCGTATTGCTCCCTTACTGCTCCCCATGACATAGTTGATTCCAAACCAAGTGGGGAAAAGGTGGAGGAGGATGACCCAGACCCCATGGCATTCCTCAAAATTCCGCCAGGTCATCATAGGGGTCACAAGACCCGAGAGAGTGTTTCATGTTGCTACGTACACAACAAGCCGTGCGTACGTGGTTCACTTGTCCTCCCCCACTCCCCCAGTATCCCCACGCCTGCGTTCACCACCACCTCCCCTGTCTCCCCACTAAAAATATTATGTCAAAACCCATATTTCTAAGTCAAAAGTGCCTAAAACAATGTGTAACACTCATATTCTAACTATAAAACATACGGTAAAGTATAAAATCAATAAACAGTGCGTGAGAGAGGCCTAATAAAAGTTAAAAAATAGTGTATGGGGAATCGGCTGTTGGTCAGTTGTCCTTGTGTATGTGCGTGCGTCATGGACCAAGATGGCCGCTAGTCGCTATGGTAACCAGGACGCGTGCGGGGCTTGCCACTCGTCGGTACTTATAAAATTTGAATCTATTCACTTATCACACTGTAATTTCACTTATAATTACATTATGTGATACATGTTGCTAATATATGAACTATTAAGGCACATATGATGCTCGGGTGGTGTAAATAACCGTCAATCGAAAACTGAGCGCATCGTACATCTGCCATGCTGCCGCGCTCAGTTGTGGTGTGCCGGGGAGGGAAGTTTGAAAAGCGCCTGGCACCAGCTGATGGCTGAGTTCTAGTATTCCTCAAGTTGTTGTATTATTCTAAGTACTCTTTATATTTGGCACATATTTCCTTATTGACTGTAATTGAAACCTTAACCATGTACTTGGGATTAACGTATCTATGCTAAGAAGGAGAGCGGCATCGTACACAGATACCAACTGTATACCTTGCATCACCAGCTAGATTGTCTGGCTGTCTCACTGAAAACTCTGCCTAAGATTGTTTATACAAATTCATGAAATGATCACAGATGCATTTTGACAGCCCAATCGAATGTTGTTAATATATGATTCTTATTTATGATTACGGTCAAAAATAATAATCTTTGAGATAATATTTCCACGGATTTAATATCAATTACAATTTAGGCGAATGGTCTTTATGTTAAGATCAAAGTTCAAGGAGAAAGTCAACGTTATATTCACTCTAATTCTTTAAGTCTGACCGACAGATTCTTCCCAATCATACCAGCAATAATCGGTGTGTGAAAGCCCACGAAAGAAAAATGTTACGGGCTAAAGTGGTATTTTGTTGTGAAGCTTATCTCCGCATCTTTGCCCTTTGAATATGGTGATAGGTAACTTTAGCCTGGTACACATGGACCACTGCAAGTTATTAAGGTTATTACAGTTTACTCCAGGTACCTAGTTACAGGTAAGTGAACAGATGCCTCGGTAGTGAAGAGACAAATCGTCCGTGTCTTGCTGTTCGGGGAGAGAACTTAAGTGTTCTCATTAGGGGGCCAAAATTTAATGTGATATCTAATGTTCCATAAAATGAGGATACAATTCAAAAGGCAAGGTCGCAAGAAAACTATCTGTATTTAGACTTAACCAGTAGAGGATTATAACGTATTTTGACACTTTATTCTGGCTGTTACTGGTCGATTTTAATTAAAAAAAGGATGGATCTGCCTGAGTCAAAAGATAAACTGAGATCGACTTTACCTCTTTGGTTGCTATATGTCTTTCCTAAGCTGTATGAAATCGTCTAGTAGTAGCCAAAAGAAGCTGCTACAACGTGTCATGATCCTCAAAAGGTTAATCAAATACGCTGAAATAGTTACACTTATCACGTACATGAAAATAGCATGTAGTCAGACATAAGTCGATAAAATGTTGGGATAAAAATAAAATTTAATTTTATTATCTATGTGTATGGGACTAAAGGCAATGCTGTCTGTAACAAGCGTCTCACCCAAAATTGAAAGAGTAATAGAGAGCCAAACTCTAGGTATGTTAGTGTCCAGACGTCTGGACAGGACTCGGTGTGAATAAAAAAATTAGGATTGTTGGAGGAGAGGTGGTGTTCAAGAGTGGGAAAATTAGAGGAAATGCCGCGAATATTGTAAACATTTATAGTAAGAGTGACAGGCCGTAGTCCATAACATTTCAAGGGCTCGTTCTTGTATTGTCTATATAATAACTACTTTGCGATTCTTTATAAATACATAAACAATAATGGATGCTTATTGTAGAAAACAAAAATACTTAACACTAACATAACTGCTGTTACATGAATAGCACTAATTATTTATTTGACAAGATAAACTTTGACAATTACCATAATGACCAATGATTAAGTATTGCAAACTTATTTATGTGAAAACTTTACTTCTCCTTTATAACTACAAATCGGGATTCAAAATGCTAAATTTAAATTTTCGTTTAACACTGTTCACAGTAAGAAAAATACTTTTACCGTGAGAAGGTAAACTAGAAAATAATATATGTGTTCGTGATCCCTGCAGCGGGACTCCCCTTCCCTGCAATACCAGTAAGGTATCATTACCTGGGCTAATGTAAGCTAAGCCCTCCTGGCCATGATGGGAGGGTGGAGAACCAGGGTGCAAGATAACCTTACAAATAATCCACGGGTGTAATGAATTCGTTGTGGTGACCGGACACCTCAACCAGTAGACCATTTCAACCAGTAGCTCTCAACCAGTACCAAATCAACCAATACGGTTAGGTTAGGTTAGTACTATATTTTGGCACTGGTTTGCTTGGTGATCATTCCAGATAGTTATAATTGTGTAACAAATAGCATAGGAGGTACAAGAGTTCTTATGAGTGGGTTAGAGACTATGGAATCCGAGTGTACCATGCAAACTTGGCCGAGGGTGCTCTGTTCTAGTCCAACCATTTCATGGACTTAAGGGGTAGTGCTTGGTTTTGGGTCTATTTGTTTATTTATTTATTTATTTTTAAGTTTCTTCGCTAGTCCTCCATCAAACTTAGAAAAACACCCCCTAGATCTCCTTTCAAGATACATTTGTAAACATTTTTGGTAGAAAAATTTCCCGGAAGAAGGCCGATTCCTTCTTAAATTAGAGGCTCGCTTTTGCTCGCCAGGAAAAATATCGACACCCAAAGGGCACGAAAGGTCCTATTGAAAACAAAATAAGGCGAAATGTCTCAAACTAACGGAATGAACTTCTTAAAGCCTCACAAACTAATATGCTAAAAATTAGGGAGAAGGGGCCAACAAAAAGCGAGTACTACCCCTTAAACAGACTTTAACAATAATGGAGTGATCTCAAGTTAACACGAGCACATGTGAAGAAAACGTTTGTATAATACATCAATGAAAAATTGGAGATACAAATATTAAAGTGTTAATTTACAATTTCCTGTAACGTTATGCTAATCATAGTAGATCAATAAGCACACAATTTATTTACAGCAGATCAGGGCACAAGTGTTGTGGCTGGGCTTACAACAACAAGTGTTGTGGCTGGGCTTACAACAACAACTGAACTCTTACATCCAAATTGCGTTTTTCCGCAGTTAGTTGGTCTGCTGTTTACATTTTTGTTTTTAGGAAAACGGATATATTGATGGAGTAACTTGGTTAGAATTATGTGTGCACCTTTTTGTCTGTATGCCTGTCAGTCTGTATGTAAGTATACATGTCTGTATTATGTCTAGTAATGTATGCAATATATGTATATCTACAGTATGTAAAGTCGTACGATAAATTTCGCAGTCTCAGAAAATGTATTTATGCAATTACATATATTTTCATATTGCTGTAGGAAACATTATCGCTTATATATTTCTTGATTCATCTTTTTTGTTTTTCATTTTATATACCGTTATGTAAAAGTAGTTTATACATTAACTGTTGAGCTTCTAATAAACCTAATAAAGAGTGTTGGAACTTTCTAAACTATAGCATATATTTGGGTAGGCCTATCTGTGTACGATGTATACACCAACAGAAAAGTTAATGTCACCGATCCAAACAAAATTACTGTAATTTTGTCTATTTGTTTAAGAACAATGTACTCCTCACACACCTGAACAAAGCTTGGATATATAAGCTTTGTTCAGATGTGTTAGGGAATATAATTTCTTATAAAATAAAAGAACCCTAGATAATTTGAAGCGGCAAGCACTACATTTGTCCGTGGGTGTACATACAGTATATGTATGTACTGTACAGTCATAGACACATGTTAACCATCCTGTGAATACATTATGCAAGTAATACATTTTGAAGCATCCAGTTTTTATATACCGTAATTAATATTTTAAGCAATTATCAGTTTGTAAATTTATGGAAAAACATTTTGTTTTCGTAAATTTATCATAAAATTGTAATTGAATAATAAAAATCAGATATAATTCTAGCGGTGGCTCCAACTCCATTTGGGTATTAAAATGATGTCCGTTCATATATCTATATCTTTACTTATTGGTTTCTGGCTATATAAACTAGGGAATTTTTGTTTTAAAATTATGCTAGGTTAGATTAGGTTAGGTTGTTAGGTTAGGCTACTAAAAAGGTAAATTGCACCAATTCTTAATATAACAAAAAATTAAATATGAAAGAAAACCGTAAGGATGTAGTATTCGGGCATACCACCCTCCTTGTTTATACTCGCACGCTCGCAATCATGTTCTCGTCTATTTTGACTGGCGTGGGATACAATAATAGGTTGAGGGGGTCAAAGACCCCCTCACCACCCCCCATGACTTATTGTCATTATCATAATATTATATATTGCCAGCAGGGGGCAAATAACAACAAATAGCCGTCAAAATAGACAAGAACATAACCGCGAGCGCAGGACCTATGTAAAAATTACGATTGTACGCCCGGATACTACATCCTTCCCAGGAAAATTATGGAATTAAAAAAAATAAGTCAATGCTAAAATCGATTTGGAGCCATTTATAGAATTTTACCGAAAAGCATAGGATGTTTAAGAAGATATATCCACGACTGTAGACTGTACGTAGATATATCCACGACTGTAGACTGTACGTAGATATATCCACGACTGTAGACTGTACGTAGATATAAAATGTTATGTGTTTGTAAATATTTGCTCCCTGTTTGACAACTCAACATAGACCTTGATTCTATAGGTAATGATTCTTGCTCTTAATAATGATTCTATAGGTAATGATTCTTACTCTTAATAATGATTCTATAGGTAATGATTCTATAGGTAATGATTCTATAGGTAATGATTCTATAGGTAATGATTCTATAGGTAATGATTCTATAGGTAATGATTCTATAGGTAATGATTCTATAGGTAATGATTCTATAGGTAATGATTCTATAGGTAATGATTCTATAGGTAATGATTCTATAGGTAATGATTCTATAGGTAATGATTCTATAGGTAATGATTCTATAGGTAATGATTCTATAGGTAATGATTCTATAGGTAATGATTCTATAGGTAATGATTCTATAGGTAATGATTCTATAGGTAATGATTCTATAGGTAATGATTCTATAGGTAATGATTCTATAGGTAATGATTCTATAGGTAATGATTCTATAGGTAATGATTCTATAGGTAATGATTCTTGCTCTTAATAATGATTCAAGTTATGTTCACTTATTTTACTAAAGTTGTCTCATCATGTTGTACTAGGCGGAATGTGTGCGTTTTTCCATTAATATAGTGTACTTGTCTTTAACTGCCTTAGCAAGACTGGTAATATGGTCCTTCCAAGTGAGAGCAGAAAAAAAGAGACACCGAGAACATTGAGAGAAGATGAAGGATTGATTTTTGTATTATTGAAGTGTAAGTGATAGTCCTCTGGGAGTTGTGGACGGGTAGTAAGATGAAGAAATTGGGTTTTGGAAGCATTACAGGCAACAAGGTTTTCTCTGCACCAATTGGAAGCAGTAGTTAGATCAGAAGATAAAGTGTTGCATGGCTTCATTACGTTTGTTTTTGAGGGATTGTTGGCTGGGGAGTTCAGGAAAACTAATTGAGTAGTGTAAGGTAGAGTCGTCTGCGTATGAATGGATAGAACTGAAGGTACAGTTGAGAAGATCATATAATTATGAAAATTAGTAAGAGAATGGGAGATGAGGAACACCAGAGTTGATAGGAAGAGGAAGTGAGCGATGGCCGCCCACAACCGCAGCTATGGAACGGCCGGAAAGGATATTAGAGACAGAGGTACAGATGGAGGGATAGAAACCGAAGGAGGGTAGTTTAGAAGTTAAAAATCTGTGCCAGACTCTATTTATATATATATATATATATATATATATATATATATATATATATATATATATATATATATATATATATACACATATTTATACTGTATATATTCGGGGAGGCTCTTGATAGATGCTCAAGTACGTTTATGAAAGATTAGGAAATAATCTCTCCACGTTGGTAATGGTTTGTTGAAAATAGATGAACTGTAAGCATTGAAGAGAATCCCGAGACGTGGGATCAGACCTTATGGACTGATCTTGAATACAAAAACCTGACAAGTGAGGCAACTCTGAACAGGGCTGCTTGGAGCGCTGCTTTTAGCATGTGAGACCGAAACCACACTTTGTGTGGAGCACTCTGTCTTTAAATGTATGTACGTATGTATGCTTGCATAACACACACACACACACACACACACAACCGTGGGAGCTTCAAACTATTTTAATCCCTCTCCCCTTTGTGGTGTTGTTGCTTTGTGGTGTTGTTGCTTTTGTACACTAACGTGTTGTGTACCCATTATCAGATTACGCTAAATATTCAATTTTTGTTCCAGCCTGTTAGACTATTTTGTTTTCATATAATTATGCGATGTATGCCTGTGTATTTGTTTTATTTATTTTGTTTTTGGTCTCCATGTTTGAGCCTTTACACCGTAATATTAATTTTTAGCTAACACAGATATTTTCGTCGTATATGAACAAATTCAATACTCAATTGGTAAAACAAAATGTGTATTCACTGTCTCTGCGCATCCTACACTTCCTTCCAAAAGTAAATAATTTAGGCAATCGAAAGCCTGAGTAAATGAAAGAACAGAGCAACAAAACTGAAAAATTTAATAATCAAACAATGGTTACATAACAGTATTCACGCTCTTAATCTGATTCCAGTGATCTCTCCAGATAATATTTTCGAAATGTTTGTAGCCTTTGACTTGACCAAAATCAATCAATCAATGGAGGCATATGCCATGACAGCGCGTAGCCGCTCTCATCCTCCGACTCCACTCTGGGGGATCCTCCCGGGCAAGACTCCAGGCATCCCATATCAAGTATCGCATGATTGGCCGACTTGCCTTGGCAATGAGTTTCGTGGTCTTCCTCTAGGCCTGCTCCACTCAGGGTTGTCTTCTGTAGAGACCATCTGGTGAGCAGAGTCAGCTTCAGGGAGACGAATCACATGCCCATATGGCCAAAGTTGGCGTTTACGGACCATGCAGCTAATATATCTTGAATCAGTTACATGGAGCAGTCGCTGGTGTGACACTCCTGCATAGTAGCCACGTGCGGGCATGCGCGCGTGTCGGCTGCCCAGCCGTTTAGAAACCGGCTGGCGGCAGCCGGCCGGCCGGCTTTTCCTTAGTATATATCCTACGACAATGTAACTAATGTCTGGGATATTCTTATGTTGTTTCACAGCTTGAAGCTGCCCTTATTCTTAACCAACGCATCTTAGTATATTTTATTCTCGATAGTTGATTGTTTCATTATAATATATAAGATGTAAGTCTAGTGAGAGTGGGAGGAGACGAGCGGGAGAGAGAGACCGGCTGGGGGACGTTGCTTCGCGCGGGCGCGGAGAGTCTAGCTTGGGACGAGCCTGATGTTGCCAATTTGATCGCAACGTTAGGCTTAGTTTCGACTCACGCAAGGGTAGAGGATTTTGACCCGGCAACGGTGTTGAGTGTTGCCAAGCATGGGATGTATTTCGCATGCCTAGGGTTGGGTCCCGACAGATTCAAGACTCAGAGCTCACCTCACTGTCGTACCCTTCGGACCTCCTTGATATCTATCCCTCTCAACCCCACTTAGAAACTTTCTCTCTTACTTTGTATACCTTCTTTCCACTACTTCACCAATCTATTTAATTATCCCATCCCCTTGATAGACCTTATATCTATTATTGTATTAACGACGAGCTCTCAGATAATTAGATAGGATTTTGGGCCTTATGCAGAGATGTAATTGTTAATGAGTCCTAGGAAGCTTTTTTGTTGTCTCATATTTGGTGGTTTCATGCTTGCTAGTGTGTTCTTGTGTCAGGTTAGCAGGGGCTAGACCGGAGGGGAGGCTTTTTGCGATCCTTTAAGTAAAGTCTGCTGGTGCGAGTCCTGTGGACCCGCACGACTTTACTAGGATACCCGTGGGAGTCTGGGGGCATTTTCTTGTCTGTGTCCCTGTGTGTCTAGTGTTGTGTTGTGTGAGGGCCCTTGCCTAGTCCACTCAGCACTGCGCTAGCACGTCTTGCTTTTGTTTTAGGGTCACCAGGAGAGAGTCAGATACTTGGGATCTGAGTCTCTCAAGAGAGCACCCTTTCAATTAGAGTAATTTGGCGCACAGACTTGGGAACGTCCCTAGGCTAGAGCAGGTGGCTCAGCCCGGGTATACGAAGCCTATATCCTTCCGGCTAGACCTCTGCCACCTGGCAGATTAAAAGCTAGGGGTTTATTATTTCTGCATGCTTGTTATTGTGCCACAGTTTTACCGTTCTTGTGAGCATTGTGAGTCAGGGTGTGGCTTAGAGACTCTGTCCGAGCAGTCTTGCCTGACTAAGAGTGAGAAGCACACCTGTATGTGGTTATGTTGCGAGTTGCTGCCTTTATTTAATTATACCTATGCCATTATACACTGTATGGCCTATCACTAGTATTTATTCCTGCTTATGAGATAAGAGTTCTCTAAATCCGTAACTTACTTTCTTTGCTAAGCATCAGATCCTACAGTAGCCGCATGCAGTTTAGAAACCTGCATCTTGTCTACCTGTACGATGTTTTGAGGACTGTTTGCTTTCACCTTCTTTCACGCAGGGGTGATTAGTTGTATTAATTAACGTAACGTTAAATGTACTTTCTTCTAGTTTGTTATTAAATTGTTTCTGCAATTTAATTCCGTTATCTATCTTTTCCTTGAAGCTTTAAGTCAACTTAATTGTGTGATCTTTTATATAGCCTGCTTGACTATCAGCAGTCTATAGTGCGTGCACCCTGTAACCGAGTCATAGGATACCTTGTTGTCCAGGCAGGACTCTTGACGGTTTAGGGTGGTTTGTTGCCTGGGTTTATAGATAAGGGTTGGATCTAGCGTTTTCCGTTGTTGCTTGTCGCCGCATACCTAGTCCAATAGAAAGAGCCAAGTGTTTATATATCCCAGGACGTAACAAATGGCGACCTTGCATAGGATTTACTGAACAGAGGAATATAGTGGTCATTTGTTTTGAGATTCCTTATGATTACAGTGGACATAGATTTTTTTTTTGGGAGCAACCAATATAACACATTAAAGACTTTAACCCGTACAGCCCTCAGCGACGCGCCTGACGCGTCGGCGATGTATGTAACGCACAGCCCCAGAGACGCGCCTGGCGCGTCACCCTAATTGCGCCGACCGTAACCTCAGGTGTAGCCACTCAAGAGGGCTCAGATTTGTATGGGAACTGTGTACGTATCCCACGCAACCGTGCCGATGGTTGAAAACTCTCAAAGTCCACGTGCGTGTGCGTGAGCGCGCAATAACCTGGTTTTTTGGGGTAATTGCCTTCAATTTTTTACTCTTGTAAAATACGTTTTCGGGGGCTCTGTAGGACCATTCTTTAAGCTTTTTGAGCGGTTTGTCGTGGTGTTTCCTTCATTCCTAACCCATTCGCTATTGTTTCTGGAATAAAACCATTTTTTGAAAACCGGCCGGGTTCTGGTGAACAAACATTACAAAACTAGCCGGGGCTGGACGGGTTAAATAACATTAGTATATACATACTTGTATAGGAGATAAGGCACATTCTATAACCGTGATAATTACTGCAGTACACAAACATGTCTAATACATCAGAACACAGTGATGGGTCAGGTCACGATACGGGCTCGGAGGGAGAAAGACCTCTGGAGTGGCTAGTCGATAGCGAGGAGGGTGCTAGACGATTTTTAGAGGTGCCCCTTACCGCTGCCAGGGTGTTGAAGCTGAATAAGTATGGCTTAAAGTGTGTGGCAGGTCTTCAGGGTCACCAGGGTTTAAGTAGCATGAGGAAAGATCAGCTGAGGACTTTGATATTGGGTTTAGAAGGGAGAGACCTGGGTGGAGAGGCGACTGGGGGCCCCGGTCCCCAACCCCCCCTCCACTCTACCCCCGTATCAAACGTCAGGGTGCCTGAATTTAGTACATACCCCCAAGTTGATGGTCAATGGCAGCGTGGAATTCAATCACAGGGACCCTCTCCATTAAATGCACCTTCCCCTCCTCAAGGGTTGACTCCAGATTTGTTGTTTCGGCTTGAGATGGCCAAGGTTGAGGTTGCTAGAGCTCAGGTTGAGGCCACCGAAAGACAGGTTAGAGTTCAGGTTGAGGCTGCCGTACGAGAGGCTTAAAATGCAGGCAGAGTCTACTAGGTATCGGGCTGACAGGGAGCTGGAGAGATCTCGAGTGGAGGTAACAGGGCGAAATATTGGGGGAGGTAACAGACATCGGGACCAATCATTGTCGCACCTGCTTAAACTAGTTCCTGTGTTCGATGAATCATGTGTGACTGATTTTTTTATGCGATTTGAGAAGAAGTGTCAGGAACACCAGTGGCCTCAGGAAAAGTGGGCAGCATTAGTTTCATCAAGACTCCTAGGAAAGGGGCTAAAAGCGTATGATGCACTACCTTTAGAGTCCTGTTTAGTTTATGATGAGCTAAAGAAGGCTGTGCTACGGGCCTATGAGTTACAACCAGAAACTTACCGCTTGAAGTTTCGGGGTGTTACTAAGGGCAAGGATAGTACCTTCCTAGAACACGCCCGGGACTTGTCTGATGCACTACGACATTGGCTGCGTTCTGAGAGGGCAGCTACTTTTGAGGAGTTGAGGGAGTTGGTTCTCTTGGAGCAGTTCTTTAAGTGCACAGGCGGGGACTTAACATTAAATATAAAGGAAAAAAATCCTAGAACTCTCCAGGAGGCAGCAGAAATGGCTGACCTCCGACTGTCATTAATTCGAGGGTGCGAAGCAGCAGCTAGGAGTGAGTCGGGTGCAAAGGATCGTACCCCTCCCCCTCCCAAGAATTTTGATACACATAAATACACATAACCATGTAGCACTGACAATAAAACTGAACATAAACCAAATACCATCCCGTATAAGAAGTCTAATGGTACCTTCCACTCCCAAGGGAAACCAAAGAGTAAAGAGTGCTTTGCATGTCACAAGGAGGGTCACTTTGCAAATGCTTGTCCGAACAAGCCACCAAACAAGGTTGTGTCATTGGCCCGCAGCATAGGGGTGTCGCCTATATCTTCTGAGTTTGCCAAAAGTAGTTCGTCAGAGGTTGGGACACAGCCTGTGTTCAAGAGTCCGGAAGGCTCGAACCCTGTCCGCGACGTCTTTGGGGGTAATAGAGGGCATGGTTTTGTGAGGTGGGCTGGCGAAAGGGAGGAGTTAAGCTATTGCGTGATACGGGGGCTTCTCAGACCTTGTTAAAGAACTTTACTGGTAGGCCGATTAACGCTGCTCGGGTGGTGGTAGTTCAGGGGATCAATGCTACGAAGTCCTACCCGCTGGTGCGGATGGAGCTGGAGGTGGGTGGTGTGGCGAAGGAGCTGGATGTCGGAATTGTAGAGAACTTGCCTGTTGGGGGCGTCGACCTCCTCCTCGGCAACGACTTTGCGGTGCCTGCTTCTAAGGTTTCACCCTTGGTCGTTGCTGAGAAGGCGGCCGACGTTAGTAGGGAGGAACAGGAGTGGGTTGAGAAGTGTAGCGTACAAACCATGGCGTGTGTTGTGACGCGTTCTCAGACATCTGGAGCCTTGCAGCCACCACCTCAGTCTATCAAACCGCGGAGGAAAGGTCACAAGAAAACGGGAAGTGTTGGTCAATTGGAGAGTTTTGAGCCGGCAGTGTTTCTTGGTGACTCATTATTGGCACCTATGTTAGAGTCTGGAGAGGCCCCAGGACCTGTCACAGCTAGTGAGGAGGTAGGGCAGGAAGAGACTCCGAGGCAGCAACGTTACACACGGAGAGAAAAAAGGGTTGCTCAGTTTGATATTGGGGGAGGACTTGGATTGCTTCGGAAGCATCTAGACAGGTTGGTTCGCTCAGATATTTCTAAACTGCAGTTGGAGGATCCGGAAGTTCAGAAGTGTGGTAATGGTGCTGTCGAGATCAAACACGAGGACGGGGAAACATGTCATGTGAACCTGTTGGAGGAGTTTGTGAGGCAACCACCTGAGCAGCCTACTGTCCCTGCGTTGGTCTGCAGTGGCCAAGGTGGAGAAGGAGAGGGGGCCAGTAGGGCACAGGTGGAGGAGAGTAGGGATTGTCATGTCTCGGCGGAGCAGTGGGCGGGGGACACGAGTCTGGTGGCTGTGGAAGCGCTAGAGCACCTGCCTGAGCAGCAGTGTGCAGCGCTCCAGCACCAGCTCGGTTCATACCCCACTGGTCGTGCCGGGCCCCTGAGCCTCACAACTCGGGCGGTGCAAGATGTTCCGCGGGCAGGTCACGTGAATGTTGAAAGACCGTTAGCCTCGTTGTTTCGGTGGTTCAAGATGGGCGACGAGGCTTTGGCATGGTTGCCAGGTCAGGGTCGACCCATGGCTGCCAAGGGTGGTGGTCAAAAGGAGGACTTTGAGCAGATTGGTGAGGTTGGCTGTGGCATAGAAGTGCCCAGTCGTCGCATAGCCTCCCAATGCTGCTCTAGTCAATTGCAACAGCCCTACCATAGACCGACTGTATCTGGCCATGTCGCTAAAAGCAGTGATGCTGCGCAGGCAGATGTCGTAAGAAATGCGGGGGTGTGCATGTACGGTATCGGCGGGGAAGCCTTAGCAATAATGAACTATGGGAGTGACTGCACAGGTGGTACTGATTGTCCCTCTCATGACCTGGCTGTTCTAGGGACGAAGGTGGAGAAGGAGGGAGACTACAGGTTAGAAGCTGCGGTCTCGGCTGGGTTGTGGGAGGGCACTAGGCATGTTGTTCGTGGAGACAGTGCAAGGCAGTTGTTTACTAGGCTATGGCAGTACTTTCGCATGTTTGTTCATTCTCCAGGCCTGATGTACGAAGTAGAATCCGACATGGAGGCTGGAGACAGTGCAAGGTTCAAATTGGCTCCCTACCGTATAAATCCTGCTCGACAGCCTGTGGTGCAAGCAGAGCTGGATTACGTGTTGACAAAGGGTCTGAGGTATAAGGAATGTCGTGAGTGGTCGTTGCCTGTAACTTTGCAACCGGTGTTAAGTGGCAAGATCAGTGAGTGTGTTGATTGCGAGAGTGTGTGTGCATTATCCCTGACAGACGCCTATACCTTATCGAGAGTTGACGACACCATAGACCGCCTCAGGGCTGCATCGTCTATCACGAAGGTAGAACTAGTGAAAGGTTATGGCCAGGCCCCGTTGCCGGAAAGAGCGAAGAGAAATGCCAGTCTTGTGATGAACTGGGCAGTTTATCAGTGCCAGGTGTTGTTTTGCTGCCGCGACACAAGTTGGATGTGTGGCATGCTAAAGGCACTGATAATGTTTTGGCTGATTGTTTGTCACGGGAGGGTTTGTTTGCAGGAGAACCCTCGCCGTTCAGTCAGTGTGTGTTGAGAGTGGAGTAAAATAGGCTTGCCCCTGTAAGTGCAGCCGCCATAAACAAATTAAAAAAGCAAAAACCTTATAAAAACTCTTTATTTTTATAACGTGTAGAATTTTGTATAAGATGTTGTAGCAGAATCTAAGTTGAATGTTTTCGCTTATTGTCGCTAAGTTAGTTGAACTTGCTCGGTGGAGCGTAACAGTCTTTATTTGTTCTTATATATAGTGCCTTGTGTCGCAACAGTGTGTGGTACTATGCGAAGCTTTCTGTTAGATATGAAGAACTTAGTCAAGGGTCTTATATCTTGGGGGAGGTGTGACGCTCCTGCATAGTAGCCACGTGCGGGCATGCGCGCGTGTCGGCTGCCCAGCCGTTTAGAAACCGGCTGGCCGGCCGGCTTTTCCTTAGTATATATCCTACGACAATGTAACTAATGTCTGGGATATTCTTATGTTGTTTCACAGCTTGAAGCTGCCCTTATTCTTAACCAACGCATCTTAGTATATTTTATTCTCGATAGTTGATTGTTTCATTATAATATATAAGATGTAAGTCTAGTGAGAGTAGGAGGAGAGGAGCGGGAGAGAGAGACGAGCGGGAGAGAGAGACCGGCTGGGGGACGTTGCTTCGCGCGGGCGCGGAGAGTCTAGCTTGGGACGAGCCTGATGTTGCCAATTTGATCGCAACGTTAGGCTTAGTTTCGACTCACGCAAGGGTAGAGGATTTTGACCCGGCAACGGTGTTGAGTGTTGCCAAGCATGGGATGTATTTCGCATGCCTAGGGTGGGGTCCAGACAGATTCAAGACTCAGAGCTCACCTCACTGTCGTACCCTTCGGACCCCCTTGATATCTATCCCTCTCAACCCCACTTAGAAACTTTCTCTCTTACTTTGTATACCTTCTTTCCACTACTTCACCAATCTATTTAATTATCCCATCCCCTTGATAGACCTTATATCTATTATTGTATTAACGACGAGCTCTCAGATAATTAGATAGGATTTTGGGCCTTATGCAGAGATGTAATTGTTAATGAGACCTAGGAAGCTTTTTTGTTGTCTCATATTTGGTGGTTTCATGCTTGCTAGTGTGTTCTTGTGGCAGGTGAGCAGGGACTAGACCGGAGGGGAGGCTTTTTGCGATCCTTTAAGTAAAGTCTGCTGGTGCGAGTCCTGTGGACCCTCACGACTTTACTAGGATACCCGTGGGAGTCTGGGGGCATTTTCTTGTCTGTGTCCCTGTGTGTCTAGTGTTGTGTTGTGTGAGGGCCCTTGCCTAGTCCACTCAGCACTGCGCTAGCACGTCTTGCTTTTGTTTTAGGGTCACCAGGAGAGAGTCAGATACTTGGGATCTGAGTCTCTCAAGAGAGCACCCTTTCAATTAGAGTAATTTGGCGCACAGACTTGGGAACGTCCCTAGGCTAGAGCAGGTGGCTCAGCCCGGGTATACGAAGCCTATATCCTTCCGGCTAGACCTCTGCCACCTGGCAGATTAACAGCTAGGGGTTTATTATTTCTGCATGCTTGTTATTGTGCCACAGTTTTACCGTTCTTGTAAGCATTGTGAGTCAGGGTGTGGCTTAGAGACTCTGTCCGAGCAGTCTTGCCTGACTAAGAGTGAGAAGCACACCTGTATGTGGTTATGTTGCGAGTTGCTGCCTTTATTTAATTATACCTATGCCATTATACACTGTATGGCCTATCACTAGTATTTATTCATGCTTATGAGATAAGAGTTCTCTAAATCCGTAACTTACTTTCTTTGCTAAGCATCAGATCCTACAGTAGCCGCATGCAGTTTAGAAACCTGCATCTTGTCTACCTGTACGATGTTTTGAGGACTGTTTGCTTTCACCTTCTTTCACGCAGGGGTGATTAGTTGTATTAATTAACGTAACGTTAAATGTACTTTCTTCTAGTTTGTTATTAAATTGTTTCTGCAATTTAATTCCGTTATCTATCTTTTCCTTGAAGCTTTAAGTCAACTTAATTGTGTGATCTTTTATATAGCCTGCTTGACTATCAGCAGTCTATAGTGCATGCACCCTGTAACCGAGTCATAGGATACCTTGTTGTCCAGGCAGGACTCTTGACGGTTTAGGGTGGTTTGTTGCCTGGGTTTATAGATAAGGGTTGGATCTAGCATTTTCCGTTGTTGCTTGTCGCTGCATACCTAGTCCAATAGAAAGAGCCCAGTGTTTATATATCCCAGGACGTAACACTGGTTTGAGACGTAATCATTCCAGCATTAGGCCATGATCCTGCGAAGACATTTAGTAGCAAAGCAGTTGATACGTCTCTTCAACTCGCAGATAAGTGTCCATATCTATATAATAAAACAGGGAGCAGAAGCAACTTAAAGATCCACTGCTTTGTCCTTCTGCACAGGCATCGGCAACGCCATATGCTTTTGTTGAGTGAATCCATAACTCGATATGCTAAGCTGTTGTGGTGATTGACATCGTAACCCGACTCACCACTATTATGGATCACGCTACCAAGATTAGTAAGTTGATCCAAGATCTCGTAAGTCCTCACCACATGCATTAACAGATTGCACTGCATATCCAATAAGGCACCAGATGCTTTGACTTTGGTCTTAGTCCAAGAGACCTTTAAACCCAACAGTTCCGACTCCTCATGTAGTGCCTTAAGGGGCAATCTGAGAACATTTAACGTCTCTGCTAGGATCACTGCATCATCTGCAAAGTTAAGATCTGTGATCCTGAACTTGCCGATGCCTGTTCCGCAGCGATTCTGCCCTGCTGCCCAGCCCAGTAACCAGTCCATACAAGTATTGAAAAGTGTAGGTGCAAAAACACACCCTTGTCTCACACCTGAATTCACAGGGAAGAAGGAGGATTATACCCCATCACACTTGACAGCACTCTATGTTGCTGTATAGAGTCCAGACACCAGGTAAAAAATCGCTGCGGGAATCCCACATAGCTGTAGTAGCTAACATAGCATCTCTTGGTGCACCAAGTCAATTGCCTTCTTGAGATCAACATACTGTAGACTGCAAGCAGCTTTTTTTGAAAGTTTAGTCAATATTCCACAAGCTCCCGGAGCGCCAGAATCCGGTCAATTGTTGACATGTTGGGTGTATTGCTCAGGTCTCTGCTCCTTTAGCAGGTGGCCTTTGATTCGCACCAGTAAAATATGAACATAGACCTTACCTGGCACACTGAGCTGTATAATACCACATTAGGTATTGCAGCCCTGTCGGACCCCTTTCCCTTTCCAGATAGGGGTGACCAAACCCTTTCTCCAGTCAAGAGGAATAGTACTTGTCTGTCATACAGCAGTCAGGACTGCACATAAGCCATGGGCCATGGACTCACCCCAAGCTTTCAGCAGTTCTCCAGGAATGCCACAAATACCAGAAGCCTTCACACCCTTCAGCTGAACCAAAGCCTCCTTTACCTCAGCAAGGGAGGGATGGTCTTCATTTATTTGTGAATCAGCCACTGGTGGTTGGACATCCACTGGAAGAAGCTGTCTGTTGGGAGCACTGTCCATGTACAAGTGCTCAAAGTATTCATCTGCACTCCTCATCATTCGATGCAAGTTGGCCATGTGCCATCCAAACTGAATTAGCTTGGGGGGTAGGCTTAGAGTGGAGTCTCTTCAGGGCTTCGTAAGCAGGCTGATGGTCATTTGCAGAGAAATGTCTCTCGATCTCCTCAGCGATTCCCTTGGCATACCACTCTTTGGAATGTTCTTTTTCTTCAAGACAGGGCCCTGTGCTGAACCAGATATCCATCCAATCTGGCAGCACGACTCTCTTATATTAAGCCCAGCATCTTACCCAATAGGAAATCTCTCCTTGACTCCGGTTTGACACCAATGCATTCATTAGTTGCTGATAGGGCTCCACATTTAAAGTTTTACCACAATTCTACAGGATTCTCTAGGGAGCGAAGTGCTTCAAATTTGTCTGAGACTACCACTGTATACTCTCTTGCACACTACTCATCCTTGAGCCTCTCAAGATGAAACCCTGGGGGAAAACATTTTGAGATTGTTCTGGTGTTGAGTTCGTAGCTTCAGTGTAGCAACAAGAAGTATCTGGTCGGTAGCAAAGAACTCAGCACTCCTAAAACCCTGCTGTTCAGGAGGGTCCTCCAATGGGTGCTTACGAGTATGTAAGCGATCTCCTTGGCAACACCACCAGCATTGAAATTCCAAATTTAGCGGTGTAGATCTGGTCTCTGAAACCAGGACCCCGCAATCCTCAGCTGCCTGGACCTTGCAAAGTTCAGGAAAAGATAATTGTTCACATTCCTGGTGCCAGGGCAATGAGGACTGACTCATACCTCATAGCCATTCCTATCTGTGACAGTAACTGCATTGAAGTCCCCAAGGACAATGAGTGTGTCCCGTGGGTGGCATTGTTCAACAATAAATTTGAAATTTGTTGTTGAATGATTTTTTTTTTTAAATTACTCATCCCGGTAGGAGCATACTCTGCAACAAGAGGAATGAGGCCCATCGTGTGCTTCACCCTTGCCAACAGTAGACGCTCATCAACAGGTGTAACCCCGATAACTTTGGGAACCAGGGCAGAAGAGATTGCAACAGCCACCCTCCTTCGGCAAGCATCATTGCCACAGTCTATTCGCTGTAAGTAGGCGAGAAATCATGGCCTCTAACCTTTCTGTAACTCAAAGACGACTAGAGTACTCGAGCTAATATTTTTACCATTTGGGAAGGGTCTGTCAAGGAATTGATGTGAAAATTTACAGCCATTTTACTCTAGTACTTTTTGAGTTACAGAGGATAGAGGACATGATTTCTTGCCTACTTATAGCGAATAGACTATAGTAGTATGTGTAACCATCGCAACTGATATCGCCATTGCCAGTCCGCCTCGCCTCAGAGAGGGCCACTATGTCAATCCCTAGCTGCCGCAGCTCCCTATATATTGGAGGTAGTCGGTCATCATCTGAGAGAGTCAATATGTTCCAGGCTCGAACCCAAAGACCCCTCCGAAAGTTAAGATCCGGAGCAGTCTTTTGGATTGTGATTCGTTTGCACTACCACGACCACCCCACAATTCAGGAGTTTCTCTGAGAGGTCCTCCGCCTTTTGAGACTGCAGGGGTTCCACAGGCTTTGTCCTGCACTTGTTACAATTGGCAACCTACTCGACTGGCAGGAGCAGTAGGACTGGTCCCGCTAGCCGAACTGGGCTTGCCTGGCATTGAAATCCCTCGAATTGCTGGGCCAGGTCATGGGTCCTTATTCCTCAGTTGTGTGTGATGACGGCTTTGGGTTTTTATGGGGTTGGGTCGCAAGCCCTATCTCAAACCAGCTGGCTCTTCCCCATGCTCGCTGGAGTTCAATAGGGGGTTCGGTATCTCTGCAAGATTAGTGTAGATATTACAAAGAAATCCACGCTATCACACAACAGTGACCAGTTGTTTCCATTGTCATATTAATTTTCTTACTATATATTCCATATAATTCCAATCTGATCCTCAGTGAGTATTTTTTGTCCATTATCTTATTACGTTATAACGTCTTTCACCTTTCTTCCATGGTTTATACACTAACTGTCTGATCATGTTTATATTTCAGCTCAGTGTCCAATAATATTTCAACCCCATTAATTTTTGGCTGTTAAATGTATCGTTAGCAGTATTTCCACTTGACTATTACTCTCTTTATTCTTAATCGTTTAAAATGCAAATCCGAGATACCTTGATTTGCGACCCTGGAGATTATAACACAATTATATGAAATAACAATATTACACTTGCACCAGAACACTAATAACAACATTACACTTGCACCAGAACACTAATAACAACATTACACTTGCACCAGAACACTAATAACAACATTACACTTGCACCAGAACACTAATAACAACATTACACTTGCACCAGAACACTAATAACAATATTACACTTGCACCAGAACACTAATAACAATATTACACTTGCACCAGAACACTAATAACAATATTACACTTGCACCAGAACACTAATAACAACATTACACTTGCACCAGAACACTAATATGAAAATGGGACAAATAATGTTGCATATGCATGAAAGGCATTTCATGTAAAAACTTCACACATGTGTTAACTTTATTAAGGGAATGTCCATTGATCTCTTATACAGTTAGACACACAAGAGGAGAATTATTAAAATGCTACTCACACCAAAGGGAAATAATTTAATAAGGGGTGAGTGATAGAGAAAAATAAAACAAAACTGCACAGATAAAGTTGGAAATATAAATTGCAAACATTATTGCAGCATTTTCATTGGCGCAACAATATGAATTAAAAATGCATTGAAAGTATGAGATCATTGAGATAACAAAAAGGCAATGGCACAAATATAGGATAAAACCCACGAATATTGGAAAAGAAGGTACAGTACATAATTATAGGATATAATGCTGGAGGACAGGATTTAAAGCTTGAAAGTAGATTATCCTTTGTATTGAGGGATAGAGAGTGGACGAAGCAGAAGAGTAACATATAACGTAAATGGAGTTAACAAAAGTTACATCATTGGAGGTGTAAATAATATTATGTAACGATTGTACGATGGGTAGTATTAAATAGATTAACTGGCAATGGGATACATATTAATTTTAATGTAAGTGCTTTACCAACACTTCATACTTTGGTACAAAAGGTAGTGTATTACCCTCTCAAACTGGTAAGCCATTGTATTGAACATTTTAAAATGTAAAACCTCAAGTATCCACAGTTGGGTAATTATATATTACATTTCAAAATGTATTGCAGTGAATAAGTAAAAATATAGAAAAACACATTCAATTTGGTTTCTTAACTATCATTGTTAATGTTGATTTGTCTCCATTGATGCTTATCTTAAATTATGGTTCTATATGGAAACATCCAGTGTGCCAATATATATATATATATATGTATATATATATACACATATACAGAGTGTCCCCTCACACACACATTGGACACCTACCCACTGGCCCCTCAATATGTCTTGGACCGTGGTCTGACACACACTATAACCTTCTGCAACATGCAGAACACTAACTCTACTCCAACAAACTTCATCTTCTTTTTCTCACCGAAACCCAATTATCTGAGGCAACCGTATCCTCCTACGATCTCTTACTTCAGTTTCAACCCAAAGGGTGATTTTTTGTATGTGCGCAACAATCTTACTTGCTCGAGTGTTCCAAACTTTGACTCTGGTGAACTCTTAAGTTTCTGGCTTAAACTATAATGTCACTCTCACTCTACTCTACTGACTATTCAAGCCGTCTCACCCGTCTCTTACTTCACTACCGCCAATGGTTCTTCTCTCATTGCACTGCCCAACCTGTTGAACAAGTCTTCATCTTTTTTGTGCTAAATGACCTGGAATTGTAGTTTCAGCAACCTATTAGTGTCCCTGACTGCCTTGGATATCGACTCTACATTCTTAACTTATTACTAACCTATAATTCTTCTGCATAGTCTGTATATCTTTTCTCTCCGATGGGTTCATCCAATCATAACCTTACCTCTGTTACCTGTCCTATCTCTCCATTGCGGCCATCTGACTCTCATGTGGCACTTTTCCGCTGCCAATTGGAAGGATATTCGGCAATACATCTTTGATTTTCCTTAGAAGGATTTTCGCTTCCGTGGCTGTGGATCCTATGAGTATGCCGAACGTATTACTAAGGTGATCATTTCAGGCATGGAAGCATGCATTAAATTATTTTTCTCTCAATCTTATAGAAAATAAAGATTTGGTTTACTCACGCTTGTTCTACTGCAGTTCACAATAAGAAGCAATCATACAAACTTTGTCAACAATGCCTTCAAACTCACGAATCTCGTACATTCATGGTTCTGCCCGGAATCATGACAAATCTGTTCTTCGACTTGCCAAGTTCTCTTTTATCACTAACAAATGCAATGAATTGTCAAATCAACTCTTCCCAAGCTTTCTGGCATCTTGCCAAAAATTCTTGAATAATTTTACTTCCTCGTCTTTCCCTCCTCTTTTCCACTCTGACAACACCATCGTCACTTATTCCTCTGACAAAGCTGACCTCTTCACTCAAACTTTCTCTAAATAATAAATATTCAACCATGGATAATTTTGATGCTATTCCTCCCTCTCCACCTCTCAATTATTTATGCCTAATATTTTGATATCTTCTAAAGACATAGTTTTTGCCCTCTCTGGGCTTAATACAAACAAAGCTTAGAGACGAGATGGGGTTGCTCCTCTTGTACCCCAAAACTGAGCTTCTTGTGCTGACTCCCAACCTAGGCCAACTCTTTTGTCTCTTTGTGTCTTCTAACATCTTCCCTTCTTGCTGGAAGTTTGCCCTCATGCAACCTGCCCCAAAGAAGGGGGACCGCTCACAACCCTCCAACTATTATCCAATTGCTATCATGTCTTGCACCACAAAAGTGTTTTAATCTATTCTTGACTCAAAATTTCTTAAGCATCTGTCTTTCCATAATCTTCTTTCAGATTTGTATTATGGTTTCCTTAAGGGATGCCCACTGGGAGTTATCTTTCTTATCTTACTAACTCTTGGTCATCCTTTTTTGGGGACTTCGTTGATACCTTTTCAATTGCGCTTCATATTACCTTCAATGGAATGTGGCACAAATCCTTCGCTAATCACTTATTGCCAAACAACCCGCGTTTGGAATCAATCTGTGTC
Source organism: Paralithodes platypus (assembly GCA_032716605.1). NCBI lineage: Eukaryota > Metazoa > Arthropoda > Malacostraca > Decapoda > Lithodidae > Paralithodes > Paralithodes platypus. The sequence continues at coordinate 23,540,946 of CM064564.1, read as the reverse complement.
TTTATCTCCTTTCCTTTCTGGCCATTCCGGAGCTGCAGATGTGGATGGCCATCACTCACTTCCTTAACCTATACAATCCGGTCCTTAGAGTTGAAAGAGTGACAGGGCCAAAATGCCTGGACACACACAGTTTGAAGCAATTTAAGTCATAGGAAGAGGGAAAGACTGATTCTTGGAGAGAGTTCCAGAGCTCAGCAGTTGAATAGAAGACAGAATAACTTTTAACTCTTGGGTTGGAGAGTTGCACAGAGGAGGGGTGGAATTGTGTTGCAAGATGGGTACTACATACCCTACGTAGAGGAGATGGTATACACTGGGAAAGCTGTAAGGAACATTGATTATTGTAGTAGCGATAGAATAGCGAGAGAGATGCAACATTGCAGCGAAGAGAGAGAGATTGCTGAGAGTTGGTGAGTGGACAGGAGTTAATGATATGAAAGGGTTTCCTTTCTACTTTCTCTAGGAGTGCGGTGTGCGAGGATCCTGCCCACACATGTGAACAATGCTCAATACATGGACGCACTGTGCCCCTGTACAGAGCAAGAAGCTGTGCAGGGGTAAAGAATCCCTTGAGGTGGTTGAGCACACCCAGCTTCTGGGAGGCTGCCTTAGCAAGACTGGTAATATGGTTCTTTCCAAGTGAGAGCAGAAGAAAAAGAGTCACCAAGAATATTGAGATATAATGAAGGATTGATTTTTGTGTTATTGAAGTGTAAGGGATAGTACTCTGGGAATTCCGGACGGGTAGTAAGATGAAGAAATTGGGTTTTTGGAAGCATTAAAGGCAACAAGGGTTTCTTTGCCACAATTGGAAATAGTAGTTAGATCAGAAGATAAGTGTTGCATGGCTTCATTACGTTTGTTTTTGAGGGATTGCTTGCTGGGACGTTCAGGAAAACTAATTGAGTAGTGTAAGGTAGAGTCGTCTGCGTATGAATGGATGGGATTGGAGGTACAGTTGAGAAGATCATTTATAAAGATTAGAAAGAGAATGGGAGTTAAGACAGCCCTGAGGAACACCGGAGTTGATAGGATGAGGAAGTGAGCGATGGCCGTCCATCACCGCAGCTATGGAACGGCCGGAAAGAAAATTAGAGATAAAGGCACTGATGGAGGGATAGAAACCGAAAGAGGGTAGTTTAGAAATTAAAGATTTATTCCAGACTCTATCGAAGGCCTTCGATAGATATGCCTAGTGCAATAGAAAAAGTCTCACCGAAGTCCCCAAAGGAGGATGACCAAGAGTTAGTAAGATATGAAAGAAGATCACCAGTAGAGCGACCCTTAAATTAAGGAAGCCATACTGGTGATCTGAGAGTAGATTATGGGGAGAGAAATGCTTAAGAAATTTGGACGGAAGAATAGTTTCAAAAACTTTAGATATACAAGAGATGAGAGCAATTGGACGATAGTTGAAGGGTTGAGAGCGGTCACCCTTCTTTGGGACAGGTTGAATGACAGCAAATTTCCAGCAAGAAGGGAAGACATTAGAGGAAAGACAGAGACGAAAGAGTTTGGCTAGGCAGGGAGTCAGCACGGAAGCAAATTTTTTTAGTACAACAGGAGGAACACTGTCCGGACCGTATGCCTTTTTAGTATTAAGCCCCGAGAGGGTAGAAAGTACATCTTTAGAAGAGATTAGGATGTTAGGTGTAAGTATGAGAGGGGGGTGGAGAGGGAGGAATAGCACCAGAATCATCCAAGGTGGAGATTTTAGCAAACGTTTGAGCGAATAGATCAGCTTTGCCAGAGGAAGAAATGATGGTTGTGCCATCAGAGTGAAAACAGGGATGGAAAGACATGGAAGAAAAATTGTTGGATAGGTTGGATATATTTATTAAATAGTGTGTACATTTTAGAAATGTACATACGTTTGTTTATAAATCAGCCGTCAAATGTTAACTTGCACACACACACACACACACTGCCTTGTCTTTCCTCTATCTATTCCCCAACCTCCATTGGCTATGATATTAATTCATACAGTTATATCCCCCCCTAACTCACTCTTTCCATTGAATTATAGGCTCACTCTATTCTATGTGAGCTTCTCTCTATCGATGTTGTTTATTATGTAGTTGTATTTGTCCTTGGATATTCTATGTGAGCTTGTCTCTATCGATGTTGTTTATTATGTAGTTGTATTTGTCCTTGGATATTCTATGTGAGCTTGTCTCTATCGATGTTGTTTATTATGTAGTTGTATTTGTCCTTGGATATTCTATGTGAGCTTCTCTCTATCGATGTTGTTTATTATGTAGTTGTATTTGTCCTTGGATATTCTATGTGAGCTTCTCTCTATCGATGTTGTTTATTATGTAGTTGTATTTGCCCTTGGATATTTCTCTATGCGTTCATGATAGTACAGTATATGCACATGTTTATCAATACCTCCAGGACAATCTAATATGCTCTTTGCACAAAACTGTTATTGTAAATAGTTGTTTACAGCTATTCTTCTTAACCCTTTCTGTACCGTTGACATCCTTTTCATGTTCTGGTTACTAATAATCGATTTCATTGAGCTTATGAGGGATTTCTAGCAATTACAAGGTTTCGAACTATCTCAATTAACCCTCTAAAATACCACAGAGCCTTCCTAAGCTGCACACAATCGTCTAAATGTTGCTATAATATAATATAACAGACGTCACCGGCACAGAAGGGGTTAGTCACTCCTCACCTGTGATCCTTGTTCCAACTCTCCCCTCTCTCCACCCCTGTTCTCTCCGCCAAAAATGCTGCACTTTTATTTGCTATATCTCGCATCTGCAAAGAACAAAAGAATAATTAAGCTATCGTATCTTTTCAATAAATAGTTTCGTCCCGAGTGTAAAATTGTATTAATAAGTTGTCTGAAATGTGGGGATGTTTTTATATAGGAAACAAAAATTAAACAGTCTCTGTGTATTATTATGGGTATTGTGATATCACCAATTACTTGGTTATAGCTATTGTGTTGTGTATTGGGAAACTCTGCAATGCACAAATTGACAATGAATAACAATAATATTTAGACAATTCATAGAATTTGAGTTATTTTAGTTTCGCTTTCAAGATGAACGGACAAATATTGTCACTGGCAAATAGGGCGTGGTTCCTTAACCATTACTGTACCGGTGACGTATTTTTAATGTCATTCTAGCTACACTTAGACGATTTTATGAAGCTTAGAAAGGATATATGGTAGCTAAAAGAATTAAATGAGATAGTGTTATGCCACGTCTCTAAGAAACGTGATATACTCCGATTGCTATTCCCGGACTGGGAATGTGCAGTTATCTTCAACCATGGAGCTCTCGACTGGGCGAGGAATGACCTTATTTCCCCAAATTACCACATAAATAACAGACAATAGACATAAAACACAAGGAAATATTACACAGGTTTTTATTTTTAACAACTAGAGAACATGGGCATCAAAATAGTACGTTGGTAATGGTCAATTTAGGCTTATAAATTAGACTATTTATTAGTGGCCCCTCCATCATTGACGAACATGCCTATTACATAAGGCATCCTCTTCAAACACTAATCCGCCGTAGTTTGAATCTACCGCGCAGAGCATTTAAAAACTGAGGAGCCTTCATCATGAGCGCACGCGACCTCACTCATGGCTTCAGTCATTATGAATTGGGTTCTCACTACGAAAAAACTTCGTAAAAAATAAAAACAAAAAGAAAATAAGAATAACTATCCAATAAGCTTTCCATCATATCGTGGATGTACTTGTGTGGATTTCTGACCAGACGCTGATTCAGGCGTCATTCCTCCTTCTTTGCTCTGCGCTCAGCCTGCCCGGACGTTCCTTTCAGGCTCCGCTGGTTCCGCATTCGTGGCGTCCCTAGTGAGTTTTTTCTCATTTGTTTACTCTGGGATGTATCGAGTAAGGTTAGGATAGGCGTAGCAGGAGTGTCCTGGGCTGGTTGCCCGCAGTGCAATGTATTTTGGGTCGTATGTATGGGGCATCTATTTCGGATGTACCCTCGTGGTCCTGTTGTGGACACGTGAACTTTTCACAGTTTGGTTTAGTTGGTGATGCAGGCGGCTTTCATTACGCGTTAATTATTGCTGCCTTTTATCCTTCTGATGAGGTAAGCTGTATGTTTGCTGACGTTCCCAGCGTATTTTTCTTCACTTAGTGAAGTTTTTTCTGGGTCCGTGTCAGGCTTCCCGGGGTTGGGAAGTTATCGCTTCGGTGGTGTGTTGGCGGTGGTTCCTGTTGTGATATTCCAGTGTGTGTTTATATTTCAACTATTTTCTTGCCGTCTACCTAGGCCTAGCCAGCCGCTCGTAGCTTTGCCACATGTCTAGTGTTATTATTTATTTTATAAATATGCCCTACTGTGTCATGTGTATCCGGGTTTTAGTTGTGTATTGGCTAATTCCTCGGACTATATTTGTTTCCTGGTTTAGTTGTGTATTGGCTAATTCCACGGATTATGTTGTGACCTTGGTTAGTCGTGCGTGTCTCTCCTCGTGTCGTATTGTTCAGATGGTGTCTGTTCAGGGTGGGGTTTGCCTTCCGGCGGGTTTTTCTCGGTTTCACCGTGAAAAAACCTGACCGATGAGCAGTGTTAGGCCACACGTGGTTGTTAACACTGGCTGGTTCCCCGGCGGGGGAGGTGTCTGTGGCTCTCCAGGACTGCGTATCTGTGGGTGCCTGGTTTCAGGCCTCCTTTATTTCCCGGCGGGATGGCTGTACCCATCCTTACATATATTTAGTTATATATAAAGAAACGATGTTCGTGAGAACACTTGTTTTTTATAGGTTTTTCTACCTGGTTTACGACAAACCACGGGGAAAACCTAGCTGTTGTTTAGGCGTTCCTCCCCGGCGATCTTTTACAAAGTAGTGGGGTCAGGATCTTGTGGGGTTAACTTTTAGACTTCTCACCCGGCGGGTGCACCTTAGCAGGGTGGGATAAAACGACTTAGGTCTCTTATAGTTAACCAATCCATGTGAGTGATACTCTGTGTATCGCCGCCTTTACTCTTACGGCATTTGAAGGATCAGTGAGGTTTAACCAAATCGATTTCCACACCCGGCGGGTGTCCCTAAGTATAGGAACTAAGGAATTTATAAACAAATTCAATTTCGATTAACCTTAATTGGGTGATACTTTCAGTATCGCCGCCTTCTATTTTTACGACGATCGTTTGGGACAATTCGTTAAAAAATCAGATCTCGTATTTTCCTGCCCTGGGCTATTCTACTAAAATATTTCAAGGGCCGGCGTCTTTATGAGGGGGGGCTTTGTTACAAAATTGAATCTTGAGACAGTCACCACCTCCTACAGACTATAAGTGCCATACTGGACCATTATATCAGAGGGTATTCTTCATGTTCTTAGCTAAGAAGACTTGTTTAGCCTCTTTATACCCAGCCGCGTGGCGAGATGTGTTAGCTGTGTCTTTGCATCCCGTTACCCGGCGGGTTATTAACACTTGTATGCGAACACTTGGGTTAACCTTATGAGCATTAATTCCTGGAAATTTTCTTTATTTTTCCAGAGCTGAGCTCCGGCGGACCAATACAGACCCGGCGGTAGTTCCTCTCACCAGTCTCTGTCATGGCTAATGTCACCCCAGTTTTTGCCCTGTGCATTACCCCTACTTGCGCGGGTATCCCAATTTTTGCACATACCCTTTGCATAAGGTGTGTTAGATGTCTAGACCGTTCAAGGGGTCTCTGGGTTACAAGTAATTGTTCTTTTTGCTCCCAATTAACCAATAAAGTCCTGTGTGACAATGACAAGACCGCGGCGGTAGCGTTGAGAGAGGTCAGACAACAAATGTCGGCCTACACTACCATTGTCGCACATAAGTCACTTCAATGTGACAACGTCCCACTTTGGGATAAGTTGCTGTCAGAGCACCCTCCCCCTAAACGTACCTCTAGAGTAAGGGGTTTTAAGCCGACAGAGACTAGCCAGGATTCTGTATCGTCTGTGGAGACGTTTAAACGCCCGAGAGAGCCTACTCCCCCGGCAGCCACCTCCTCGTCGCAGGCGAGATCGAGGTCAAGGTCTCCCCTCAGACAACGGTCTTCAAGTCGGGCCTCTTCCCCGGCTAGTAAGAAGTGCAAGACTGAAGCTTCCCCCAGGGACCATGGTGGTGATTCTTCCAAACCTAGGTCCAGTTCGCGGTCACACCGTAGCCATAAATCCTCCAAAAAGGATTCCCATAAGAAGTCCTCTCGACATTCTTCTAAGTCTAGTGCATCTCATCGTACCTCTACACCTGACAATGTTTCTGTTACAGCCTCAGAGTATAGTGAAGCGCCTGTCCCTAAACAAGATTTACCTATTGATATTTTAACCCTAGAAATGGAGAGTTCAGGTTATTCAATAATTGAGAACGTTTCAGACTCTCAAGAGAGCGTAGGCCAGAGCCTCGGTGTTTGGCGTTTTGCTCAGCCAGGGTCTGTCCATCCACGTCCGACTCATACGAGTCACACAGTAGCCGATGTCCACAGGGACGCGGCGACCCCATCCTCTATCCCTGATTTATCTTGGAAACAAGGTGCCCCTGCCTCGGCGGGGTCTTCTCAGGAGGATCGGGAGGGACAAGATGAAGTGTCATTAATTTCAGATAGGGAAGGACAAGGGTCAGGCTCAGGCCTGGACGCCGCCCATGATAATACTAATTCACCTGAAAGTTCTGCACCTAACCAGTTTGTTACAGCACAAGAAATTGATGGGTTACTTACTCATGCTCTATCAAAATTCTTTAATCAACAACGAGAAAACCCCACAATGGACTTGGGGGCTCCCTTGACAGGTTCTGCGGTACGGCCTCTGATAACGTCAATCGATTTATCTAAGATTCCTAACCCTCCTACTTTGTCACCGGCAGGGAGCTCTAAGCCAGCTACGGCGGCATTCACTACGTCAAATGTCAGGGTCATTACGGATGTTAATCCACCCCCTCTAGACAAAGCGCCTCTTAGAAAGGTAGCTATGCCCCTGCTTTATGGGCCAGACGAGTCATGGGTCCCTTTGAACCCCTCTAAGCCAGAGCTTGCCCAGCCTACCTTGTCAGGGGAACTCCCGGTACCAAGTGAGTGGTTTATCCAGGGAAATAAGTCTAAGAAATTAAGGGCATTGGATGCCTTGGGTAATGTTTTGGATGTAAATATCAAGGCTATACCTAGTTATTATTATCAGGATTATTTTGTTTATGCATCTAAGCCTGCTTTACCCCCTGCCTCAGCTTCAAAACTTTTTTCAGACTGGTCTAAGCTGGATGGGTTTAATGATATTAAGGCTCTGTTGGCTATTACTCCTGAACTAGATTTACAGACCGTCACAGACGAGACAGCTAATCCAGTGTTGAAGGTGGGACAGTTAGGACCAGGACCTTGGGTGGATTGGGAGGTAGAGGCTCAGAACTTTGCAACCACTTTCACTTCTAAATCTTCCCACCAGATCCCTCAGGATACACATTCATGGTTCTCAATGCCGGTAGGTTCTGCCGGCGGAGTTCCGTCAGCTTTATTTTCCTTTTTAGCTGCCCCTAAGATTAATCTTTGTGAACTAAAGGAACCATTCATTACCCCTACCCCTTCTCACCTAGACAGAGAATTTAGGCTTAGGGGAAAAGCTTTCCGCCTGTTTTCACAGTACATAGTTTCTCAACAGGTGGCTAAGTCTTTACTCAGGTCTACTCAGGCAATCGCAGACGCGGATGCTCGAAGATCAGTTGAATTATCCCGGCGTCTGATTCTTCAGTCGTCAATTCAATCCTTAGGTGACATACGCACAGCCTTACTTGAGGCGGTGCGAGCACGACAGGATCTTAGAATGTCATTAGTTCGCAAGCTGCCTGATCGCATTGCTAACCAGGTGGTTATGTCCCCAGTACTTACACCTTCTTTAATGTCCCCTGATGTATGGCGAACAGTGTTTAACATGGCACAGGCCGTGAAGCACAGTCCCGCACAGGCTAAGAAACCCGCATTTAACTTCCCCAAACCTAAGCCTCCTACTAAAGCTCAGCCAGGGGGTTCTAAGCCGTTTCTTCCGCCTAAGTCCTCCCAATCCCCCCTGGGTCAGTTCAGGCATAGACAGAGAGGGTTTTCAGGACAGAGGGGACGCGGCCAGTATAAGCCGGGTCAGGGCCAGTCTTCGGCCCACACCAGCCAGCCGGCGAAGCGGCCAACACCACCAAAACCACCATCAAAAAACTAAAGTCTTTCTCACTCCCAGTGCCTACCTTAGAGCCGGAGGAACCGAGGGAAGTACAGCCGGCGAACCCTTGTCTGCTAACTGGGTCGTTCCGAACGTGTCACCAAGCATGGCCGTTAAAAACATGGGCACGGATGGTGGCACGCAAAGGCATCACTTGGCAGTGGCTCCGGCGACCTCGCTTACGTCAGCCGACAACGGCAAATTGTGTTTCATTAGAGGTGGAGCTGCTGGTCCAGGAGATGATTGCCAAGAATGTCATCATCCCGGTACCCCCAGATTACCCTGTATTCACGTCAAAACTGTTTTTGGTTCCCAAACGGGACAGTGTTCAGATGAGGCCGGTCGTAGACCTGTCGTATCTGAATCTTCACATTTACAACGAGTCTTTCAGAATGTTAACAGTTCATCAAATCAGGCTAACACTTCCGCCGGGTGGCTGGATGTGTTCCCTAGACCTGACAGACGCCTATTGGCACGTGTCGGTCAACAAAAGATTTCAAAGGTTTCTGGCCTTGAGGATCAGGCACCAAAATTTTGTTTTTCAGAGGATGCCGTTCGGTTTGAACCTAGCACCTCGATTATTCACAAAACTAGTCAGGCAAGCCCTGATGCCATTGTTAAAACAGGGAATCAGAGTGTTGTGGTATCTAGACGACTGGCTGGTGGTGGCAGAGACACAACAATTATGCATAAAACATGTCAATATCATTTTAAATCATGTCAAAACTCTAGGCTTCAAGGTAAATCTGGTAAAGTCAAACCTTGTTCCCTCAAGAGTAATTCAGTGGATAGGGCTGGTCTGGGACACCGCCGCTCTCACTCTGAGTCAGAGTGTGGACAATCGCAACAGGTTTCGCAGGAAACTGTTCAGGTTTCTTCACAGTCTGACTACGACACGAAGAGTCTGGGAGTCTCTGGTCGGCTCTCTCAACTGGATTCAGCTAACTGTCAAGTTGGGCCGGTTGAAAGTAAAACGATTAATATTGGAGGGCAACAAATATTTCCCACTCTTACCGGCGGGAAAATTATGGCCCATACCAAAATTAATCCACACCTTACTAGCGGTCTGGGCGAAGAGGGAAACATTGCACTCAATCATGTCATGGACCTCTCCTCCTCCAACGGTATGGGTAGACACGGATGCGTCAGGCACCATAGGGTGGGGATTTCAGTCAAATCAGGGGCACCAGGGTCAGGGACTTTGGTCCCACTTAGAAATCGCTCACATAAATGTCAAAGAGTTACTAGTCCCATTGTATTTCCTTCAGGCTCACGGCTCGGCGTTACGGGGCAAGTCAGTGGCCTTCAGAATGGACAATCTGAATGCAGTTCACTGTATTCAGAAACAAGGGTCAACGAGGTCAAGGAAGTTGCTACTCGTGTCGGAAGAGATTTTTGTCCTAGCCACCAGTCTAGATATTTATCTTCACGCATCTTATCTCCCAGGCGTAGCGAACGTCTGGGCAGACGCTCTGTCCCGGAGACAGAGCACGACAGTAGAATGGGAGCTCAAGCAACCCATTTTCGACCTAATGATTGCGGAGCTCTCCCATCCACAAGTGGATCTTTTTGCGTCCGAGGAGACTCACAAGCTCCCTCTATACCTCACCCGCCGGACGATAACGCCGGCAGGGGGGCCAGACGCCCTAGTGACAGACTGGAACAGATGGAGCTCCATCTATCTGTTTCCACCGCCAGATGCGTCACTAATGTGCCACGTAGTGAACAAACTACGAGTTTATCGAGGCTTAGTCTCGCTAATCGCGCCCCTGTGGCCGGCGCAGGTGTGGTGCCAGCAGTTAATAATGTGGTGCCCGGACCCGGTATCGCTCCCGGTCAGGTACTTCCACTTAGACACGATTGGCAACCTAGAGACCTCGCTGACTTTTGCATTATGGACATTCAGGAGGCCAAGTGGCTAGCACCATACGGTAGGGATGTGACCAATAAATTGCTCAATCAATATACTCAGTCTACTAAGCGACAATATCAATCTCATTGGAAAGCTTTTACTTCTTGGATTGTTAGAACGGAACAAACTGTACCCTCAGTGGCATTGGTTTTTAATTACTTGAACTATCTGTTTGAGCAGAAACGTTTATCTGTGGTTACTCTGAAGAATCACTTAACTGCGATTAGAGTGCCCTTTTTCGACCTTACAGGTCTATCCATACCGGTGGCGGAGGAAACAGGATTTATGAGAGCGTGTTTTAAACTCCGCCCACCTCCCCGTCAGCTCATGCCTACTTGGTCTCTGGACAAAGCTTTGTCTTTACTTCATTCTCGTCTGTATCAAAATACTGCAGACTTTGCTTTAATCTTAAAGAAGGCAGTTTTCCTTTTGGCTTTGGCCACCGGAAACAGAGTGTCTGAGCTGGCGGCGATGAGCAACACACCTAATTGTCTTAGGTTTGGTAGACTTAATGATTCCATTTCCATTGCACCCTCCCCGGCGTTTGTAGCCAAGAATGAGCATAGTGCACACGTGTTTTCTGAATTCACGGTGCCGGCGTTAAAAAGGGGAAAGGTGCATCATAATTTATGTCCAGTGCAAGCTCTAACCAAATATTTAAGAATAGCTCCTCATAACCCCCAAGGTGCTTTATGGGTAGCGAGTACGGGTAAACGCTTACTTAAACGGCGATTAGCCTCTCTTCTGGTAGAAGTCATTAAAGAGAGTAATCCCGGCGTTGTGGGTAGGGCCCACGATTTACGCAAGTGGGCGGCCTCTTTACGTTTCCTGAAAAACTTTTCAGTTGAAGATATTGCGTCCACACAGTTGTGGGCGTCTAATCATACGTTTCTCTCTAGATACTTGTCAGTTGCTCTAGACAAACCTTCCTTACCATGTATAGCTTTAAGGCAGAGGGTCTAGGTGGCCCTGCAGTCACTTATGTTTATTTTCAAGGAAAGGGGGGGGGGGGGGGGGTGCAGTCAGTTGACATAGGACACCCTAGACCCCGCCGGAGTATGAGAACTGTGATACAATTTAAGGTTGAAATGTGATATGAAAATTTCTCTGAGAGAATTTGTGCTAGTACAAAGTTTAGTACAAAACAACAGTGTTGTTATAGTAGTTTTAGCTGCGAAAGCAATGTAACATTAGTTCAATGGAGTTCATTAGCAATTGATCTCCACATGTATTTTGGGGTTTATGATGTGCACATATAAACTTATAACTTATTATTTGTCACCACTCGTTGAGTGGGGTGCCTTTTGTAACTACAGATCTGTGTTCAGAATCTTCAGGGTTACCTATTTTTGTCAGGCAGGCTTCTTTGAAGCACGCACCTGCCTGAACCCCTTTTTCTTGTATATTTCCGGCCTACGCCGTATTAAATACATTTTTCAAAAGTAAGAATACTATGTGGTTGTTTTTATTATCTGCTTTTCTAGAGTTATGATATGATTACGAATGTCCCCCTCCAGTCTTAGATATCAGGCATGTTCGTCAATGATGGAGGGGCCACTAATAAATTATAGGTTTGACTCCTGTAAGGAGATTAGGAAAACCTAATATTTAGTAGTGGCCCCGTAATCATTGACGACTGGGGCCCTCCCGACCGTCCCCTTCCCATTCGTTGATGTATTAAGGATTTTGGTTTACTTGATATGTCAGTGAAGGAGGAATGACGCCTGAATCAGCGTCTGGTCAGAAATCCACACAAGTACATCCACGATATGATGGAAAGCTTATTGGATAGTTATTCTTATTTTCTTTTTGTTTTTATTTTTTACGAAGTTTTTTCGTAGTGAGAACCCAATTCATAATGACTGAAGCCATGAGTGAGGTCGCGTGCGCTCATGATGAAGGCTCCTCAGTTTTTAAATGCTCTGCGCGGTAGATTCAAACTACGGCGGATTAGTGTTTGAAGAGGATGCCTTATGTAATAGGCATGTTCGTCAATGATTACGGGGCCACTACTAAATATTAGGTTTTCCTAATCTCCTTACAGGAGTCAAACCTATAATAATTACATAAGATTAAATGAAGACAATCGGCCTTAGCATAATAGTATCGACCTTAAAACATAGCAGAGTATGCGACAAATTATAATAGCAATAAGAATTGATTAAATTATACACATTAAAGAAGAATTTTAATAACTGGGTCGAGATAAATGAAGGACGCACTGATTTTAGGTAACGGTATGAGAATAAACAAAGATAACAAGACTAAGTACTTCGAGCAATGCAATTAGTTAATGATCAAATGAACACAATATTCACAAACTTATTACACACACTCTAAAAGAAGTGACTGAAAAGCATTCAACTCTGCAATTAGATTTCACTATTTTGATATGATCCCAAGTGATATTAAACGTATAAACGCAGATCTTACTCTTTCTCTGTTATGTGAACGACATGGAACTGAGCGTCTCATGTAAATTATTACTGTATGCAGACGACAGCGTGCTTCTGGTTTCAGGAAAAGACCCAATAAGTATTGCCGCTTCACTTTCCAAAGAACTAGAATCATGTAGTGAATGGCTAGTGGACAATAGACTATCTCTTCACCTGGGCAAGACGGAAGCCATCTTATGTGGAACAAAACGCAAACTGAAAGACATTGTGGGCTTCTCGGTCAATTGTAATGATATTCCTATAACAACAGTGTCACAAGTTAATATCTCGGACTAAAACTGGACGCGAGTTTGTCAGGTGAAACAATTTTGGAATCTATCCTGAGTAAGTGTAGAGCACGTATAAAATACCTGTATAGACAGGTGGGATGCTTGCCCGCGGCGACCAAAAAGACCCTCTGCCAAGCGCTTGTTCAATGTCATTTTGACTATTCTGTGTCATCCTGGTACTCTGCATCATCTAAATCAGCACAGCACAAACTTCAGGTCACTCAAAATAAAATGGTTAGGTTCATGCTGAACCTAGGACCCAGATCACATGTTGGCCAGGAACAACTTCAGTCACTAGGTATGCTCAATGTCTCTGACCGGGCCAAACAAATCAGGCTAACTAATACCTTCAAAATTTTCTATGACAGAGCTACAGGGTATCTAAAGAATGATTTTGTTAAAGCAAATGAGAGGAGTGGACATAATACAAGAAACAGGATGTTTAATTTTAAGGTCCCGAGAATCCAAGGACAGGGTAAGCAAACATTCTTCTTCACTGCCATCAAAGACTGGAACGACCTACCCCAGTCAGTCTGTGAAAAGAGAACACTGTATTCCTTCAGACGTAGCCTGAAGGAACACCTGAACTGGACAGCTGCGAGAAGGGAGCACCAAGCTTATGTCTACTACTAAATACGACATAAGAGATAGACAAACCAAACTGAAATGATTACTGATTACGGATTACGGATATTTACTATAGGATGTAAGGTATCTTAAAATAACCCCCTAGAAATACTTTCTCTAAAGTATCTATTTCTTTATCCTCCCCATTTCCCCAGCTAACCTAATCCCACAAGGACCCCAATGGAAATACGCCTAACGGCCTTATTGGGCTATCCTTAGTTGGAATTATGCAAGGCTGGTACATGTCATATTTGTAACATACTATGTGGTACCAACTCTGTAAATTGCTAACTGAATAAATATTATTATTATTATTATTATTATTATTATTATTATTATTATTATCTGCACGAAGATTCTCAGATGACGTAGAAGGTACAGTTTGCCGCACATATTCTATTTATTAACCATCCCAGCAAATCGTAACTTGGCAGCGCCGGACCCACCTCCCCAACCCCCCTCCCTCACTCCACCTCCTGCCAACAGTGGAAGGGAAGGAAGTGGTGTGAGGGAGGGGGTTGGGGAGGTGGGTGCAATTCTGCCAAATCAAGACCCCAGCGAACTAAAATATGTGCGGCAAACTGTACATGTATCAATTAATATAGTAACAATATATGTATATCACTTCTCCTGTGAGTTGCACAACTCCTGTGAGTTGTTGTCCGGACCCGAAGAAATATATATATATATGTTACTGGTGTAGGATAGGTGTGTATTGTTTCCCAGCTAACAGGACAATGTTATCAAAGGATATGGAAATGGAAAGTATTTTAACCTAAGACGTGCACGTGGGGGGTATGAGACACCACACTCCTGTGCGCACGTATTTGAGCTGTTCCCATCACTAACATAATTATTTTACCATAAATAGCATTAATACTTATCCATATGCGCCTATTATAGGTTGATTATATAGGTATTAACCTGTTACAACAATAAAACAAGTGGAAACAGTGTTTGGATGGTCAAAATCGGCGATACAGGCCGGGAGTTACATAATGTATGGCTGAGGCAACCTCCCTGCCCTCCTCCCCTCCCCTTGTCTGGAGAGACACTGTTACGCAATAGTCTCTCTCTCGCTCTTTCCCACGCTTGGTAACAGTGATGACAATGCCCTGTTACCAACTCGCTAATGTTAGCACGAGAATAGACCACAGAATAAGGGAATAACAGGGAAAATAGGTGATAACTGAAGGAGGGGAGGAAAGTGGGGAAGGAGGGGAGGTGAAGGAGTGATATTTGGCATGGCCCTGGGGCAAAAAAAAAAAAAAAATGGGGTGTTTTAAATGTTTTTTTTTTTCCCTGACTCTTAAGAGTCTTCCCGCAGACCACCGGGGGAACTCTTAAGAGTCTCCCCACAGTTCCCGGGTTAATTGAGAGGTTTAAGCTAAATTAAATTCGAGAACTTGGCATATCTGTGTCTAAACCATCACAATAATCACTGTTACCACTACGAAATGGAGAGAGTCACTTAAAAGGAGTCAGTTTAGATGAGGGCCGGGTAGAACGAGTTGAGACACTGGTTTGAAGTTAAGTTCCTAGACGTCTGGGCACAACGTCAGGTAAAGCGACAGGGCACGCGTCACTTATGTCCCTCTCACGCTCACGGGCTAGGTTCTGGGCTGAATAACTTCAAAATTGTCTTTACTCGATCACTCTGTCTCCTCGTCTTTTGGCTGGCTCTCAGACGTTCACTCACACTGTGCATGTGGGTTTTGTCTAACTGTTCCCTTACTTTAAGATCAACCAAAGTTTTTCCAGGAGTAAGAGGCATGCTAGACTTATTAGGGGTGCTTTGCAAATGATCAAACACTGGCTTAACATCGTCTTTAGTACTGGACAAAGTAGGGAAAGAATGAGACTGTTCAGAAAGCTTGTGGGGGTCTGCACAACAAATACTGAGTTGTAAGACAATTCAGGCCTTAGAGTGTTGGGGCTGATTTGTACTCAAAACACCGAGTTCATTAGGTGATAATACAGATCTTGGAGGATCGTAATACCTCCTGAACTTCTGAGTTACGTCTGAATTGTTACAACGTTATAATTGGGTGACTAGACATCTAAATTGTCTATTACAACCAGCCTCAGCATTTGTAACTGTCCTTTCTACCCTAGGACTACTTGGAAAGCATTCAAAATCTGAGCCAGCAGGCTGAATGCTTGCCGATGGGTTAGTCAGTGTGAGTAGTGTCTTGTTTTTCTGAGGTGTCCTGTACACGGAATCTCCGGGCATAAAGGGCACGGTTGACATTGTGGTTTTTCTTACTGTTGGAGAGCAAGATGCACTAGTTGCAGCTGGTACTTCTGGTTGGCCAGTTAGTCGTGCATGCGGTGGAAGAGGTTGAGCGTCTGTGGATGGCTTGGTGGTGGAGATATGGATGGTAGAGTTGGCCTGCATTTTCCCCAAGTCTCGTAGGTTATTTCAACTCCCTTGAATATGATGATTTGGTCTGTGAGCAACTCCTGAGTATTTTTCTTGGATGCACGCTGTGGAGGCCTTGTTGTAACTGCAACGGGGTTGAATGGTTTGCAGTGTAGCTCGTCTATGGGGGCTTTGAAGGGTGGAGGTGTCTGGGGCACCGGCGTCCACATAGATATCGTAATTACGCTTTTTATGTGGGGAGCTAGGTCATACCCTGTGTCTTGTTGTTTCTCTGGGTGCACGCCCTTGGGTCGGATGTGTGGGCAGACTTTGGCGTATTTTTGGCGTGAGTTGCAGTCGTGTTGAGGGAGATGGTGTTTTCTGATGAATCGGCAGGCTTTTTTGGGGGGCGGATTAAAATGGGATCTCCTACCTGGCGCGTTTTCTATGAGGCTTATCCCTGACGCTTTTTCTAGAGTCTTGAGCTGGATGCTGCCATTTTGTGTTTTTTTATCTTTCTCGCCATGTTGTTACACTCTGTTGTTGCCTGTGTTGCGCTCTCTAAGTCTCTCAATCCGTAACACCGAAGCTGGAGCGGCTTCTGAGATGGTTGATGGCTGGGGACAATGTGTTGGCTTATTCTCATCCCATCACATCTTAGATAGCATATGGCCTTTCAATTGGTAGACATCCTTCCTAAGCTGAATAAAATTGTATAATAGTGGCCAGAATATAACGAAAAAGATGTCACCGGTACAAAAATGGTTAGAGAACGGCGGCTCAGGTTTTATAAGATCATTGGGTAGTAAGATCAAATCCTAGAATACTGATAATATGAATTCAAATCCTTGTTGTATAAGCTAATATTAAAACATTTCCCCACATATTGTTTTGTGTGTTAGCACTAATAAACTCAGAATGGACTAGGTTTGTTATGATGCCGAGTTTCTTTAAGCTATACTGTATATAATATCTTAGCTGGTGTTCTTTGAAATATAGCTGTATTTTTTCTATGTGGAGGAAGGAGACATAAGGCAAAGCTGCCTGAAACAAGTGTCTCCCCCAAAGTTGATAGATTGATAGCCGCTATTTTGTTGCTAAATGATGTAAAAACCTCCCAAGTGAACTCTAAACACGAAAATCGTACATCACACTTGCAAATCTACTCTATAACCGGATTCTGTCAATACCGGGTAGAGAGGCAGCCTATCCACGCATGCCTACCTATCAACAATAGGGGAATTATTGTTCTTTTTCTGAACCCCCTTCTCCTTTATCTTTTGCCCCAATAATTTTCAAAGTTTAATGCTTTCGTCCATTCTTTTGTCAATGTTAAGACCTTTCATACCATTTAGGTGTCGATGTTTTCCTGTTGAGTGATAGCGAGCCTGTATTTTAGGAGAAACCGGCCTTCGGCTGAGAATTTTTCTACCGACAAATATACAAATTTATCTCGAAAGGGGGTCTTTGAGATGGTGTTAATTTCTTTAAACTTGATTAAGGTTTAGGAAGCAACTAAAACAAATATACATACTGGTAATAATCAAACAAAATAATTATACAAATACAATAACGTCCCCTTGACCCCCTGTGGATTATGACGCGTTGTGACAGTATGATCTGGCTATCATTAGATGGGTTTATACAGATTAGGAAGGATCTCTAGGAATGAAAGGGGTAAATTAGCCCTCTGGCTTTCAATTACTTTTCATGATCTGAATAATAGCGTCTAATGGTAGCCAATAATTATAAAATATATGTGTCAAAGTCGTGTCTTGAAAGAGTTAAAATGGATACTTAAATTTAGTATTTTTACCTATTTTTGTATATATTTATTAGTATTATTTGTTTTGATATAACTTGGTCGATCCATTAATCTCTTGACTGCTAAAGCAAGTGTCACACTATGCCGAATTAAGTGCCGACACTCCATGACTTAAGGAGTGGCGATAGAAGGGGGAGACCACTGCCGAGTAACGTGGGTGATCGAGGGACGGGACGCCCACGGTGGGCACTATGGACGGGCACGCCGCCTGACGGCAACTGGACGGGGTCGAGCGGCGACCATGCAAGACATAAGGAAATATAACGGTTGCCGCTGGGCAGCGTCATGCGCTGTACCGCGCAAACTGGCTTGCGACAATGCTCCTGACGAGCGGCGCCTATAGTAGGTAGGGCGGCGCCTATAGCTACTACGGCGGCGATGGACAGCCACCCTGTCACACTGGACCCCTACTCCATCACACTTGACCCCGACCGAGGCAAACCGGTCCGTCGGAGGCGACGTTTTTGTGTATGTGTGAGGGGGGGGGGGGGGGGGGGGGGGGGGGGGGGGTTGTTGTTAAGCTTTAGATCTATGGAGGAAACTAAAACATAATAAAAAGATCCATCAATGAGCAAATAAATACGCCCATCTCCCCTTAATTACGTGGTTCTTTGACTAATTAGTAAAACAAGGCCATCTATAGTTAACCCTTTCAGTACCAGTGACGTCTTTCTCGTTATAGTTTGGCATCTATTAGCTTATTATATTATGCTTACGAAGGGCCTGTAGCAATCACAATATCTCCATTCCTCTCATATATCTCTCTTAACTCCCACAGACCGTTCTTAAGCTTTATAAAATCGTCCAAGTATGGCAGAACTAAGGTAAAACAGACGTCACCACCATTGAAAGGGTTTATAGATAGTCACTCGTTGATGGGATTGGATTAAGGGGACAGTGGTGATTTTTGGGGGTCTATTTATTTGTATATTCATACATTTTTTAATTTATTCGCTAGACCTCCATCAAGCTTAAAAAAAACACCCCCAAGGCCCTCCATCAACGATGTCCCGTGCGACGTTGCCAAGTCGCGGACTCATGGTATGCCCTCCCTCTATGACGCCGCCTGGGCGTTACCGGGTCGCCATCCTACCTTATAGCAGCGTCTGACGCAGACAGGTCGACGCCCTTGTACCGTCTGACACCTACTGGACGCCGCCCGAGGCCGCCCGCCTACCGTCCCCGTCCCGTCCATTTACTAGCCGCCAACTCAGCTCATAAGAGTTGTTCGTGCCGAACTTTTCCTGAGGCCCCCGACATCTCGACATCTCTCTTGAGTTGGCGCCCACCCATGTCGTGCGGCGATGTAGGCAAAGACCTCGTTACGACCCTTAAGTCGTGGAGTGCCGGCACTTAATTCGGCATAGTGTGACACTTGCTTAAGTTGTTGATGCTTAGTGGACAAATATGAGACTACTATAGTTATGTATCGTCATAATAACAGGTTTATATAATTAACAACCTATGTCTCTTAATTAATACTATCTAATTATTGAACATAGGAGCACAGCAACTACCGTCAGACAAGAATAAAAGGGACTACTGTAACATGGGGGTTTTCGGTGGCAAGCAAAGGACAATTCTGATGTTAAATATATCGAGCGGTGTCTCCAGATAAACTACCTAAACAGTCAAAACACCACCATTTACTCTGTACTCCACCACTTCACAATGACCCTAGATAGCGGGAAAGGCTACATTTGAAACATAAAACCTTTTCAAAAGTAAATACCATGAAGTTATGCCATCCTTGTATGGAGTTTGCACTTTATTTCTCAATAAAAGGTATACTCCAACGACTACATTTGATAAGCCACAATAGACTACAGAAGAACAGGAAAGAATTAATAAAACAAATATATATATATATACATATACATATACATATACATATATATATATATATATATATATCCCCCCTGGGGGTTAGGGAATAGAATATGCCCCACGTGCCTTCTGCGTGTCGTAAGAGGCGACTAAAGAGGTTGGGTCGGTGGGCTTGCGACCCCCACCCGGAAAAAATATCGAAGCAAGGAAAAACGAACGAACAGCCTCGGATGCGGACGGAACCAACGTTGACGAACCACGACCGACTAAGGACATGCCTTCGGACATTCTGAGAATGGCTACGTGGAATGTTAGTGGCATGAATGATGGCACAAAAGAGAGAGAGGTTCTGGAAGTGTTAGTGAATGCCAGGCTGGATGTATGTGGAATGACAGAGACCAAATGGAAAGGTTCAGATGTGAGAGAGTGGGAGTGTGGAATGGGTGTGTGTGCTGGAGTGAGTGAAGGAACAGCGAGAGAAGGTGCATGTTTGTTTGTAAGTAGCAAATGGAAGGAATGTGTAAGAGAGTATGGGTCTGTGGGTTCAAGGATTGTGTGGGTGAGAATGAAAGTAGGAATACAAACGTGGGTGATTGTATGCGTGTATGCCCCGACAGAGGATATACTTGAAAGAAAGAAAGAGGAGTTCTGGATGAATGTGGAGGCGTGCCTGGAGAAGTTTGACAAGAACGAAAGAATATTTCTGATTGGGGATATGAATGGTAAGGTGGGTGATAGGAAAGTTGAGGGAGTGGTGGGAGGGTGGGGGGTACCATCAGAGGTGAATGGGAATGGTAGTGCACGTGTGGACGTATGTGTGGGGAGGAGGCTGTGGATAGCCAACACCTTCTTCCGACACAGAATGATCCACAGGTACACGTGGAAACGGATGTTGACGATGAAGGATAAGACAGTGGTGGAACGAAAGTCATTGATTGATTATGTATGTGTGGATGAACGAATGAAGAAATCTGTGATGGATGCTAGGGTGTATAGGGGTATTGGAGGGGGTCTGTCTGATCATTATGTAGTGGTAGCTAAGGTTAGGATACAAAAGAAGTGGGTGAGGAGAGCGGGAGGGAGGCGAGAGGAGGGTGGAATGGTGAGGAGGGTGGAGAGGTTGCAGGAGGAGGAAATCAGGGAGGAGTACAGGAGAGCAGTGGAAAGACGACTAGGTGGGTTCGACCTGGAAGTTATGGAGGAAGTGGAGGAGATGAGCAAGGTGTTTAACCTCTGAAGTGCGCATGGGGGTAATTGGAAACGTCCCCCTGTGCTGACGTATTTGAGGTGTTTCCGTCACTAAAATATTCATTGTGCCATTAATAGCATTAATACTTATCCATATGCGCCTATTATGGGTTGATTATAAAGGTATTAACCTGAAACAACAATAAAACGAGTGAAAACAGCGTTTGGATGGTCAAAATCGGAGATATAGCCCGCGAGTTGTATAATGTATGGGTGAGGCAATCTGCTTTCCCGCCAATTTCCCCCAAGGCCACTGAGACACAGTCGATCGATACTCTCTCTCTCTTGCACTCGCTTGCTATCAGTGATGACCACACCCTCCAATCGGATTTCTAATGTTAGCACGAAAATATACCTCAGAATAAGGGAATAACAGGGAAAATAGGTGATAACTGAAGGAGAGGAGGAAAGTGGGGAAGGAGGGGAGGTAGAGGACTGAGATTTTGCATGGCCCAGGGGCCAAAAAAAAAAAAAAAAAAAAAAAAAAAAAAAAAAAAAAAAAAAAAAAATTTCGATGTCAAAAGTTGATTTTTTTGTTCTCTGACTCTTAAGAGTCTCCCCGCAGTGCGCCGGGGGAACTCTTAAGAGTCTCCCCGCAGCTCCCGGGTTAAGGATGAGATCTGTGCAGCATGTGAGGAGGTGTGTGGAGTGAGGAGAAGAGGGAGGGGAGTGAAAGGTACAGCATGGTGGACAGAAGAGGTACGAATAGCTGTGGAAGAAAAGAAGAAAGCATATAGAGAGTGGTTGGGTAGCAGAGGGAATGAAGATTCCGAGAGACAGAAACGAGCGAGGTACGTGGAGAGTAAGAGGGTGGTGAAGAGAGTAGTGAAGGAAAGTAAGAGAAGAGTAGATGAGGAATTTGGAAGGAATCTGAGTGTAAAATGGAGGGAGAGTAAGAAACTGTTCTGGAAAGAAGTCAAGAAAGTTAGGGAAGGTAGCAAGGGAAACAGTAAGGGTGTGAAAGATAAGAATGGGAGAATGCTAGCCGAGAAGCAAGAGAGAGTCGAAAGATGGAGGGAGTACTTCAGTGAGTTGCTAAATGAAAGGAATGAAGAGCCAGCAAACATAGCTGGATATGGTATTGGAGGGAGAAGAAGAGAAGTAGTGGAGGAGGAGGTGGGGATCAGGAGGTCAGAAGTGTGGGAAGCCATGAAAAGAGTGAAGTTGGGGAAAGCACCAGGAACAGATGGAGTGTGTGGGGAAATGTTGAGGTATGGTGGTGAGATAGTGATAGAATGGGTATGGAAAATGTGCAAACTAGCATGGGAGAAGGGGAGTGCACCCGATGACTGGAAGACTGGCATAATAGTCCCCCTATATAAGGGCAAAGGGGAAAGAGGAGTGTGTGGTAACCACCGAGGAATATGTCTTCTAAGCGTAGTAGGGAAGGTATACAGTAGGGTAGTGATTGAGAGAGTGAGAGTGAGAACGGAGAAATGGATAGGCGACGAGCAGGGAGGTTTTAGGAAGGGAAGAGGATGTGTAGATCAGATTTTTACCCTGAATTGTGTTGTGGAGAAGTATCTGGAGAAGAAACAAAAGGTGTATGTTGCCTTTATGGACTTGGAGAAGGCCTATGACAGAGTGGATAGAGAAGGTTTGTGGAAAGTACTTAGAATATACGGAGTAGAGGGCAAGTTGCTGAAAGCAGTGAAGAGCATGTATGAGGGTGCAAAGGCGGCAGTACGTGTGGAGAGTGAGCAGAGCGAGTTCTTTGACCTGAATGTTGGTTTGAAACAGGGGTGTGTGATGTCCCCGTGGTTGTTTACTGTATATATGGATGGAGTTATGAAAGAAATACTATCAAGAGCAGTGGATGTTGGTGTATCGCTGAAAAGGGAGGGAATTGAGTGGAAGCTACCTATACTGCTGTTTGCGGATGATACAGTTCTGATGAGTGATAATGAATGGGAGTTGCAGGGTCTGGTAAATGAGTTTGGAACAGTGTGCGAAAAACGGAATTTGAAGGTAAATACGGGGAAGAGCAAGGTTATGGTCTTCGAAAGGGGTGAAGTCACAGAGTGTGAGGTGAAGCTGAACGGTCAGGCTATGGAGATCGTCAACTCTTTTAAGTATCTGGGCAGTGTGTTGAGTAAAGATGGGACTATGGATGAAGAGGTGCGGGAGAGGGTACAACAGGGGAAGAGGGTTGTAGGAACGCTAAAAGCAGTAACAAGAAATAGGGTGGTCAGTATGGAAGTGAAGAAGTCCTTGCATGACAGTGTGGTAATCCCGACACTGACTTACGGAAGCGAAGCATGGACGTTGGTTGAGAGACTCAGACCAAGAGTGAGAGCAGTGGAAATGAATTACTTAAGGAGTGCGTGCGGAGTTACATGGAGGGATAGACAGACTAATGAGGAAGTAAGAAGGAGGTGTGGTGTGGAGGTAGATGTGCTGGAAAGTGTGAAAAGGAACAACTTGAGATGGTTCGGCCATATGGAACGTATGGAAAGCGAGAGAATGACTAAGAGGGTGTATGAGAGCGAGGTGGAGGGACAGAGGGGGAGAGGTAGACCGAATATGAGGTGGAAGGATGGAGTGAGAAAGTACATGAACGAAGGTGGTGCTGGTTGGGGGGAGGGGCGTCGACTGACTGGGGACAGAGGTGCATGGGGGCGGTTCGTTCGTGGCCACCCCTTCGGGGATCACGGCGTCAGGCAATAGATAGATAGATAGATATACTGTATATATATATACAGTATATATATATATATATATATATATATATATATATATATATACTGTATATATATATATATATATATATATACATTTTTTTTTTTATATATATTTTTTTTATATTCCAACTTACTCCCTCTAGGCTGAAAGCCTGGACATTCACAGCTGTACAATGAGCAGTGAAGCCTGTGAGGTCTTGTTCCAGTCTAGGGAGTGAGACATGTGAAGCACGTAGAGTACAACGAGCACCTGCCATCTTGCCTTCACATGAGGCAAGGTGCTCACTCATGGCCTGAAGTGACCCCATCTCTGAAGACACCTCGTTCCCGTGCTTCACTGTCTCATCCCCTACACTCGGACTCTCACTCTTACACACACACACAACGCCACCTGTTGAGCAGATAGCTCACCAGGCATTGCACCCCTATAGCATATTTTGAATATGGGAATACTCATACAGTGCTATTTAATCAGGGAACAATGAGGGTATTTTATTAGCGTTTCGGTGGGATTTGTGGTAATGCACTGCTACTAGGTACAGCACAAATTCCATCCCAATAATATCTTCCCATTGATACATCGGGATTTGAACCCGGGACCTTTGGATTATCAGGCCAGTGGCAAGACCACTCCACCACACCTCCCCTTATATGTATATATATACAGTATATATATATATATATATATATATATATATATATATATATATATATATATATATATATTGTATATATATATATACAGTATATACTATATATATAATTATATATATATATATATATATATATATATATATATATATATAACAGCAAAAAGTGGATGTTGCGTATATGTGCGCAACAATCTCGCTTTCTCTCATGTTCCCAACTATGAGTTTTCTGAATTCTCAACTCTCTGGCTAAAGTTTTCTTGTTGTCACTCTCAAGCTAAATATTTCTGTGATGTTTATATCTCCCATAATTCTACTGACTATCCAAAATTCTTTGACCATCTAACTTTTAAAGTGGAACACATTCTATCCATCTCTCCTTTTGCAGAAATCTCCATCCTAAGAGATTTCAACGTTCACTACCGCCAATGCCCTTCCTCTTTTCCCACTGAACAACCTGGTGAACAAATCTACATATGTTCTATCTTAAATAACCTAGAGCAGTTAGTCCAGCAACCCACCCATATCCCGGATCACTTCGGAGATCGGCCCAACATTCTTGACCTGTTTCAAACTTTTAACCCATTTGCTTATACTATAAAAATGTTCTCTACTTTGGGCTCCTCCGACCATAAAGTTATCTCTGTCACCTGTCCTATCTCTCCGGTACAGCCACCCGATCATCCCAGCCGGCGGCGCTTGTGGCACTTTAACGCTGCTGACTGGAAGGCTCTCCGGCAGTACTTCTTTGGTTTCCCATGGAATGACTTTTGCTTCCGTGGCCTGGAACCCTCAGAGAGTGCTGAACGCATTACCGAGGTAATCCTCTCAGGCATGGAAGCATACATTTAATTTTCTTTCTCTCAGTCCAATGCTAAAAAATCTTGGTTTACTCATGCATGTTTTACTGCTGTCCGCAACAAGGAGGAAGTATTCAAACGGTACCGTCGCCTTCAAACTCAATAATCTTATACTTCCTATGTTTCTGCCCGGAATCAAGCCAAAATTGTTTGTAGACTTGCCAAGCACTCTTTCATAAATAATAAATGCACTGAACTATCCAACTCAAGCTCTTCCCAAGCTTTCTGGCATCTAGGCAAAAACCTCTCCAACAATTTGTCTTCCTCGTCTTTCCCTCCACTTTTCCACTCTGACGGCACCACCGTCACTTCTTCCTCTGACAAAGCTGAACTCTTCACCCAAACTTTCGCTAGAAACTCCACCTTTGATGATTCCGGTGCTATTCCTCCCTCTCCGACCCGCCTCTCACTTACTCATGCCTAATGTCCTAATATCTTCTAAAGATGTACTTTCTACCCTCTTTGGGTGGGTTTAATGCTAAGAAGGCATACTGTCCGGATAGTGTTCCTCCAGTTGTACTAAAACACTGTGCTTCCGTGCTGACTCCCTGCCTAGGCAAACTCTTCTGTCTCTGTCTCTCCTCTAATGCCTTTCCTTCTTGCTGGAAGTTTGCTCTCATTCAAAACCTGTCCCAAAGAAGTGTGACCACTCTCAACCCTCCAACTATTGTCCAATTGCTCTCATTTCTTGCATCTCCAAAGTATTTGAAACTATCCTTACTTCTAAATTTCCTTAGCATCTCTCTTCTCATAATCTACTCTCTGATCGCCAGTATGGATTCCTTAGAGGCTACTCTACTGGTGATCTCCTTTCATACCTTATTAACTCTTGGTCATGCTCCTTCCGGGACTTCGGTGAGAGCTTTTCTATTGCGCTAGATATATCGAAGGCCTTTGATATAGTCTGGCACAAATCTCTAATTTCTAAATTACCCTCTTTCGGTTTCTATCCTCCCTCTATCTGTGCCTTTATCTCTAATTTCCTTTCTGGCTGTTCCATGGCTGCCATTGAGGACCGCCATCATTTACTTCCTCAAGCTATCAATTCCGGTGTTCCTCGTGTCCTATCTCCAATTCTCTTTCTAATATTCATTAATGATCTTCTCAACTATACCTCCATTCTTATCCATGCATGTGCAGATGACTCTACCTTACACTATTCAACTAGTTTTCCAGAACCCTCCAACAAGCAATCACTCAAAAAATAATGGGAAGGTGCCATAAAACACCTAAATACTGACCTATCAACCATTTCCATTAAGGGCAGAGAAAATCTTGTTACTTTCAATGCTTCCAAAACCTAATTTCTCCAATTTTCTACCCATAAAGAACTCCCACAGGACTATCCCTTATACTTCAACAATACACAAATCAATCCTTCATCTTCTCTCAGTATACCAGGAATCTCTTTCTCTCCTGATCTCACTTGGAAAGACCATATTACAACCCATGCTAAAACAGCTTCCCAGGAGCTGGGTGTGCTTAACCGCCTCCCGGGGTTCTTTACCCATTCACAGCTTCTTAATCTTTACAGGGGCACAGTGCGTTCATGTATTGCGTACTGTTCGCATGTGTGGGGAGGATCGTCTCACACTTCTTGGCAAAATAGAAAAGAAAGCCTTTCGTCTCATTAACTCACATCTACTCACTGACTCTTTGCAATCTCTCACTCTTCGCCACAGTGTTGCATCTCTTTCTCTATACTACTCAGGTCAGGTGAAGATGTTTAGGGATAAGCCTTTACAACGGCAATGCTATTACAATAATCAATGTTCCTCAGAGCTCTCTCAGTGTATACTACCACCACTACGTACTCAGTACGTAGCACCCATTTTTTTTTTTTTTTTTTTTTTTTTTTTTTAAGAGACAATGAACGGAGGAAGGAAAAACACAGATAAAACAAAAAGGTCCATGTGCCTAAAGGCATCCTCCATTCATAAAAATGTTGTAACAACTGGATTTAAACTTTTGTAGATTGTAAGTTTGTGGAAAGCAACTCGAGGGAAGTGAATTCCAAAGTGTAGTAGTTCTAGGGATAAATGAATTTTGATAAGCAGAAGTTCTGCATTGTGGAGGAGAAAGTGTAAATTCATGGGCGCTCTCAGCTGCCCTAGTTCTACGAGGAAAGATGTGGAGAGGCGGCACAATTGAAGCAAGTTCCTCGGAACAATTGCTGTGAAAATATCTGTAGAATAATTCAAGGGATGCAACGTTTCTTCGTATGGATAATGTAGGAAGGTCCTGTGTGATTGCAGGGTTATTGATTAATCTAATAGCTTTATTTTGAATTTTGTCCAACTGCCTCAATGCAAGCACTCCATCTTGCAACTCAATCCCATACCAACTCTGTGCAACTCGCCAATCCAAGAGTGAACGATATTCTCAATCCTTCTTCTATTCAACAGCTGAGCTCTGGAACTCTCTCCCTGAATCCATCTTCCCCTCATCCTATGACTTAAATTGCTTCAAACTCTGTGTGTCCAGGCATTTTGGCTCGAAGGTTCCTTGAGTTTGACCCTGTCAATCTTTCAACTGGGGGAGGCACTCGTTACAGGCAGTTCTGCCTTTTGTGTCCGTCATCCACAAAAGAAAATATATATATATATATACCGGTATGCTGTATATATATATATATATATATATATATATATATATATATATATATATATATATTATAGTTATATATAATACAGTACATATTGTATATATATATATATATATATATATATATACCGGTATATATATATATATATATATATATATATATATATAATGGAAGCAATTGATTCTCCTACTGGGAATCAAAGACGAATAAGGAATATGAAGACCAAAGTGAACAGGAACATATTTGTTTATTGGCAACGTTTCAACACTAATCTTGTGTCATTATCAAGCCTAAACAAGAGAAAGAATAAAACCTATCGTGAATATCATAAAATCATCACATGTTAAAATTGAAAATGTATTCTTTGAATACAGTTTCAATACATTTTAAATACATTTTCAATTTTAACATGTGATGATTTTATGATATTCACGATAGGTTTTATTCTTTCTCTTGTTTAGGCTTGATAATGACACAAGATTAGTGTTGAAACGTTGCCAATAAACAAATATGTTCCTGTTCGCTTAGTCTTCATATTCCTTATACATACTGTATAATATATATAAATGTGTGTGTGTATTAGCGCACTTGATAATTACCTATTGTTAACAGTAGTCTTTCCTTTAGGACGTTCATTAGTGACTACTAATAATCTCGGGTTTACATTTTTATTTGTTTTTTTCTATGTTGTTGAGGGAGACAAAAGGCAGAACTGCCCCCAACGAGCTCCTCCCCCAGTTGAAAGGGATTAGATAAGTAGCATACAGATGGTTATAGAGATACCTAATTAACACATTGCAGTACATAGTTTTTAATGGAGTGTGTTCTACTAGCGCCTCTGTGAAGTGTGGAGTACCACGAGGATTAGTGCTTGGTTCTTTCTTATATCTGTTATATGTTAATTATATAGTTAGTATTTATCCAAATATATTACCTATTTTGTTTGCAGGTGGCACAAACATATTTGTAAGTGGTGATAATATGTTGTAGATAACAATAGAGACAATTGTTACGCTGGCCAGCTTGCCAGAATGTACTCGTATTCGCTAGCGCTCGCCAGGGCAGTGAAATGGGCTATAATAATCGTAATGTTCTTTCTTTCTTAGTGTTCATGTTGTCACAGACAGATCAGTGGTGGTCTTTATTCTTGTCTGTGACACTTGGAAGTATTTTATATCATTGATAGAGTATAAGATATGTAGAGTGAATTGCAAGGAGAGAGAGCGAGAAGGAGCAGCGAGGTGGTAGTGTGTGCGTGTGTATGTACGTGTGCATCCCTCGCTTGGGCTGTGCCACCCGCTCGTGATTGGCCGGCGGGCCTGACGCGTCATATGACGCCAGCTCTTCATGACGTAGTCGTCTGTGATTGGAGGCCGCTGTCTTAGTAAGGTGGTGCTGGCATCCTTCCCGCGTGCCTCTTCAGAGCTTGGTATGTTGTGCTTGGTCCTAGACGTCCCTTGCTATCTGTCCCCAATCTAACCCTCTTTACTACTGTTTCTCTCTCTGAACTTCTTCTTTTCCATACTTCTTGTCTTTATTCAATTACTTATCCCTTCTGGTTCTGCATACAACTTCCATAGTCGGCCAGTCGTATTACCAGCACCAGTTCTCACATATATGATTTGCACTAGCTTAGGGATTATTAGAGTCATAGTCACATGGTATCATAGTATTGGGGTGCTTCTAATTATTGAGTTGTTCTTTCCTACTATTTAATGCTAGACAGTGGAGGGTATCCTTGGTCGTTGTCTGAGTTATGTATGTGGCAAGTCAGAGCCTGTATGACTTCGACGGAGCTAGGTAGCCTGCAACCCTTGTGCATATTTTTCCTTTGCGAGTGTAGCAGCATACAAGCGAAGGGCTTTTGCCTACTCTTGCTCGTATGCTTGCTACCTCATTTTGTTGACCTATGTGGAGCGCCAGGGTAAGACCAGATACTTGAGATCTGGACTTACCAAGAGAGCCTCTTAGTCACTTAACGTAACATAAGGGAAATCTGTTCAACGGGAGACAGTAGGCTACGAGCATGCTTGCGCTCTGTCTAGGCTCCTTGTACCTTTTATGCCGCTACTAGACTTAATTAGTGAGAAAGACAGCATTGTGTTATTAACTTTAATTGCGTATGCTTTAGGAATTATTCACGCCTTATTTTAGCCTAGGTTGATGCATAGTGCACAACCCAGATTGGCTGTTACGTTGGCTAAGGAAGTACTGTTTTGATTGGTTGTTATTAGTGCTGTCACAGAGTTGTTGCACTCCTTGTTTTATATATATGTATCCTACTTGTTGGTGTATTTAAGATACACGCTTTGGTGTCCTGCCCCTGCATTATTTCTGTTCTATATTCGACGAGCATCTTAGAGCATCAGACGTTTTCAGAAGATTCCATATCTGTTTGCTGTAGGACTAGACTTCCAGTGTTTTCATAGAGCATTGAAGAGTTTAGTGTTGAGTTCAGACTCACACTAAAGTTAACGAAAGCATATACTCCTTTATTAAATCTTGTTATAGTTTATTTAAGCATTGTTATTACTTAACGTAAAGTACTCCTGTTGTGAGTAGGCTTTGCCGTCACCGGAAAGCCTTTGTAGAAGTGCACTAAACCCAGTTAATTGACACCCCGTTATCCAGTAGATTAACTCTGGAGGGTTTAAGTGTTTTGTTCACCGGCTTAATAGTTCGAGGGTTTGGAATTAGCGTACCGTTGTTGTAGATATAGCCTATCTTCTAGTCCAATATTAGTGCCCTTGTTTATTTCGTAGTGCCGGTCGTAACAAATGGAGACCTTAGTCCAGTATATAGTGAACTGAGTATTGCAGTTTTTTTTTTGGAGAAATCTTATTGCCATTTGGGGTTGAATTTATTTCTCGCAGTGTTGGCAGTGGACATTGTTTTGAGGATATATGGAACTTGTTGGAGTTTATTGGTGACCTAGTATTGCACTTAAAAACATCTTCGAATATTTTTGGTGAATAAAGCTACGCGAGAGTTTCGCTACTTTTGTCTTGACTTGAGATTTGTTGTTGTTGACTCCATCATGTCACTGGACGGGTCTGAGCATAGTGAGGGCACAGTGCGAGAGACAGGCGAGGAGGTGGAGAAGGTGGAGTTGTTAAACGGCGTTCGGCTGGTGAACAATGAGGAGGATGCTCGGATTTTTTTGGAGGAGCCTGTGTCGGCGGACCGGATGTCGGGGCTGGAACGGTACGGACTGCAGTGTATAGCCACGGTTTTAGGGTTTTCTGGTACTAGCGGTGTGTCGAGAAGTGAGCTGGTTACTGTGTGCTGGGTGGGGTGCATGGGGGTTTGGGTGGAGCGGGAGCTGGGGCACCTTCGTCCCAGTCCCCATTCCACTCAACTCCTATCATGGCACCCCCTCGTGGTCCGGAGCCGAGTACGTTCCCGCAGGCCGATGTTCGCTGGCGGTTGGGTATGCCTCTAGGTGACTCACGGGGTGGGTCCCCGGTAGTAGCACCCCCTCTTCAAAGTTTGTCTCCCGAGATGTTGTTCCAGCTCGAACTCGCCAAACTCGAGCAGCGGAAGGATGAGGCTGAGCTCGAGCAGCGAAAGCATGAGGCTGAGCTCAGGCAGCAGCAGCAGCAGAGGCTGTGCTCAAGTTTGAGTCTGAAAGATATTGTGCCGATGTTGACCTAGAGAAAACTCGTGTAGAGGTGACGAGGAACCGGGTCGTCCAGGGGGGTCGACCCCATGACCAGTCCCTGTCGCATCTACTAAAGTTGGTTCCAGTGTTTGATGAGTTAGGAGTTACAGAATTCTTTCTCCGTTTTGAGAAAAAGTGCCGGGAGTACCAATGGCCCGGGGAAAAGTGGGCAGCCCTTGTCTCTTCACGATTGATGGGGAAAGCACTCAAGGCGTACGATGCTTTACCCCTAGAGTCTTGCATTGACTACGAGGTGTTGAAAAAGGCTGTCCTGAGGGCGTATGAATTGCAGCCAGAGACCTATAGGCTGAAGTTTAGGGCTGTTCCTAAGACAAAGGAGAGTACTTTCCAGGAACACGCTAGAGAGCTGTCAGATGCGTTTGAAAATTGGTTGAGGTCGGAGAAGGCAACTACTTTTGATGCAGTGAAGCAATTAGTGTTGTTAGAACAATTTTTCAAATGTACTGGCAGTGACTTGACTCTTAACCTGAAAGAAAAGCAACCTAAAACTCTGCAGGAGGCGGCTGAGCTGGCTGACCTCAGGTTGTCATTGATTCGTGGGTGCAGGTCTGCACAGAGAGCTGAGGCAGGTAACAAGGGGCGTACCACTCCACCCCCCCGAATTAATGACACAACTAATTACCCATTTAAGAGTACTGGTGCCAATTTTGATCTCAAGTCGAAACCCTTCCCGTTAAAGAAAGGCCAGGGCCCTTCCTCACCTCAGAGGAAGTCCAAGAGCGAAGTGGAGTGTTTCAAGTGTCATGAGAAGGGGCATATTGCGCGCTCATGTCCGAGCACACCGCCTACAGCAGTGGTGTCACTAGTGAGCAACATCGGTGTGTCTTTGAGGTCTTCCGCGTTTGCCCGGGGTAATATGTCGGTTGCGAAGTCACAGTCGGTGCAGAAGCAGCAGGAGGGCTCGTCACCCGTCCGAGATGCTTTTTGCGGTCATAGGGGGCACGGCACTGTGAGGTGGGATGGTGTGGAGCATAGGCTTGAGTTGCTGCGTGATATGGGCGCTTCCCAGACACTTATTAAGAACTTCACTGGCAAGCCTATTAACGCGGCTCGGGTTGTGGTGGTTCAAGGCATCAATGCTACGCGGTCTTACCCGCTGGTCAGAGTGGAGCTTGAGGTGGATGGTGTGACACGGGAGTTGGATGTGGGTGTTGTGGAGAAATTGCTAGTTGAGGGGGTCGACCTCCTTCTCGGTAACAACTTTGCGGTGCCTGCTTCCGAGGTTCCACCCTTAGTCATTGCCGAGAGGGCGGCCGACACGAGTAGGGAGGGGCAAGAGGGGCTCGAGAGATCTCAGTCCGCTCAGGTGTCACAGCCTAGTACCCAGGTTTCAGACCAGCGGAGGAAGGGTCGGAAGGAGAAAGTCAAGGCTGGTTGAGAGTTTGGACCCAGCGACACTCATTGGTGACTCGTTACTTGCACCAAATTTGAGCTCCGGAGTGGCCCCAGAACGTGTACCCCCTAGTGACATGGTAGGGCGTGATGGCACTCCGCGACAGAGTAGTTCCCAGGTGCAACTAGAAGATCTTAGTCTTGAGAGTTGTGGGAACGGGGCTATTGAACTCTATGAGGACGGGGAAGCATGTCATGTGAACCTGTTGAAGGAGATTGTGAGGCGCCCACCTGAGCAGCCTACTGTCCCTGTGTTGGTCTGCAGCGGCCAAGGTGGAGAAGGAGAGGCGGGCAGTGAGGCGCAGGTGGTGAAAAGTTGGGATTGTCATGTCTCGGCGGAGCAGGGGGCGGGGAACACTAGTCAGGTGGCTGTGGAAGCGCTTGAGCACCTGCCTGAGCAGCAGCGTGCAGCGATCCAGCCGCTGCTCGGTTCATACCCCACTGTTTGTGCCGAGCACCCAGGCCTCACAACTCATGCGGTGCACGATGTTCCGCTGGCAGGTCACTTGGGTGTGAGTAAACCATTGGCCTCGTTGTTGAAGCTGTTCAAGGTGGGCGACGAGGCTTTGGCATGGTTGTCAGGTCAGGGTTGACCCATGGCTGCTAAGGGTGGTGGTCAGTATCAGGACATTGAGCAGATTGGTGAGGTTGGCTGTGGAGTGGATGCGCCCGGTCGTCGCATAGCCTCCCAATGCTGCTCTAGTAGAATGCAACAGCCCTACCATAGACCGACTGTATCTGGCCGTGGCGCTGAAGGCGGTGATGCTGCGCCGGCAGGTGTAGTCGCAAGGAATGCGGGGGTGCGCATGTACGGTATCGGCGGGGAAGCCTTAGCACTTATGAACTATGGGAGTGACTGCACAGGTGGTATAGATTGTCCCTCTCATGACCTGGCTGTTTTAGGGACAGAGGTGGAGAAGGAGGGAGATTATAGTTTAGAAACTGCCGTCCCGGCTGGGTTGTGGGAGGGCAATGAGCATGTTCTTCGAGATAAGTTGCAACCTCTTGTTCCTAAGCGTCAAGAGAAGTTGTTTACTAGGCTGTGGCAGTACGTCCGCATGCTTGTTGGTTCTCCAGGCCTGATGTACGGGGTGGCACCCGACATGGAGGCTGGAGTCAGTGCAAGGCTCAAATTGGCTCCCTACCGTATAAATCCTGCTCAACAGCCTGTCGTGAAAGCAGAGCTGGACTACATGTTGGAAAAGGGTCTGAGGGATAAGGGTTATCGTGAGTGGTCGTTGCCAGTGACTTTGCAACCTGAGTTGAGTGGCAAGATCCGTGTTTGTGTTGATTGCAAAAGTGTTGGTGCATTATCCCTGACAGACGACTATCCATTACCCAGAGTTGACGACCCCATAGACCGCATCGGGGCTGCCTCGTTTATCACTAAGGTGGAAATAGTGAAAGGTTATTGGCAGGCCCCGTTGCCGGAGAGAGCGAAGAGAAGTGCAAGTCTTGTGATGGACTGGGCAGTTTATCAGTGTCAGGTGTTGTTTTGCTGCCGGAACACAAGTTGGATGTGTGGCATGTTAAGGGCACTGATAATGTTCTGGCTGATTGTTTGTCACGGGAGGGTATGTTTTAAGGAGAACCCTCGCCGTTCAGTCAGTGTTGGTTTGAGAGTGGAGAAAAATTAGGCTTGCCCCTGTAGTGCAAAGCTGCCAAAAACACTATTAAAAAAATATAAAAACCTCACATAAAAACTCTTTCTTTTTGATAGTATATAAGTGCAGTATGTTACAGCAAGAATCTAAGACACTCTGAGTTTTTGTCATAGTAGGCTAGGCTTGGTGAAGCTTGCTCGTTGAGCGTAATATTATTATTATTATACTATTATTTTTTGGGAAGTGTTGTGTAGATTTTTTTTTGATAATGAAGTGTTTTATGTTTGTGATTGTGCCTTGTTTTCACAACTTGGGGGAGTAGCTGGGTGATGCGGGGTTGGTGGGCATTCTGTCTGGTCAGATGTGGCATTCACCTGAGGTTAAAACGTCCCACATCTTGGGCGGGGTATTACGCTGGCCAGCTTGCCAGAATGTACTCGTATTCGCTAGCGCTCGCCAGGGCAGTGAAATGGGCTATAATAATCGTAGAACGATGTTCTTTCTTTCTTAGTGTTCATGTTGTCACAGACAGATCAGTGGTGGTCTTTATTCTTGTCTGTGACACTTGGAAGTATTTTATATCATTGATAGAGTATAAGATATGTAGAGTGAATTGCAAGGAGAGAGAGCGAGATGGAGCAGCGAGGTGGTAGTGTGTGCGTGTGTATGTACGTGTGCATCCCTCGCTTGGGCTGTGCCACCCGCTCGTGGTTGGCCGGCGGGCCTGACGCGTCATATGACGCCTGCTCTTCATGACGTAGTCGTCTGTGATTGGAGGCCGCTGTCTTAGTAAGGTGATGCTGGCATCCTTCCCACGTGCCTCTTCAGAGCTTGGTATGTTGTTCTTGGTTCTAGACGTCCCTTGCAATCTGTCCCCAATCTAACCCTCTTTACTACTGTTTCTCTCTCTGAACTTCTTCTTTTCCATACTTCTTGTCTTTATTCAATTACTTATCCCTTCTGGTTCTGCATACGACTTCCATAGTCGGCCAGTCGTATTACCAGCACCGGTTCTCACATATATGTTTTGCACTAGCTTAGGGATTATTAGAGTCATAGTCACATGGTATCATAGTATTGGGGTGCTTCTAATTATTGAGTTGTTCTTTCCTACTATTTAATGCTAGACAGTAGAGGGCATCCTTGGTCGTTGTCTGAGTTATGTATGTGGCAAGTCAGAGCCTGTACGACTTCGACGGAGCTAGGTAGCCTGTAACCCTTGTGCATATTTTTCCTTTGCGAGTGTAGCAGCATACAAGCGAAGGGCTTTTGCCTACTCTTGCTCGTATGCTTGCTACCTCATTTTGTTGACCTTTGTGGAGCGCCAGGGTAAGACCAGATACTTGAGATCTGGACTTACCAAGAGAACCTCCTAGTCACTTAACGTAACATAAGGGAAATCTGTTCAAGGGGAGACAGTAGGCTACGAGCATGCTTGCGCTCTGTCTAGGCTCCTTTTACCTTTTATGCCGCTGCTAGACTTTATTAGTGAGAAAGACAGCATTGTGTTATTAACTTTAATTGCGTATGCTTTAGGAATTATTCACGCCTTATTTTAGCCTAGGTTGATGCATAGTGCACAACCCAGTTTGGCTGTTACGTTGGCTAAGGAAGTACTGTTTTGAGTGGCTGTTATTAGTGCTGTCACAGAGTTGTTGCACTCTCTTGTTTTATATATATGTATCCTACTTGTTGGTGTATTTAAGATACACGCTTCGGTGTCCTGCCCCTGCATTATTTCTGTTCTAAATTCGACGAGCATCTTAGAGCATCAGACGTTTTCAGAAGATTCCATATCTGTTTGCTGTAGGACTAGACTTCCAGTGTGTTCATAGAGCATTGAAGAGTTTAGTGTTGAGTTCAGACTCACACTAAAGTTAACGTAAGCATATACTCCTTTATTAAATCTTGTTATAGTTTATTTAAGCATTGTTATTACTTGAAAGCATTTTATTAACGTAAAGTACTCCTGTTGTGAGTAGGCTTTGCCGTCACCGGAAAGCCTTTGTAGAAGTGCACTAAACCCAGTTAATTGATACCCGTTATCCAGTAGATTAACTCTGGAGGGTTTAAGTGTTTTGTTCACCGGCTTAATAGTTCGAGGGTTTGGAATTAGCGTACCGTTGTTGCAGATATAGCCTATCTTCTAGTCCAATATTAAGTGCCCTTGTTTATTTCGTAGTGCCGGTCGTAACACAATATATATAGAACTTTAAATAAAATGTAAATAATACCCAATATATGTGTTTTACTATGAAGGGGAAACACATTGAAATAATTTAAATGTTTACATGCATAACAAGCTTCTATAAAAAAGTAGAAAGCACAACAACTTTGGGAGGAACAATTATTAATATATACTCATGGAATCAGCATGTGAGAAATATTAAGAACAACATATTTGCGGGCAATGGCATTATATGCAAAGCCAGAGAAGTGGTAAATAGTTCAACACTTGTAACATTTATAATTATAACTGCTTTAGATACCAATACATTACACATGGTATCGAGGTCTGGGCTGCTGCAAGTAAATGCTACATTAAGGGGAGATGGTTCACTTTTTGGCCGATTTTTGCATGTATTCATTATTTGTCTAGTTTCCTCCCTAGACCTCCATCAAATAAAACAAAAAAAACGTCCATTAGATCCCCTTCTAGATTAATTTGTAAATTTTTCGGTAGAAAAATATCCCAGCCGAAGGCCCGTTCTTCCAACATTACAGGCTCACTATCGTTCGCCAAGAAAAAACCCGACACCTATTTATTTATTTTTATTTGTTTTTCTATATTCCAACTACTTTCTCTCGGGTATAGGCTGATAGCCTGCACACTCAACTGCTGAACACGGTGAGACCCTTGAGGTCTTGTTCCAGTCTAGGGAGTGAGACATGTGAAGCACCCCGGCTCGACGCAATCCCATCTCTGAAGCTGCTCCGCCTCCGCGCTTCACAGTTTCATTCCCTAGACTCGGACCCTCACTCTCAGAACGCCACCTATTGAGCAATTAACTCCCTAGGCATTGCCCCCCTGTAGCATATTTTGAATATGGGAATATGCATACAGTGCTATTTAATCAGGGAACAATGAGGGCATTTTTCTGGCATTTCGGCGTGCTGTGGTAATGCACTGAAATTCAGCACAGATTCCATCCCAATAATATCTTCCCATTGACATATTGGGATTCGAAACCGGGTCCATTGGATTACCAGTCCAGT
The DNA here is from genome assembly GCA_032716605.1 of Paralithodes platypus. Lineage (NCBI taxonomy): Eukaryota > Metazoa > Arthropoda > Malacostraca > Decapoda > Lithodidae > Paralithodes > Paralithodes platypus. The sequence continues at coordinate 23,503,538 of CM064564.1, read as the reverse complement.
GGCAAGACCACTCTGCCACACCTCCCCTAGCGCGAAAGGTCTAAATATTGGCGAAGAAATGGGGCGAAAGGTCTTAAAATCGACTAACTAATGGGGCAAACATCTTAACATCTGAAAACTAATGGGGCTAAAGATGAGGGAGAAAGTGGTCCAGAAAACCTGCCCATCCCCCCTCAAACCTGCCCATCCCCCCTTAAACCTGCCCATCCCCCCTTAAACCTGCCCATCCCCCCTTAAACCTGCCCATCCCCCCTTAAATGAACTGTCAGTCTTCGGAAAAAGATAGTTAGCAGAATTCCATCAGCGCAATTTAAGAGACCACACTGGAACAGTTTTTAAGGGGACATGGGCCGGCTTTCTGGACCACTTTCTCCCTCATGTTTAGTTCCATTAGTTTTCAGCTGTTAAGATGTTTGCCCCATTAGTTAGTCGATTTTAAGACCTTTCGCCCCATTTCTACGCCAATATTTGTACCTTTTGTGGTATTTAGGTGTCGATTTTTTCCCTGGCGAACGATAGTGAGCCTGTAATGTTAGAAGAATCGGCCTTCGGCCGGGACATTTTTTCTACCGAAAAATGTACAAATTAATCTAAAAGGGGGATCTAATGGATGTATATATTTTTTAAAGGATGGAGGTCTAGGGAGGAAACTAGAAAAATAATAAATACATGCAAAAATCGGCCAAAAAGTGAACCATCCCCCCTTAAGTCATTAAACCTACTGCGCTTTACACTTGTTTATAAGTTTTCCACTGCTAAATAAATGTTTATATTTATGAAACAAAATATTCCCTCAGTTTTAGACCAAATGTATTTGACAAATTTTGATATCCGTAACCATGCAACTAGACAAATGCATACATTGCATGTACCAGATAGCAGAACAACCATACAGACAAACAAATGCATACATTGCATGTACCAGATAGCAGAACAACCATAAAGACAAACAAATGCATACATTGCATGTACCAGATAGCATAACAACCATAAAGACAAACAAATGCATACATTGCATGTACCAGATAGCAGAACAACCATAAAGACAAACAAATGCATACATTGCATGTACCAGATAGCAGAACAACCATAAAGACAAACAAATGCATACATTGCATGTACCAGATAGCAGAACAACCATAAAGACAAACAAATGCATACATTGCATGTACCAGATAGCAGAACAACCATAAAGACAAACAAATGCATACATTGCATGTACCAGATAGCAGAACAACCATAAAGACAAACAAATGCATACATTGCATGTACCAGATAGCAGAACAACCATAAAGACAAACAAATGCATACATTGCATGTACCAGATAGCAGAACAACCATAAAGACAAACAAATGCATACATTGCATGTACCAGATAGCAGAACAACCATAAAGACAAACAAATGCATACATTGCATGTACCAGATAGCAGAACAACCATAAAGACAAACAAATGCATACAATGTACCAGATAGCAGAACAACCATAAAGACAAACAAATGCATACATTGCATGTACCAGATAGCAGAACAACCATAAAGACAAACAAATGCATACATTGCATGTACCAGATAGCAGAACAACCATAAAGACAAACAAATGCATACATTGCATGTACCAGATAGCAGAACAACCATAAAGACAAACAAATGCATACATTGCATGTACCAGATAGCAGAACAACCATAAAGACAAACAAATGCATACATTGCATGTACCAGATAGCAGAACAACCATAAAGACAAACAAATGCATACATTGCATGTACCAGATAGCAGAACAACCATAAAGACAAACAAATGCATACATTGCATGTACCAGATAGCAGAACAACCATAAAGACAAACAAATGCATACATTGCATGTACCAGATAGCAGAACAACCATAAAGACAAACAAATGCATACATTGCATGTACCAGATAGCAGAACAACCATAAAGACAAACAAATGCATACATTGCATGTACCAGATAGCAGAACAACCATAAAGACAAACAAATGCATACATTGCATGTACCAGATAGCAGAACAACCATAAAGACAAACAAATGCATACATTGCATGTACCAGATAGCATAACAACCATAAAGACAAACAAATGCATACATTGCATGTACCAGATAGCAGAACAACCATAAAGACAAACAAATGCATACATTGCATGTACCAGATAGCAGAACAACCATAAAGACAAACAAATGCATACATTGCATGTACCAGATAGCAGAACAACCATAAAGACAAACAAATGCATACATTGCATGTACCAGATAGCAGAACAACCATAAAGACAAACAAATGCATACATTGCATGTACCAGATAGCAGAACAACCATAAAGACAAACAAATGCATACATTGCATGTACCAGATAGCATAACAACCATAAAGACAAACAAATGCATACATTGCATGTACCAGATAGCATAACAACCATAAAGACAAAACAATTTCGACATAATTATATGCGTTCGGATTTGGAATACTTTGTTAGAGAATATATATACTCAGTGTATTTTTTCTTCTTACAAGCAAACATTGAAATCTAATTTGCTGAATGAGTTACTATAGTTGTAATGATAAGGATACAATAATAGTATTGGTAAATATAGTTATGCGTTGCTAAGTGTTTTGGCCTATGTATATTGTAGGTTAAACGTAATTACAGTGTATGTATGCACAATGAACCTTTACTGTATATTCTATGACAATATAAAATAATGTATGGGTTAGTGTGTATTATTAATATATATATATATATATATATATATATATATATATATATTTTGTTTGTACTATTGCACATTATCTTGTTCTTTTGTTGATGTACATTGTATATATTAGATGAGGACATACAGTATATAGCATCAAATCATCTTTGTCACAAACTAAGCTGATTATTGTAATTGTAATCAGTATCATGTAACCTTTTGTGTACCTGTGACAACGATTTGTTTTTTTAATTTAGTTTATTTCTTGTACCCAAGGATTGTTCTCCACACATATTTTCAAGGACTATATTAGTTAGATATTCAATACTAATTCAGATCTACACATTACTGTCCTATGTTACCCGTTGGTATGGTCGCGCTAATAAGTCATGTCCCCGCTGTCATTACGTTTGGCTTGTTCTATGCTGTATTAATGTCTGTCAGATGTTGGATAGGGTGGGTAAGTGTAGGAACATGTTCGTATATTTCACATTGATATGAAGAAATGAAGCTTAGATATTACCGATACCAATTATTGATGAGAACATACTTGGTGCCGAGACATTACTTATTAGCGCGACTGTACATGCCCGGGTTGTAATATATACACACCCTCGTGTAGATAAACAATGACCATGTTACACACCTACAATCACACCCAGGCACAAGTATTACACGAACATTTCCTTTTGCTCATGTCTAGGTAGTAATATAATGTACACGCAACCTCCAGTAGCTACACGTTAACCATAACACACACCAACAATAACACACTCACACCACAACATTGAGGCGCGGTATACTGGGCACTAACACGCACACACAGACAGCCACAACCAAATAACTGTATCTTGACCTAAAGCTGAGGGTAGCATTCGTTTCACACACACACACACTCTCTCTCAGCTTTCCTACTACAGTATTCTGAACTACATTTATAGTGTTTGATATTTATTTAATTGCAAACACACACACACACACACACACACACACACAGCTATTGACGGAAGATTTGTTTTGTTTCTGGACCTTCTTCTCCCTCATGTTAAGTCCCATTAGCTTTGCAATGAAGACATAAATACCAACTTTCCCATAAAGCTAAGTCATGTGTGCGATGGCAGCTTGTGGCAGTCATTTGGCAGCTTTATGAACATTCCCATTATGTATTCTAAGATTTGTACGAGTGTAGGATTTGAGCAGCTCCAGTTGTTAGGACCGATGAATGGAATACCTAAATGGCTGTAGTGGTCCGGGAAGCTTATACTCCTGTCATTTATCATATGCAGTATAATTAGGCATTAACCCCTTAATTATGTTCCAGCGGAGTCCATTTAATTTGATTATAGCTATATTTAGAGGATTTTAGCTATATTTAGAGGATTTTGTGCAGTTTAGGAAGGATCTGTGGTAGCAAAAAGGATTAACTGAGATAGTTCGAACCCTGTTGATAGCTGGAGGCCCTTTTTAAACTGACGAATATCATTTAATAGTAGTCAGACGAAAGTTATAAAGACGTCGTCGGTACAGAAGGGGTTAAGAACGGGGTGTCATTTCTGTATATGTTAAACTGAGAGTTTAAGTAAGTCCTTGTGTGGTGAAACTATGTATGTATTTATGTATATACTCAGGCACATACCCCATTGCTGGGGGTGGTAGACACGAGACAAAGCCCGAACAGAGACTCCAATTAAAGTTCCTATTCTCAGGGTCCAGGACAACTTTCGCATTCCCTCGTACGTTTTAACAAGGGCAGGAGGATTCCTAGCCTCCTACCCCCTGGTGAAAGTATACTTGTTTTTAATAACTATGTTTACCGCGCGCGTCGGTTGCCTGTATGTATGATTGTACAAGAGAGAGAGAGAGAGAGAGAGCTAGTAAACGTGTGTGTGTGTGTGTGTGTGTGTGTGTGTGTGTACTTAAGGAGGTAGTGCTTGGTGTTTGGTCTATGTATGTATTTATTATTTTATTGTTTAGTTTCCTCGCTAGACCTCCATCAAGCTTAGAAAAACACCCCCTAGACCCCCTTGCAAGATAAATTTGTAAATTTTTCGGTAGAAAAATTTCCCGGCCGAAGGCCGGTTCCTTCTAAGATTAGAGGCCCGCTGTTGCTCGCTTGCAAGAAATTGACAACTAAAGGGCAAGAAAGGTCTTAATATTGACAACAAAATAAGGCGAAAGGTCTTAAAATCGCCAAACTAACGGAACGAACATCTTAAAACCTCAAAACGAACATACTAAACATGAGGGAGAAGGGGGTCCAGAAAAACCAAGCAGTACCCCCTTAAACCATCTTTGTCTGTATACATGGAGGAATCACTGATCATATCGGGGAACTTACCATCACACTGGATCGGTTTAAACTAAGGCGATTGTTTTTTCTTCTGAACCCCTTCTCCTTCATGTATACCCCAATTTGTTATGAGATTACAAGACGTTCACCCCATTAGTTTGGCGATTTCATGACCTTTCGCCCTATCTAGGTGTAGATTTGTTCATGGCGAGTGTTAGGTAGTCTGTCAGCTAATGAAACCCTTTAGCCTCCACAGGATACACCCACGGATGTAAGCACCGTGGCAAAGCACTCAATACCACAGTACCACGCTTTAAGGGGGGCCACCTGTTTGTTTTATTTTTCTCTCCTTTTCTCTCTTGTTCTGGCTTGTATCCATTCGGCCCCATTCAGCCAACTGTTTTAAGACGTTTATCCCCATCCAGGTGTCGATTTCTTCCTGGCCAGCGATAGCGAGCCAGCATTGTATGGAGAAATCCGGCTTCGCCGGAGAAATTTTTCTATCGAAAAATTTACAAATTTAGCTTGCTGTAAAAAAAAAATATATATATATATATAATTATATATACTGGCTCGCTACCGCTTGCCAGGTAAATATTGACTCCTGGATGGGGGTAAACGTCTTCAAATAGAAGGCTGAATGGGGCCGAATGGAAACAAGCCAAACAGAGAGGGAGAGAAAGAGAACAAAAAGCGAGGTGGGCCCCCTTAATACACGTGCCTTAGTTATGTGAATAAATACATGCTTTATACTGTCTTGGTAGCATAATGGTTAGTGCGCTGAATTTCGGTGTGAGTATCCTAGGTTCGAATCCTTGGAGTACCACATGTATTCAATAGTTGCATTGATTATATTAATTAGGTTTATTTGTAAGATAATTGGTGGGTTTGTGATAACATGAATACCTAGGAAGGACCAAAGTTAGAGGTATACATTAATGTTAGGTAATACAATTTAACACTATTAGTAATATAGTGTTGTTGTATCTATTGAAGGTATTCATTATAGTGTTGTTGTATCTATTGTAGGTATTCATTATAGTGTTGTTGTATCTATTGTAGGTATTCATTATAATAATATGTTTGTATAGTCATATTGATATTTGTCCCCTAAAATGATTGACTTTCTAATCACGTTCTATGATCAACATTATTAAAGAGTAAAGACGATACAAGCTGCTAATCATATGCAATGTTTATGCAAAGGAGAGACAGCCAAAGTCTATTTTGGCTATAATTTTCCTTCTTATGAGCGGCAGCTGTTCTAAATCCCTCTTGGCCAAGAATATGATGGTACTTGTGTGCTCCATGTGGAAATGTATGCACCATCAGCATTTTATTATAACTTTTGGGTTTCTTTCCCTTATACCCTTTATATATAGTGTAGACACTATAATATACAATATATATATATATATATATATATATATATATATATATATATATATATATATATATATATATATATATATATATATATATATATAATTATTATTATATATATATACATATACAATCAGCCAAATTCAAAATCGACAAACTAACGGAATGAACGGCTTAAAACATCAAAACTAATATGCTAAACATGAGGGAGAAGGGGGTCCGGAATAAGTGAGTAGCAGGCCTACCCCCTAAAATGTGGAGTTTGTAAGGGAGTGTTGTGGAGCCAGTGCAGGGTCCTCCCCTGTGGATTTGCCAAACAACTGTTGGATAATATCCAGTTGTCCACAATTCCCTAACACCTAATATTATATCCAGTTGTCCACCATTCCCTAACACCTAATATTATATCCAGTTGTCCACCATACCCTAACACCTAATATTATATCCAGTTGTCCACCATACCCTAACACCTAATATTATATCCAGTTGTCCACCATACCCTAACACCTAATATTATATCCAGTTGTCCACCATACCCTAACACCTAATATTATATCCAGTTGTCCACCATACCCTAACACCTAATATTATATCCAGTTGTCCACCATACCCTAACACCTAATATTATATCCAGTTGTCCACCATACCCTAACACCTAATATTATATCCAGTTGTCCACCATTCCCTAACACCTAATATTATATCCAGTTGTCCACCATACCTTAACACCTAATATTATATCCAGTTGTCCACCATACCCTAACACCTAATATTATATCCAGTTGTCCACCATACCCTAACACCTAATATTATATCCAGTTGTCCACCATACCCTAACACCTAATATTATTCATTATTATGTTTTTTACTCCAACTAACTCCACATCTAAACTCAATTAATGAAATCAACAAATACATGTGGCACTACGAGGACTCGAACCCAGGATACTCACATCGAAATTCCGCGCACTATGCATTACGCTATCAAGACAGTTAAAGAAATATGCAAAAGCCTACGATTTATTATGCAGTTTCGAATCCTGCATATTAATCTGAGCATGTACATATATTCCAACTGCGCTATGGTAGCCTAATATATACACGAATCCTGCATATTAATCTGAGCATGTACATATATTCCAACTGCGCTATGGTAGCCTAATATATACACGAATCCTGCATATTAATCTGAGCATGTACATATATTCCAACTGCGCTATGGTAGCCTAATATATACACGAATCAGTAAAATTGGAATTAATGAGAGAGAGAGAGAGAGAGTGTGTGTGTGTGTGTTATTCGTAACAGAGTGTGACATGAAACAAGACGAAACATTTGCCCCAAAGTTACCGTATGTTGATAATAAGAGATTCTGTAATTCTCCAGTTATATTGTGTCATAATTCTAACTTTTCCAAAGATTCCCTCCTCCCACCCACTGCATTCAAATTCCCTCTCCCCAGTTCTCGCTTCCCCTTCACTCATTATGGTAAACCAGATTCCTCCTATATTTACCAGCCTCTAACACTCCAACCACCATTTTCCCAGGGTTCAGATATGTAGTCTATGTTTTCCATCTTTCTCCTCATGCATTGATCCCACGCTTCTGTATTTAGAGGTGACCGGACAACTCAACCAGTAGACCATTTCAACCAGTAGCTCTCAACCAGTACCAAATCAACCAATACGGTTAGGTTAGGTTAGGTTAGGTTACGTTAGGTTAGTACTATATTTTGGCACTGGTTTGGTTGGTCTTGGTTGATTTGTCACTGGTTGAGAGCTACTGGTTGATATGGTCTACTGGTTGAGATGTCCGGGAACCGTATTTAGGTCACCGTCCACCTCATTCGTGTATTTGTCTTATTTTTCACTATTCATATTGATCTTTGGTATTGTATGTCTTTGTAATTATGCTATGGGACTCGTATTCGTTGAAATGTACTATTGCCAATAATTGACTTCTATACTATCATATTATTTTCACCTTAGAATGATTTTTCACATCAAGGATATCCACTAAGATAACAAAAGCTTTTAAATGATTGTTTGATGTATAATTATTATCGACATGTACTGTAGTGTATTTAACATCTAACCCATGTGTTGCATTAATACATACTAATAAGCACTCACCCACTCACACACATACACATAAACTTATCGACTTGCTATGGTAGAGAAATAGTTCATATTTGCCATATAATATACTACAGGTATACCTCCAGATATAGGAAAAACATTAACGGAACCCACCTCGCTTTTTTCTCTTTCTCTCCCTCTTTCTTTGGCTTGTATCCATTTGGCCCCATTCAGCCTACTGGTTTAAGACGTCTACCCCCATCCAGGTGTCAATATTTTCCTGACGAGCGGTAGCGAGCCAGCATATATATATATATATTTATGTTTTGTCAGCAAGCTAAATTTGTAAATTTTTCAATAGAAACATTTCTCCGGCGAAGCCGGATTTCTCCATACAATGCTGGCTCGCTATCGCTCGCCAGGAAGAAAGCGACACCTGGATGGGGATAAAAGTCTTAAAACAGTTGGCTGAATGGGGCCGAATAGATACAAGCCAGGGAAAGAGTGAAAAGGAGAGAAAGATAAAACAAAAACCGGTGACCCCCCCTAAGGGAACATTTGGGATAGACTTCATTAATTTGCTTCCCCGGGTAAAGTTATAAATCCTGGGGTTCGTCAATCTTCACATATTAACCCCTTCTTTACCGGCGACTCATTTTCCAATATTATTCTAGCTATATTTAGACGATTATGTTCAGTTTAAGAAGGATCTGTGGTAGTAAAAAGAGTTAGGTACGATAGTTCGAAGCTTTTTAATTGCTGGAGGCCATTTTTAAACTGAATACAATCGTCTAATAGTAGCCAGAAGGAAGTTAAAAGGACGGCTCCGGTAACGAACGGGTTAAGGATGGCCTATTGTGCAAGGTTCTGGATGGAAGTCACATGTATACCTAGCTATGATTGCTCAGCAAAATTGTTAGTGGTTTATGACCATCACATCTATACTTGTATTACCATTGAGACTAGCTATTGCCTTTAGACAGCCTATCCATTCTCACTTCTAGAAAATCAAAGGAAAACCGGTCAAGTTTATTCCCAAGTAGCTTCGTTCGACTTAATAGATATGTGATTCCTGCTTTCAATATATTCTTTGCCATACAATTATGATTGGTACCACACTCTTTCCTTACAACCAACAATAGTTCTAGTTACCACCACACTTGTATGGCCACAAACATCATACTGTCCTCACCACCACCACCACAACACTGTCCTGGTGGTGGTGTGGTGGTGGTGGTGGTAATGATGGTGGTGGTGGTGGTGGTGGTGGTCAGGAGAGTGTTGTTGTTGTGGTGGTGGTGTTGTTGTTATTGTTGGTGGTGGTGGTGGTAATGATGGTGGTTGTGGTGGTGGTGATTACAGTATGGTGGTGGTGGTGGTGGTGAGTACAAAGGATTACCAAGGAAATCAAGCAAAAACAAGCCTGGCGATCCCCTCGAGGCTGCTCGCTCGCTAAATCAATGTTCCCCAAGGTGTTGAACAGTGGTTCAGAGTGGGTAAATGAAAAGAGTAAAGACAAGTACTGCCCTGGGACTAGTGTCTATGGCAGTCGTACGAGATGTTAGTAAGAGACAAAATACAAATAGGTTAGTAACGTAACAAAGCTGAGAGTGATCCTTTATGCCTCTAAGAAAACAGAGTAGAATCTGTTATCTATCTCTCTAAGGCTATAAAGTTTCGGAGAAAACAGAGTAGAATCTGTTCTCTATCTCTCTAAGGCTATAAAGTTTCGGAGAAAACAGTCGAATCTTAGTTATTTAACACACCAAGGCTCCAAACCACAATGCACGTATTCATGACGGGTATCCCTAAACACACCAACACAAATAGTGAGTATTGAATACTTTAGATATCAATTGAATGTAAGCTAAATACGTGAATTTCGTATACAGAAGGGTACAATAACTGTTGGTAGTGGCGTGGCGAATGAAAACCTTGGTAACACTGCTCTAAATCAACCCGGCCTCTCCAACCAGTCAATAGAGCATGCATCCTAAATCTTTCTCCTGCAGTGAGAATAGGAGCATGCTACGAGAGGCATTTCAACATGGCGAATTTTCCACCTGAACTACGGGTTAGTGTGTTTATATATCTATATGATAGGAAATTATAACTTAAATATTTTGTTTGGTTTATTGTATCCATGTGGTGTAAGCTAATATCAGTGTATGGTATAACTAATCTGAACATAGACCGTTACAGAGCTTAAATATTTGATTCAATGCTTGGCGATTTGATAGTTATCGTATGTCATCAAATATTAGAAGTAGGGACCTCAGGTTTATGTTAATCTCTTCCTCACACCACTATCTATACATATCACTATAATTGTTTGCTCTAAACCATCTTGGAAGAAAATAATTTGAAAATTTTGAATGTCGTACGAGTCTGAGAAACAGGAGTATATAAAACTTGACTATTATATTCATATACAAAATATATATTGATGATAGTCAGTTTCCGATTGCATTTTTGGAAAGAACATGCAAAATATTTGTCCTGCCATAAATAAAAACCTATTGTCGTTGCTGAAAATTATTATATATCGACGATGTGAAAGGAAGGGATTTTTTTTTTTCTATGTGATTGAGGGAGGCAAAAGGCATAACTGCCTATAGCGAGTGCCTCCCCCATAGTTGAAAGAGTGACAGGGCCAAAATCAAGGGATGTTCGAGCCAAAATGCCTGGACACACGGAGTTTGAAACAATTTAAGTCATAGGAAGAGGGAAAGACTGATTCTGGAAGAGAGTTCCAGAGCTCAGCTGTTGAGTAGAAGAAAGTTTGAGAGTAACGTTTCACTCTTGGGTTGGAGTGTTGCACAGAGTAGGGGTGGGATTGAGTTGCAAGACGGGTACCACGTGCCCTACGTAAAGGAGGTGGTATGCACTGGGATAGCTCTGAGGAACACTGATTATTATAGTAGCGATAGAATAGCGAGAGAGATGCAACATTGCGGCGGAGAGAGAGAGATTGCAGAGAGTTGGTGAGTGGATGGGAGTTAATGATACGAAAGGCCTTCCTTTCAGCTTTGTCTAGGAGAGCGGTGTGAGAGGAACCTCCCCACACATGTGAACAATACTCAATACAAGGGCGCACTATGCCCCTGTACAGAGCAAGAAGCTGTGCAGGGAAAAAAAAAAAACTAAGGCGGTTGAGCACACCCAGCTTCTGGGAGGCTGCCTTAGCAAGACTGGTAATATGGTCCTTCCAAATGAGAGCAGAAGAAAAAGAGACACCAAGAATATTGAGAGAAGGTGAAGGGTTGATTTTTGTATTGTTGAAGAATAAGGGATAGTCCGCTGGGACTATCCCTCGTTCACATCACTTTTTATAAAAACAAAAAATTGATGGGGGAGGGCGGGGGGGGGGGGAGGGGTTGCTATGGGCATATTGTAGATCAACCTTTCCTCTTTCTATTGATATATAATAAATTGTTATTATTTGGTTGTGCATGGAAATTGTGTTTTCACCAAAGAGCGAGCTATATTTGATTCATATATAAATAAACAAGTATTATTGATAATACTGATGACTGATAAATAAACTATGATGACGCATTTGGAATGAACATGAGACATGCCTACAGAGACATTTGGCAAGGATCCAAAAAGATTCGGATCCTTGCCAAATGTCTCTGTAGGCCTAATATATTCTGTTTTATTCATCATACACAGTACACTGTGTACTGTATATTGGGCAATGCACTGCATAGAGTTAGAGAGTAATATGTCTGTAACATTAATGAATATAGAAATGAGTGATATCTTTATGACTTCGATTTATATATTTCGACTCACTGGATGGAAACTGATTACTATTGGGTGTAAGTGAAGGAGCAGCAGATGACGTTTTCTTGTCCCCCAATGGAAAAAAGTGTGCTGTGCTTGTATACTGAACTGAAATGAATAGGAGGGGGAGGTGTTTGTGAGAGCTAGCTTGATTACTCTGTGTAGGTGAGACACAAACATAAACAGTGTAGAAGGCCAGACACACGAAACAGGGGTTCCAGCAACTCTTTATCTCATTCCTATTAGGCTTCCCCTGGGTATTACCCTGCTTGATTGGTGTTTACAATCTCTCCAGTTAGTGCTTTTAACCCATTCACCACCATGACGAAATTTGCATCATATTCTGGTTACCATTAGACGATTTTCTTGAGTTTGTAATTTACCTATACGACTCATATGGGTAAATACGATCTCCATAAACCCTCTTATTAACATACAGTAGGTCCTCCTTAAACTGCATACAATCATTAAACTATAGCCAGCACCAAAGGTAAAAGGGTGTCATTGTGCTGAAGGGGTTTAATTTAAGTATCTAAGAATAATATTGCCATCTTGCCATCCTGATTACTCGGCTATTACCAAGATTGTGTAGTGACATATGTGGCTAATTATGAAAGCTTGGCAATGATATCCCGCAGAAACATAGCAGTATCATATGTGTCCATTGAGTATCGATAAGTCAGTTGATAAGGAGTGAAATTTAACCTCTGCTGGAATAAAACCGACTATAGGTGTTTTTCGTATAGTATGATATTCCTCATCACTACAGTAAGTCTCATTTAATGACGATAACTATAAACTGACACATTATCAATTCCCCTTATGTGTTACTATTAAATAAACTGACACATTATCAATTCCCCTTATGTGTTACTATTAAATAAACTGACACATTATCAATTCCCCTTATGTGTTACTATTAAATAAACTGACACATTATCAATTCCCCTTATGTGCTACTATTAAATAAACTGACACATTATCAATTCCCCTTATGTGTTACTATTAAATAAACTGACACATTATCAATTCCCCTTATGTGCTACTATTAAATAAACTGACACATTATCAATTCCCCTTATGTGTTACTATTAAATAAACTGACACATTATCAATTCCCCTTATGTGTTACTATTAAATAAACTGACACATTATCAATTCCCCTTATGTGCTGCTATTAAATAAACTGACACATTATCAATTCCCCTTATGTGTTACTATTAAATAAACTGACACATTATCAATTCCCCTTATGTGTTACTATTAAATAAACTTGACATCTTTGTTGTGTGGCGTAAGTGTAAAATATTAACTACAGTAACACCCAATAATTATAAATATATGTGTTTCTTAGCCAATAGTGGAAAACATGGATGATTGCGCTCATGATATCCATACAAGAGACAATCTATAGAACAGGGGTGTTACGAAATTATCTTTCTCTCTGTATGGAGAGCACAAATATTACATATTCAGTGAATGGCAAACTAGTTTAATATGATAATTAAAATAATTGTAATCTAACAGGTTTATATAATTATATGATAAATGATTGATTATTGAAAGGTAATCAATCGGGAACTGAATAATATAATTTCAGATGATTGTCTAGATACATTACATATATAGTTTATTGTGCATGGGAATGTACCGACCATCCGTACAGACACATTTGTATAATTCCTTGGAATATCAGCAAGCACAGCCTGGAATGTTTTGAATTATCTAATATCATACATATTGCATAGGTTTGATGTCATTGATTGAAAATTGGGTAGTGATCTGGGTATTAATTAATGCCTGCAACAAATTTCGTTTCCCTACTTGGTAACGATTTTGTAAATGTGGGTGATCCTTTGTCCTTTAGACCTCCGAGAGTAGTAGGGTTGCTCCGGAAGACAGGAACGAGTAAGGGAGAGGGGACAGTGACAGTTACAAATGAGAATTGTATGAAAGACTAGAATACATTAGTTTGTGAAATACTGCATCAGGTACTGTACATATACAACACTGTACTTCAGACAGGTCAGTAATGTGTTGGACTAACATTAAAACCTGCTTGCTTCACAAGGTTCCTGAATGATGGAATTCGCTATTGCCAAGTGTTGAAACCATGAAGAGGTATAGTACCAGCCCATCAGTTTAAGGAGGGTCACAGGCTTTGTTTTATCTTCTTCTCCTTTTCTCTCTTTCTCTGGCTTGTATCCATTCGGCCCCATTCAGCCAACTGTTTTAAGACGTTTATCCCCATCCAGGTGTCAATTTCTTCCTGACGAGCGATAGCGAGCCAGCATTGTATGGAGAAATCCGGCTTCGCCTGAGACATTTTTCTATCGAAAAATGTACAACTTTAGGTTACTGTCAAAACAAAAATATATATACGCTGGCTCGCTACCGCTTGCCAGGAAAATATTGACACCTGGATGGGGGTAAACATCTTAAAACAGTAGGCTGAATGGGGCTGAATGGATACAAGCCAAAGAGAGAGGGAGAGAAAGAGAAAAAAAAGAAGCGAGGTGGACTCCCTTAAAAGATTGAATCCATCTTATTATTGTATAGTCGTTCTCTTCGTGAGTTAGACTGCTGCAGAATCATAGGTACGATCATACATACTCAGTACTGTTATGGTAATAAACTGTGTGTATCGTATCTCAATACTTCCTGTTGTCTTGCATATGGGTGCAATGAGAGAACTGATAACAAGTCATATTCGTCCATTACATTTGACTACTAAGATGAATTTGATTTATAATATTAGTATAATTCCCATTATAATTGTTACTGCTTCTAAAAGTTTTCTGGAATACATAAATTGTCTCGGGCCGTCAATACATACCAACACAAATATTGCAAATACAGTACATACCATACATACATACATACATGCAAACATACCTTACAGTACATAAGATTAATTTATAAATCTTCTATCTCTCTCTCTCTCTCTCTCTCTCTCTCTATATATATATATATATATATATATATATATATATATATATATACATAAGATTCGATCATACTGAACTGCTATATACTCATTACAAATTCCTTAATGTCCATGATATGAAAATATGCCTCGGCTGTTTTTTTTTCTTCAATACAATGAATAACATTATAGTTTCATAAAATTTTCCACTTTAACGTGAATGATAATTTATATCATAATCTAAGTTAACACAAAAATACTACTTGCAATACTCTTAACATTAATGTGAATTAATGTACCTGTATACTGTATATGTATGAATATGATTGAATGTGTGTGATGTTTGTTTTCAAACCGAACATGTTTATTTTATGTATTACCGGTATAGCAGTGTTTAATAAATATATATGTTTTATGTATATAACTTCATATTGTGTATTGGCAAGTTTGTTGTGTATATTTGTGTATGTAATCCAATATTTTAAAATACCACTTATTTTGCATCAAGGTGCCTGCTGAAAAGTTTGTCCTTAGCATGTACAGTTGGCCACACAAATTTTGTTCCTCGTTGTGATCTTGAGTTTGAAAGTAAATTAAGTATGAATGAATTGCAAGTGTGGTTTCCTTTAATTATCAGTTGACTAATCAGATGAGCTAACCACTGCATAAGAAACTACACTCGTAAATCAATCATGTCCATTATATTTCCACATATAAGATCGCGGAGAGGAACAGAACGTATGTGTCCAACTGTACATTTGAGTCAAATGAATACTTTAAATTTAAATTATAATTTTAATTTGAGTATACATTCACCAAGAGCTTAATGGTCTCCGAACACCTGGAGAGTATACGGTAAATTCTCCAATTGACGATTAAATTGTCCTTATTCCAACTATTCCTCCTTGCCAGTTTATCAATTTATTCCAACTATTCCTCCTTGCCAGTTTATCAGTTTATTCCAACTATTCCTCCTTGCCAGTTTATCAGTTTATTCCAACTATTCCTCCTTGCCAGTTTATCAGTTTATTCCAACTATTCCTCCTTGCCAGTTTATCAGTTTATTCCAACTGTTCCTCCTTGCCAGTTTATCAGTTTATTCCAACTATTCCTCCTTGCCAGTTTATCAGTTTATTCCAACTATTCCTCCTTGCCAGTTTATCAGTTTATTCCAACTATTCCTCCTTGCCAGTTTATCAGTTTATTCCAACTATTCCTCCTTGCCAGTTTATCAGTTTATTCCAACTATTCCTCCTTGCCAGTTTATCAGTTTATTCCAACTGTTCCTCCTTGCCAGTTTATCAGTTTATTCCAACTATTCCTCCTTGCCAGTTTATCAGTTTATTCCAACTATTCCTCCTTGCCCAGTTTATCAATTTTGCTTTTTTTTTTAACCCTAAACATGTTCCAGTTCCCCTATTTTCTTCCACTATAGGTTTAGTTTAGGCCTTTTTGTATAGGACATATATATGTACGTCAGCCGCAGTGAAAGGGTTCACTAAGTTAGATTCTCTCGCTGTAATATGCTCTATACAAATTTTTTTTTTTTTAAATAGCTAGCTTATCAAAATAATGTATGAGAGTTATCCTTATACATTTTTTGCACTATTTTCCTCTTGCATTAAGATGTTACTAAAGGCCTCAATTTTTAAACCTAACTTACTCCATGGTATGGTAAATGGCTTTCCTGTAGACCTTTGTGGTAGAAGTGTAAACAATATTATATTAACACAAATCACCTGTGAGGAAAATGATGAAATCTAAATAAAAACATTGTATATAGTACCGTATTTGATTTACCCCTGTATATTATAATAATACAAAGTAATAGTAAGGATACAAAGGTGGAATGTAAGGAAATTAGGCTGATAGGCCCTCCCAGTTATATCGTAATTTGTATAAATACTGTGGCCATATCATACAGAAAGAGGGGTGTGCACCCTTAGATATTGTCTGCATTGTACATTCCGGTAAACAGCAATAGGTGGTGTTTCTTCTGAAAGCTGATTGTCCCATACAAGGCAAATTTGGTTGAATACAAAAGTAATTGGAGCCCTTTTAGAGGTACGATATAGTGGATTAGATAGGAGCTTACAATTCTCGTGTAACTATATACTTTCTGCTTCCCACTTCCTCCTCACACAGAAACATACACATTGATCAAGGAATTTGTGCTAAGACCGTACATTTCTATTGGGGCGTGTAAGAGAAGTCAGTGACCAACTATTTTGTTAATAATGACAACTCTAGCTATTGAAGAGTTACTTATTAATCATGGGAAAAGAGGTTTTCGCTAGGCAATAAATATGCATGTATGTTAGCGTGTGAAAATATTTTTGATAATTCCAATGTATATGTTTATGCTAATTATAGACCCAAATATATGAATATGCATGTTAGAAATATTATTTCACATACTAAGGGTTCTAGGTTAGCTTTGAAAATAATGTAATTCATAAATATTTGACCTTGTAATTTATAATTATTTGTGTTATTCCATGCTCTCGTTTTGAAGATAACTCAATAATATAGTCAAACCTCACACCCTTCATTTCGTTTAACCCCTTCTGTACTAGCGACGTCTATTTAATTTTACTCTAGTTATATTTAGATGACTTTGTGCATTATAAAAGGGATCTATGGTATTAAAAAGGGTTAAGTGAGATAGGATCATAATACCAGTCTTGCTAAGGCAGCCTCCCAGAAGCTGGGTGTGCTCAACCGCTTCAAGGGGTTCTTTACCCCTGCACAGCTTTTTGCTCTCTACAGGGGCACAGTGCGTCCTTGTATTGGGTATTGTTCACATGTGTGGGAGGATCCTCTTAAACACCACTCCTAAACAAAGTAGAAGGGAAGGCCTTTCGTATCATTAACCCTTTCTCTGAGGGTATATTTCCGCCTTATTAGGGCTAATTCAGGCACTTCTGATTGATTAGGCAAGTGTCTGAATGAAATTAAATATATTCAGCCGAAAACTAAAATCAAATAGCTTCAAAATTACACCAAAACGAGCTTCATAACTCATGGGGTTCACCCACACCGCAGCCATAGATATTCCCTAAAATGAGCAATTCTCGCTAATGTCTCGATACATTTGCCTTTGACAGCACTGTATATTAGGCAAAACTCTGACTCAGAGCCTTCAGTGCCGTGGCCGCCTGGCGGGGATAAGTATGTGTGTCGTGTCATGCTCCAGCTCCCTCGCACTCGATTTTACAGGCTTTAACCCGGTAAGTGCGAGTTATATGTAGTGAACACCCTACCGCTAGGCGACTTTATTAGGTTTCATTCCCGCCTAAAATCGTAATTATACGATAAATATCGTTATTACTTATTCATATGCGCCTATTTTACGTTATTAACATCTAACAGCATTAAAACAAGTGGGAATAGTATTTGAGTGGTGAAAATTGTGAATTATTGCCGACCGTTCAGTCATGAGGTGAGAGACGCGTGAGCCATACACCCTCCTCTCTCGATGCCTAGAGGGAGACTGAAGCCAGTCTTTCACTCTCTCTCTTTCCCCACGCACTAGACACACGCAGGAACACACCTTGGAACCGGTTTAGAGGTATTGGTGCAGTAAATACACAGGTAAACAAGGGAACAAGAAGAAAAATAGGTGATAATTGAATTGAAGGAGGGGGGGGGGGGTTTAACACATGTGGAAGAGTGATAGAATGTATGGAGGGGAATTATTTCACTTAATCACATATTCCCTTGTATTAAGTGCTACTGGGGCCTTTTAATTATTATTTTTTTTTTTAGGCCTTGTATCTTAAGAGGTTCATCGCCTTGCACCACCAAAACCTCTTAACCCTTTGGCTGTGGGCTGTTTTGGCTATTTAGGGTATATTCAGGCACTCCTGAATGATAAATCAAGCATCTGCATTAAATGAAGTGTATTCTGCAGAAAACTAGGCGAAAATAACTTCAAAATGACACCAGAACGGACCGTATACGTGGTCTGGTTCACCCGCAGTGATCCCAGAGAAACGCGGGAACCCCGCTATTATGTAACACTCGCTCGCTTGGCTACACTGATGAAAGAGACCGAGAGAGACTCGCCCGACACACAGCTTAGCTCAGTGAGCCGCTCGGTGCTCTGAGGGTCGGAGGTGGGCCCCTCACGCTCCCACCTACTGACACTCGATTCTTACGTTTTTTACAGGCTTTTAAAGCCTGGAAATTGCTGTAACTTGCCAAAACATTCCAGAACGTCACCCGCAGCGAAAGGATTAAGAGTGTTCTTGTTGTTCACGGGTTAAGAGGCTTTAAAAGCCTGTAAATTGCAGTAAATTGCCATGGCGTTCTGGAACATCTCCCACAGGGAAAGGGTTAATTCCCATCCACTCACCAACTCTCTGCAATCTCTCCCTCTCTTTGCCGCAATGTTGCATCTCTCGCGCTATTCTATCGCTACTACAATAATCAGTGTTCCTCAGAGCTCTCCCACTGTATAATATCTCCTCTACGTAGGGTATATGGTACCCGTCTTACAACACAATCCCACCCCTACTCTGTGCAACTCTTCAAACCAAGATTGAAACGTTACTCTCAGTGTTTCTTCTATTCAACAGCTAAGCTCTGGAACTCTCTCCCCAAATCAGTCTTTCCCTCTTCCTATGACTTAACACCTTAAAAGCGGGTGGTGGAGTATATTTCACCGTGCCACTCAGCGTTTTTTTTTGTACCATAAATGGCCTTGTTTCCGTGCTCTTTTTCATGCATAAACAAGAGCCAGAGCGTAATACAATTATGTATCCCTGAAAGGGCATTAATTGAGCTTTCCAATGACACCTAAACCATCCTTCTAGGATCACTGGTTGTCTTGCAACGATCGTGCAACCGAAGGGCAAAATTGCTAAAATACGGTAATTTCGTTACATAATTACGTGTGTAGCGAGGGAAGGAGGGTGGATGTGTGTGGAATAAATATCAGTAGGCCCACGGCGGCCGTGGCGAGCGGTCATGAGGCAACCTATGCTCCTCCCGTCGCTCGTCTCTCTCTCAGAGCCAATATTGCGCCAAAATTGCACACGGACTCAGGTCGGGCCCCGCTCTTTGGGCTGTTCTCTATACGGACTAGAGTCGGGACCCGCTAAATAAGGGTTAAATTGCTCCAAACTCAGTGTGTCCAGGCATTTTGGCTCGAACATCCCTTGATTTTGGCCCTTTCACTCTTTCATCTATGGGGGAGGCACCTGCTACAGGCTGTTTTGCCTTTTGTGTCCCTCACTCACATGGAAAAACAAAAAAGTTAGAAGCCTGTTAATTATTGGAGGCCCTTTTTTTGCTAAATAAAGTCCACTATTACTTGCCAGAATAAAATTAAGACATCGCCGGTAACACTAATAATGCGCATATCGTGATCATTATGCTTAAACATTACATTTCTGAAAGCTTAGTGCTCTTCCTGAACCAATATTATTAATAATTTATATCAGCAAATTACGTGAAACATCTCGCACTATGTATTTGTAAATGGTATATAGTCTATTGTACTTCAACGGATTATAAAGGATGGTAAGCAACAACAGACGTACAGGTATTCATTGTCTTGTCTGTTGAAGGTTGGTTCGATAGTAAGAGTAGAAGCATGTCAGGTATAGGTAGTGCCAAGGAACGTGACAATAATCTTGACCACTTAACGCCTCATAACTCAAAAGGGCCTAGAGCAAAGTGGCTGTAAATTTACACACCTATTTCCTGATGAGCTCTTCCCAAATAATAGAAATGTCAGCCTGATTGCTTTAATTCCTTTTGAGTTATGAGATATAAAATGATTGTAAAGTTCGTTGGCGCTACCTAACATAGTATTTTCACAGATATAAACAAAAGTGCTACTGGGGCACAATCGGCTACCCCATCCCCTATCCACATCCCCAATCCACCCCCACTCCCCAAATAAAATCATAAACCTCCCATTATAATTATGCTGCCTGATATCAAAGTTTAGTGGCTTTCTATCTACCCCGTTATAATACTAGAATTATAAGGAGAGATAGTCGTTTTTTTCTTGACACCCTTAATTCTCCCTCTTGCTTAGCCTCATTACTTTTCAGATTTTAACACTCAACGAGCGGCCTAGGCGGTAAGTTCTACTACCTGCCAAGCGGGTAGTTTTACCCTAAACAAGCTTATTTCTGTGCTCTTTTTCATGCATAAACAAGAGTCAAAGCATAATACAATTATGTATCCCTGAAAGGGCGTTAATTGAGCTTTCCAATGACACCTGACCCATCCTTCTACGACCACTAGTTGTCTTGCAACGATCATGCAACCGAAGGGCAAAATCTCTAAAATACGGTAATTTCCTTACAAAATTCCCTGTGTAGCGAGGTAGTGAGTGTGGATGTGTGTGGAGGGGATGGCAGTTGCCGCGCGGGACCCGTGCCGAACGGTCAGAATCAACCTACGCTCCTCCCACCGCTCGGACTCTCTCTCAGAGCCGATAATGTGCTCAAAATTGCATGCTACTATAGCCGGGCCCTGCCACATAGTCCTTGGTTCTCTTGTCCGACTATAGCCGGGCGCTGCTCTTAAGGGGTTAAGACATTTGGTCCATTAGCTTGGCGATTTTAAGACCTTTCACTCGTTTTCTTTGTCTATAGTAAGACTTTTCGGGGTCATATAGCTCTCGATTTTTATCCTGGCGAGCGATAGCTAGCCTGTAATCTAGGAGGAATCGGCCTTCGGTCGGGACATTTTTCTACCAAAACAAATATATCTTGAAGGGGGATCCTGGTGTTGTCTTTAACACCTTACGAGCGGCCTATGCGGTTTATTTATATGTACCGCACAGCGGGGTGTTTTTAGCCAAAATAGGGCTGTTTACGTGATCATTTTCATGCCTAAATAAGACCCAGAACGTAAAACAAGTACCTATCCCTGAAAGGGCATAAACAGAGCTTTCGAATGACACCATAACGATCCTTGTATGATGGATAGTTTTCTTGCAATAACCGTGCAACGCGAGTGCAAAAAGCAGGTAATTCGGTACTTTCGGTACATAATTGAGTATGTAGCGAGTGAGAGAGGGAGGAGGGAGCTGAGATTTGTGTCAGTAGGTTCGCCGCGGTGGTCTGGAGCAGTCATACGCTCGCTAGTCTCCTGCCACCACTTGTCTCTCTCTCTCAGCCACATTACGTGCTGAAATTGCCACTCGACCTATGTCGAGCGCCGCCACATAGTCCAGCTTTTTTTAACTCGACTTATGTTGTTCGCCGCTAATTAAGGGTTAAAGTTTGAAGGAGGTCTAGTGAGTAAATTGGAAAAAATAATATATAAATGGAAAACTCGACCATAAAGTGAACCATCCCCCCTAAACACCATATTTGAAATATTATGAAGAAAGCGTGCGTTGCATGTTTATGTACACAGCTATACCCATCTATACTACTACCTACCTATATTACCTAAGACCTACTACCTACGGCCTATATTACCAAGCTGTAAACACCAGATAATCAGCGTAGGGGGTGCAGATACTTGTTTGACCAAGTATACATTCATCCACACAACAATTGCATATACAGAAAACTGTATATACGATATTGCCAGAAATATGACCACCACTATCCATTCATTCCAAACTCCAGTACACTTGTGTAGATTATCAACATACTTTGATGTTCAATGTTTGGTCAATGGCAAAGCACCTTTTAACATGTCATAAATATACGCACCTCTATACCTCTACAGACTCGATACAGCCACTCGCTCTTTATGGTATTAAGGGAACCCACCTCGCTTTTTTTTCTCTTTCTCTTCCTCTCTCCTTAGCTTGTATCCATTGGGCTTCATTCAGCCTACTGTTTTAAGACGTTTACCCCCCTCCAGGTGTCAATATTTTCCTGGAAAGCGGTAGCAAGCCATCATATATATATATATTTTTGTTTTGACAGCAAGCTAAATTTGTACAAATTTCGATAGAAAAATGCCTCTGGCGAAGCCTGATTTCTCCATACAATGCTGGCTCGCTATCGCTCGCCAAAAAGAAATCGACAGCTGGATGGGGATAAACGTATTAAAACAGTTGGCTGAATGGATACAAGCCAGGGAAAGAGAGAAAAGGAGAGAAAGATAAAACAAGCCGTTGACCCCCCTTATGGATAAACAAGCCGTTGACCCCCCTTATGGATAAACAAGCCGTTGACCCCCCTTATGGATAAAACAAGCCGTTGACCCCCCTTATGGATAAAACAAGCCGTTGACCCCCCTTATGGATAAAACAAGCCGTTGACCCCCCTTATGGATAAAACAAGCCGTTGCCCCCCCTCATGGATAAAACAAGCCGTTGACCCCCTTATGGATAAACAAGCCGTTGACCCCCCTTATGGATAAAACAAGCCGTTGACCCCCCTTATGGATAAAACAAGCCGTTGACCCCCCTTATGGATAAAACAAGCCGTTGACCCCCTTATGGATAAACAAGCCTTTGACCCCCCCTATGGATAAATCAAGCCGTTGACCCCCCTTATGGATAAACAAGCCGTTGGCGCCCCTTATGGATAAAACAAGCCGTTGACCCCCCTTATGGATAAAACAAGCCGTTGACCCCCCTTATGGATAAAACAAGCCGTTGACCCCCCTTATGGATAAACAAGCCGTTGACCCCCCTTATGGATAAACAAGCCGTTGACCCCCCTTATGGATAAAACAAGCCGTTGACCCCCCTTATGGATAAATATTTATCGTGTTTGTGTTTGCAGATGAAAGAGTGAAGCTTCTATTGATGTTGGTATTGATAATGCGGTGTAGGTAAGAGTGAAGCTTCTATTGATGTTTGTATTGATAATGCGGTGTAGGTAAGAGTGAAGCTTCTATTGATGTTGGTATTGATAATGCGGTGTAGGTAAGAGTGAAGCTTCTATTGATGTTTGTATTGATAATGCGGTGTAGGTAAGAGTGAAGCTTCTATTGATGTTTGTATTGATAATGCGGTGTAGGTAAGAGTGAAGCTTCTATTGATGTTTGTATTGATAATGCGGTGTAGGTAAGAGTGAAGCTTCTATTGATGTTTGTATTGATAATGCGGTGTAGGTAAGAGTGAAGCTTCTATTGATGTTTGTATTGATAATGCGGTGTAGGTAAGAGTGAAGCTTCTATTGATGTTTGTATTGATAATGCGGTGTAGGTAAGAGTGAAGCTTCTATTGATGTTTGTATTGATAATGCGGTGTAGGTAAGAGTGAAGCTTCTATTGATGTTTGTATTGATAATGCGGTGTAGGTAAGAGTGAAGCTTCTATTGATGTTTGTATTGATAATGCGGTGTAGGTAAGAGTGAAGCTTCTATTGATGTTTGTATTGATAATGCGGTGTAGGTAAGAGTGAAGCTTCTATTGATGTTTGTATTGATAATGCGGTGTAGGTAAGAGTGAAGCTTCTATTGATGTTTGTATTGATAATGCGGTGTAGGTAAGAGTGAAGCTTCTATTGATGTTTGTATTGATAATGCGGTGTAGGTAAGAGTGAAGCTTCTATTGATGTTTGTATTGATAATGCGGTGTAGGTAAGAGTGAAGCTTCTATTGATGTTCGTATTGATAATGCGGTGTAGGTAAGAGTGAAGCTTCTATTGATGTTTGTATTGATAATGCGGTGTAGGTAAGAGTGAAGCTTCTATTGATGTTCGTATTGATAATGCGGTGTAGGTAAGAGTGAAGCTTCTATTGATGTTGGTATTGATAATGCGGTGTAGGTAAGAGTGAAGCTTCTATTGATGTTTGTATTGATAATGCGGTGTAGGTAAGAGTGAAGCTTCTATTGATGTTTGTATTGATAATGCGGTGTAGGTAAGAGTGAAGCTTCTATTGATGTTTGTATTGATAATGCGGTGTAGGTAAGAGTGAAGCTTCTATTGATGTTTGTATTGATAATGCGGTGTAGGTAAGGCTAGACTATTATTTTAAGGGGGGGGGGGGAGATGGCCGTAATTATTTCCTTATTTATTTGTCGGTTTATATTATTTTCTTAGTTTCCTTCCCAGACCTCCATCAAGCTTAAAAAAACACCCCAAACACCTCCTTAAGTTAAAGATAGATTTGTACATTTTTCGATATACCAATGTCCCGGCAGGAGTCCGGTTTTTACTATAATACAGGATCGCTATCCCTCGCCAGGAAAATAATCGACACCTAAATTGCAAGAAAAGTCTTATTATTGACAAACAAGGTCTTAAATTCGGCAAACTATTTGGACGAAAGTCTTAGAATTTGAAAATGAATGGGCTAAACATGAGGGAGAAGGGGGGCTAGAAAAACCCACCATCCCCCCTTAAATTCTTCCACACAGTGTTCCAAATTAGGTGCGCTGAGCTTCCAGACTAGGTTAAGGGGAGATATGTCGTTTTTCTAGACCCTCTTCTCCCTAATCTTTAGCCCCATTAGTTTGGCGATTTTATGAACTTTCGACCCAGTTCTGCAAATTTTAAAGACCTTTCCTGCCACTTAGGTGTCGATTTTTTCCTGGCAAGCGATAGCGAGGCTGTAATTTAAGAGGAACCGACCTACGGCCGGGAAATTTTTCTACCGAAAAATGTACAAATGCGTCTTGAAAGGGATTCTAGGGGCGAATTTTTAGGCTTGATGGAAGTTTGGCGAAGAAGTTAGATAAATAATAAATAAATGAAAAAAAATCAACCAAAAAGTGAACCATATCCCCTTAAATAGATAATTGTAAGCATCACATGTTCTATAGCACAACAAATTCAAATCTCGCAAAAATATTACATTTTGAAAATTGTATTTTTATATGACCAGTATGTTTCCCCATAAGCCTATCCTAACTTCACCTAATTGCACTTATTATGTAGACTACCCTACGGGTGGCGTACTATTGTTTTGACCCTGTGTGTGTGTGTATGTGTGTGGTCGTAGTAGTAATGATGCTGATGATTGTTGTGGTAGTAGTATT
This sequence comes from Paralithodes platypus, assembly GCA_032716605.1. Lineage (NCBI taxonomy): Eukaryota > Metazoa > Arthropoda > Malacostraca > Decapoda > Lithodidae > Paralithodes > Paralithodes platypus. Next base: position 23,477,444 of record CM064564.1, on the reverse strand, counting down.
GTAGGTGGTGATTATGGTAAATAAATCGTAGGCTTGTGCATAATTCTATAACTGTCTTGATAGCGTAATGCAGAAATGCGCGGAATTTTGGTGTGATTTTCCTAGGTTCCAGTCCGTGGAGTGCCACTTGTATTCATTTTGTTGATTTCATTAATTGAGTTTAGAAGTAAAGTTGGTTGGTAAATAAATATGAAAAAGTAGTGATTATGGTGGAAAGTGTGGCAGTGATGGTGGTGGTATTGTGGTAGTAGTAGGGAAGACAATAATTCTCCCTACCAATAAATGCCTACAGTGGCCGATAGAGCCGCTGAATGCAATGTTTACCGCAGTGCATTGTGGGAAATTGGCGACATCGCGGAGCGATCCACCCTCCTTCTCCTTCAACAATTTGATATTTTATGCAGTTAGTCGAAATTTCTGTAGCTGACACATACTTTGGTCTATGCATACTGTTGTTTTATATATTTTTAAGTCACCCATATCCATCAATAATATATTTACAATACAAAGTCAGCAGGTATTTTCGCACCAATTTTGTTATGATAATTAATCCGCTTATAATTATGTGTGTAGTCATTATCAGCTGCATATGGACTTTCCCTTTATTACTATACTAAATAAGCACTTAGTGTAGTCGTATATTGAATAATAAAATTGTGTAGAATAAAAAAAAATCGAGATAAACTGCATATCCTAGGTGTTGAATATAGTGATGTCTACAGTCGTAGCTCTGGCGCTAGTTCAGAAGCGTCCAACAGAGGTCTCAAGAACATTGTTGGTAAGGACAATTGCTATATTGTGCATTTTTACGACCGGGGCTACGAATAAAACAAGGTCACTTAATGATTGGACTAGTAATAGGGCACTATGCAACAACGGTACGCTAGATCCAAACCCTTGAACTTATATGCCAGCTAACAAAAACACCTATACCCTCCAAAGTTAATCTGCGATAATGGGGTATCCTTAACTGGGCATAAATGTACTCTACTTCAGGCTAACCCACACGGTATAGCCTGATAACAAACAAGGTGCAAGTTATGTTAAAATGCACAAAAGGGAAGCTATGGAAAGATCAATTAACCCTCTCCGACATATGACGCAATTTTGAGCCTATTAGGGATACTTTAAAGCCTTTGTTACCATCAGGGGTATTTAGAAACCTTTAGTTTAGTTACTTCAACCTCTGCAGTTGTCTTTGAGTTAGCTGTGGGCAGAAAACTAATTTTGGAGAGGTAATTATAAGAGTGAGAGAACTCTATTTATTATTGCTAATCTGGCAACCTCTGCGTCATATGAGTCTGAAGGGGTTAAATCACTGCAAGATTTAATACAATAAAAAGATGCTTCAATACAGTTACTCTAAACAACAATAAACTCTTCACTCCTATCTGAAAGAAAGTGAAGTCTAGTCCTACAGCATAGACCTGGAAACTTCTGAAGAAAGTCTGATGCTCATAAGATGCTCGTATCTTAAATTATATAAAGGCAGGAGGCAGGACACCATACGTGTAAACTGAATACACTAAAATATAGGACATATAATGGTAACTGACACGGGAATACTATAAATGCGCAACGGCAGTAATGCTCGACACTAAAAGAAATGCTTCCTCATCAACGAAACAGTCTGCTATGGTTGTGCAACTCAACAACAACCTAGACTAATAAATGCCGTGAATAATAATGCATAAAGAGCTCATGTACTAACTAGTGTCTGCTCGGCGAATAAAGTCTAGCTGGGATATCAAGGTTAGGAAACTGTGGCTGAGCAAGACAGGCTCATAGCCTAGCGTTGTCCTTAAGGCGGTATGATTAAAGTTACGTTAATGACGGGGATGCTCTCTTGGTAGATCCAGATCTCAAGTATCTGGTTATACCCTGGCGATCCCTCTAAAGTCAAGCAAAGAGGCAGCACTGTGTTCTAAGGTAGTAGGCAAATGCCCTCTTACAACACGATGCTGCACTCGCAAAAGGCACAACCAAATGGACAACCTAGGCTACCACAGAAACCGTCGAAGTCGTGTAGGTATAAGCAAACCATACACACATCGCTGACAACGACAACAGAAGCCTTATCCCAGTCTAGCATTAAATAACCCAGCAGAGCACTAAATCAATAATGGAGACACACACCGAGTTCTTAACCTCTACTAACTAAGAACCCTCAAACCAATTCTAAGTACATGTAAATATCTCAGAGAGTGACGCACATAATACGATGGGCCGATATGAAATCGTGTGCAGAACCCAAAGGGAGTGTTGTGACGTTAAATGATTACAGGAATGAAAGAGAAGAAGTTGAGGAAGAGAGACAGTATCAGAATGGTGGAGATATGGGGGACAGTGGTAAAAAGGATGTTAGTCATGTGCGTCCCTAGCCTGCTCTGAAGAAGGCAGCTCCTGTGGACCCACATGCACACAGGAGCCCACAAAGATGCGGTGGTCGGCCAATCACAGGCCGAGACGTCACAAGGCAGCAGGTGTCACGTGACACAGCCAAACACACCAGCCAATCACGAGGCGTGGGAAGGCGAGCCTCCGAGCGGGGGAGGCAGCACATGTATACGCACGCACACACTACCACCTCACTGCCTATATTGTTCTCTCTCCTTAACTATATACAATGCATGTTATATTCTATTCATAATATAAAATACTTCGCGTTGTCACAGACAAAAATAAAGACCACCACTGGACTGTCAGTAACAATGCAAGTACTATGAAAGAAAGAACAACATTCTCTGATAACTGTAGCCCACTTCACTGCCCGGGCGAGCGCTAGCGGCTAACGGGAGGCGGTTCTACCAACGCTGGTAGGCGTCACAGCATCCTAAAAAGCCCTAAACATTTTGAGGCAGTCTCCAACAGCGCGACGGGGGGCGAAGTCTGCCATCTCTGATTGCCTTGTTTTACCTTGTAATCAAGATAATATAATTTTGTAGGATACAAAATGATTATAGACATTGAACTTGTTGAACATGAAAGAACCCATTACACTAATGCAGGGTAACACTATAATATATCTTTAATGGTTGAAATTTAGAATTTTTGTTATAGAAATAAATATAGACATACAGTATTATAAAGGCAGATGAATCCGCTAAATTCTGATTCCGCTACATCCTGCTTTAGACAATCTCGCGATGCTAGGACCTCTACAGTCGGTAGCGGAAGTCTAGCAGGTTCGCTATGTATACTGAGAGTTAGTGTCATTAACTGATATTAATTGAGACTGATTAAGATCGAGTGAGGCTTATTGATGTAAGAGGAAGTTGATTAAGGGGGTAGTGTTTGGTTTTTGGTCTATGTATAGGCTATATAAATTGATTTATTTTTTGAGTTTCCTCACTAGACCTCCATCAAGTTTAAAATAGCACCACCTAGACAGCCATTCAAGATAAATGTGTACATTTTTCGGTAGTTCATTCTAAAATTACAGACTCGCTATCGCTCGCCAGGAATAATACACCTAAATGGCACGAAAGGTCTTAACATTGACGAAGAGATTGGGTGAGAGGTCATAAAATCGACAAACTAACGGCACGAAAATCTTAAAACTTCAAAACAACATGAGGGAGTCCATGAAAAGCGAGTACTACCCCCTTAAGTGTTGTGAATAGGATGAGGTAGAGTGATATCTAATGTGTTTGTATTAGAAAGAGTGAGTTATATTAAGAGTGTTAGGTGTTATATATTTGTTTATATATATATTTATATATTTATTTGTTATTATTTTAGTTTCCCCCCTAGGCCTCCATCAAGCTTAAAGAAACATCATGAAGATCCCCATTATAGTATAATTTGTACATATGGACACCTATATCACAAGATCCCCATTATAGTATAATTTGTACATATGGACACCTATATCACAAGAAAGGTCTTAATATTGACAAAGAAATGAGGCGAAAAGTTTTGATATCGACAACATAATGGGGCACACGTCTTAAAAACTCAACACTAATTGGGCTAAACATGAGGGAGAAGGGATCTAGAAAATTGACATACCTCACCTTAAGGGAGCCCACCTCGTTGTTTTCTCTTTCTCTCCCTCTCTCTTTGGCGTGTATCCATTCGATCCCATTCAGCCTACTGTTTTAAGACGTTTACCCCCATGCACGTGTCAATATTTTCCTGGCGAGCGGTAACGAGCCAGCATATATATATTTTTGTTTTTTATAGCAAGCTAAATTTGTAAACATTTTGATAGAAAAATTTCTCCGGCGAAGCCGGATTTCTCCATACAATGCTGGCTCGCTATCGCTCGCCAGGACTAATTCGACACCTGGATGGGGATAAGCGTCTTAAAACAGTTGACTGAATGGGGCCGAATGGATACAAGCCAGGGAAAGAGAGAAAATGAGAGCAAGATAAAACAAAACGGTGACCCCCCTTAAGGTCCATTAGCAGCAATAGCAGTCTAGAACAATTATGATTGACTGAAACCAACTCCAACAGCTAAACCTCAGCCAAGAGAAAACCCAAAATTTGGCTGAATCAATTCTTCGACTGCTGACGATGCCCCATCAAAATAATATGTATAACTAATTAAATACACACATACAATAAAATAAAATTTAATACAAATAAATAAATACACAATTATAAGAAAATATATCCTTGAATTTAAGACATCATTAAAGGTTTTTCTAAGCGTATAAATAGCTTACATTTGTATGAGGATATCAATGTATTACCAAGTATCGTGTGAACGTAGACTGTGTGGTCTTTAAGGGAGGATGGGCGTATATATTGGCTGATCTTTCTATGATATGTTTAGTTTCGTCCCAAGACCTCCATCAAGCTTAAACATAACACTCCCTAGACTCCCCCATCAAGAAAATATATAATGTTTTCGATAGTTCGGCTGGTTCCTCTTAAAATTACAGGGTAGCTACCGCTCGCCAGGAACAAAATAGACACCTATTGTAAATGTCACGAAAGGTCTTGATATCGATAAAGAAATGGAACGAACGGTCTTATAATCAACAAACTAATGAGGCGGACGTCTTAAAATCTCAAAACCAACGGGGCTAAACGTACAAAGGAGTACAAAGGAAATCAAGCAACAACAGACCTAGTGACCCTTCTAGGTTGCTTGTCCTCCAAAACACTGAGGATCAAGTGTCCAAACAGTGGTTTAGAGTGGGTAAGGGAACATTGGAAAGGGAACTACTGCCCTGGAACTAATGTCCGTGGCAGGACTAGGAAATTAGTAGGGGACATATGGGTTAGTAACTGAGGGGAGGATAAAATAAAGTTATTCATTTACAAACGCAGTCAGTCGCAGGTTTGATGCAAGATATTTGTCTAGGCTGAGTTTAAATGAATCAACGGTGCTGCAGTCTATAACATCTCGGGGAAGCCCATTCCACAAGTTGGCAACTCGATTGAAGAAGAAATTCTTAGATTCGTGTGAGTTAAAAGATTTACCAATAATTTTGCAACCGTTTCCCCGCGTGTAATTAGATTGGTCGATAGTAAAGTACTTACTACAGACTGTTCATATTGTCGATGCCTTTGATGATTTTGAACACTTGAATTAAGTCACCTCTTAATCTACGCTGGGTTAAAGGAAATAGATTTAATTCTCTAAGACGCTCTTCGTATGGTTTGTTCTTTAGGCTAGGTATCATTTTGGTTACTCTACGTTGAACTCATTCTAGCTTGTTTATGTCTTTTTGGTAATAAGGGCACCAGCATTGAACGCAGTATTCCAGAAGAGGCCGGACTAAGGAATTGTAAAGGGTTAGGATAACGTCTTTGGATTTATGCTCAAATGACCTGCCTATAAAGCCAATTATTTTGTTTGCCTTCTTAAAACAACTTCTGAACATTGTTGACTCGGTTTTAGGTTACTCGATATTGTTACTCCCAGATCGGTTTCTCTGTTTACATTCTTAAGCTGAGTGCCATTCATCGAATAGTTTGCTTTCTCATTTAGGTATCCGATATGTAGTACTTAACATTTATCCGCATTGAAACTCATTTGCCAAATTTGGGCCCAATGTGACAATTTATCTAGATTGTGTTGCATATCGTCAACTTGATCTTTTGAGAGTACGCTATTTGCAATTTTTGTATCGTCAGCAAATTTTGAGATTGTACAGGTGAGACCCTCATCTATGCTGTTGATGTAAATTAGAAAGATAATTGGTCCTAGTACCGATTCCTGGGGTACCCCGCTACTTACATTGGTCCATTTAGATGCCTTACCGTTTATGACTACTCTTTGCTTTCTGTCGCTGAGCCAAGTTTCTATCCATTTCAACACACCGTCTTGTATTCCATGCGCTTTTAGTTTTAGCAGTAAACGTTTGTGGGGAACTTTGTCAAAGGCCTTTTGAAAATCAAGGTATATAATATCTACAGCTTTACTCTCATCGTAGAGGTTGAGGATATCGTGGAAGAAGTCTAAGAGGTTTGTTAAACAGGAACGTTTTTTACAAAAGCCGTGTTGAGTATCTTTAAGTATGTTAATTTCCTCTAAGTGATTTACGAGTCTGTCTCTTATGACCGTTTCTAGCATTTTACATACAACTGAGGTTAAGCTAATTGGACGATAGTTACTGGGTAGAGATTTGCTGCCTTTTTTTAATATCGGTGTTACGTTGGCTATCTTCCACTGATCAGGCATAGTTCCAGACTGCAAGGATTTATTGAATAGTAATGTCAGTGGTTTGGAGAGCTCATCCTTAGCTTCCTTTAGAACTCTAGGCGAGATTGTATCAGGTCCAGGCGTTGTATTTACCTTGAGTTTATCTAAACAATTCAATACTTCTCTCTCTGTAATGGTGATATTGCTTAGAACATCTGAATTATCAATCTGAATCGGCGATGGTGTAGGGATATCACTGAGGTCTTCTGTTGTAAAAACTGATGCAAAGAAGGTATTGAGGGCATTACTCATTTGTACTTCGTCTTTGGTGTATTCTCCATTTTCATCGACTAACGGTCCAACAGTTGAAGTAACTACTTTTTTCTTTCTGATATAACTATAGAATTCTTTCGGGTTTGTTTTACTTTTGATTCGCAATATGTAACTCTAGGGTCTTTTTACTTTGCTTAATTAACTTTTTGGCTTTGCGTCGTAGCTCTACAAATTTCACCCGTTCTTCGTCATTTTGTGAGGATTTTAATCTATCATTAGCAAATTTTTTAGCAAGCAGGCAGTTTGAAATATCTTTATTCCACCATTTGGGCTTATTATTATGGCCTGGACAACGTATTTACGATGGTATGCAGTCTTGCACTACTTTTAGGTAAGTGGTTTCGAATAACTTCCAAGATGTATATATGTCGTTATTGTTAATTAAAAAGCTCCAGTCAGTTTCTTTAAACATAGCTCTAAGTTTATGAAAGTTTGCTTTCTTGAACTTAGGGACTTTTTCGATGCTACTATTTGGTTCGTTACTAGTAAAGTTTAAAGTGAAAGTTATCGTACGATAGTCGCTGTTACTGAATTCATCACCAACATTCAAATTCTCTATTAATTCTTCTTTTGTTGCAAGTACAATGTCAAGAACGTTATTACCACGGGTCGGTATTCGAACAAATTGATAAAGCGAACTCTCTTGCAAGTTCGTATGCAAGTCATGTCCGGAGTGTGAAGTAAGAGTATCGCCCCACTTGGTCACAGGTAAATTAAAGTCGCCAAAAAATACGGTATCTTGTGAGTTACTTACATCTGCAATTTGTTCATAAATTTCTCGGTCAGTTTGCACTGATTGAGCTGGAGGTCTGTATATTAATGCAAGTATTATTTTTGTACCTTTATTATTCTTTATTAGCACAAAAGATGTGTCGACGTTCACAATTTGAGATTTTGACAAGAGGGTCGGGTTAAGACTTTCTTTGATATAAAATAAAACGCCACCTCCATTTTTATTTATTCGGCTTTTCTCAAACATTACATAACCCGGAAGTGAATACTCTGCTAAAAAGTCTCTATCTTCTGTATTGAGCCAAGATTCTGATATACCAATAACATCATAATTTTCAGTAAACACTAGTTCCTCTAAATCTGAAAATTTATTGCGTATGCTATGAGCGTTTGTATAGAAAACCTTTAAAGTTGCGGTTTTAGAACTCACAGAACGTTCTTTAATCAAATTTTTGCTTCTGATCGGATCTACATTTACATTCATGGCTGTCATCGGTCCTCGGTCGTTATCCCTGGCAGTTTTGAATTTGGTTCGTGTTGGTGGAGCTTTATCCAAATTCGCGGTTCTTGAAAGATTAGCATTTAATTCCTTCGCAGGTTGCCGCCCTCGCTGTCTTCGGTCATCCTTCCTGGTTGTCCTGTGCCGAGTTGATTTCTTCTCCGAAAATCCTTCACCGCATCGTTGAGAAGATGCCCAAAACGTGCTGCTCCCACCTGGTTCAGATGAACTCCATCGTCCGAAAACAAATAGTCATCGTAGTAGAAATTGTCCCAGGTGTCGACGAATCCCACGTTTTCCTTCCTGCAGAGGTTTGCTAGACAACGATTTGTGCTGGTGGCTATGTTGTAAGATCGGTTCTCTACACCAAGCCGGGGGACGATTCCTGAGACGATGATCCTTGATGACTTCTCCTTAAACGACTTGATCAGCTGCTGGTACTTTAAAAGCAAATCTTCCGACCGGGTTCGCTGTACATCGTTGGATCCAATGTGGATGATGTACATTGTATTAGCAGGGGCCTGCTTAGATACTTCGTCAACTGCAGCAACTACATCGTCCACACCACCACCAGGGATACAAAAACGCTTCCTGGTCTTAGGTGCTCTGGCGCAAAACTCTGTGAGCTGACCACGTATCATCGAGTCTCCCACGAGCCTGACTTCTTCTATTTCCGCTTCGTCATCTGCGTCTGTGAATATCTGGAAGCGGTTTTGACACTCGGTAATTGGTATGGGTTTCCTGGTCTTGGGGCAAATGTTGTTCCTCACGACACGGAAGTTGTCTTGAGGGGGAAGAGAGTCACTATTTGTTTCTTGAGTATCGGAACCATCAGCTGAAATGGCTACTGCAGGCGTTGAATTGTTGGCAGTTGACGTTGGGGCGTTGGTGGCTGCTGGAGTTGCGGTGACAATTGAAGTTTGTGGTACTCCAACGTTGAGTGTTACAAACTCTTGGAGTGAGTACAGCTTCATGGTGAGGACGTTGATCTTGTTGTAGGCTTCATCTAATTTCACTGTCAAATTCTCTCGTTGCTGGCAGAGACGGCAGACTTGAAGATCGACAGTAGCAAACATGGACTCACCAAACCTACCGGCGCAGTTCGTACAAGTGCGAGGCATGGTAACAATCAGTTTCTTCAGATCACTTTACTCACTTTAAAACACTTAACTCACTTTAAAACACTTAACTCACTTTAAAACACTTCACTCACTTTAGAAACACTTCAATCACTTCAACCGAAAACAAATATGTTGAAATACACAACAATAGGTTATCAGGGGTGATAGCCTAACCGAAAACAAACAATTTGAGATATGCAGAATTAGGCTTCCAGGGGCGATAGCCTAACCAAAAGTTTTAAAAATTTTTAAATACGCACCAATAGGCTACCAGCGTTGAATAGCCTAACCGAAAATAATAAAATTGAAATACGCAGAAATAGGCTACCAGGTGTGATAACCTAACCTTAAACAAATATATATATATAACAGAATATGTAACTAAATATACAATTCACCAAATAGAGATTATATAAAAATAAAGTGTGACTGCACACAAGGGGTTAATATACTGTCTCAACAGATGGCCCTGGTGTCACTGTAGCCTAGTAACGTGAGGGGGAAGGGGCACCAGAAAAACGACCCATCTCCCTTTAAAACAATTATCTTGTTCACCTTCTAATTTATATTTTAAGAACCCCAAATTCCTTCCAGCCTCACTCCCACGGTCCATTATTCTAGGTCATTTGTTCCCCTCTCCTTTGGCCTTACTGGGAAAGAGTTTATTGGACAGGTTCTTGTTTTTTTCTGTTCTTTACTATAAATTTTACAAAATGTCTTACTCGTCACTTGACTGACATATATATACACAGTATATATATATATACATAATTTATAAGATATTGTATATACTGTATATATATATTTTTTGTTCTTCCAAGATACAAAACTCTATCATAAAGTATTCTAGATACACTTACCCGTAGTCCAGATGCAATTTTACCATGTTTAAAGGGACAGCCAACGCACCTCAAAGCTTGACTACCAGAGAAAACTAATGAGTCGGCCTTTCTCTATATACTGAAAGGGTGGAGGTTGACTGAAAGCCAAGGTTTACATATACTATAATATAGTGTAACATTATTCTGTGTCTTCATTGTGTAGGTGTAGAATAGGGAAATAATTTATTGTTTGTTATTGTTGATCCACATCTACAATATGGTTATAATTAAAATATAAAAGAAAAGTGCATGAATTATATTGAAGGTGCCTTAAAGAGAATTCTTCTCATAAGGTTCAGCCATAGTTCATGTTTATGAAACTGTCAACCTATGGTACATAGGTTATTGTTTCTGGCTAAAAACATAAATTAAATTTCAATTTCAAAATATCTCTCCATATACTCTATATTTCTCTGCAACTGCTTGTTTCACCTCCTTAGTCCACCCTGCTGTTCATATCACTCCTCTCCCCCTTCTTTTAAACCCCACATACCTCCTCACATGCTGTACACAAATTTTCCTTAACCCCTTCTGTACCAGTGACATTTTTTGTATCTGATTCTAGCTACACTTAGACGATTTTAAGATTATGAAGGATGTATGGTAGCTAAGATAATTAATTGAGATAGTCTGTAGCTTTTGTATTGGTAGACATCCTTCCTAAGCTGAATTAAATCGTCAACTATTTGCTAGAATATTATGAAAAGGAGTTCACCGGAACATAAAGGGTTAACCACTTTGCTCACCTCTTCCACTTCCTCCATTCCCTCCAAGTGAAACCAACTTAATCGTCTGTCTACTGCTCTCTTGAACTCTTCCTTAAATTCCCCCTTCTGAATCTGTTCCACCCTCTTCACCATTCCACCTCCTTCCTGCCCTGCTCTTGAAATATTCTAACCTCTTATAGTTAAAATAGGGCTTCAGAGGTTATCAACCCTTCTGGATTATTTAGCCAGTACACTGTAGTCAAGAATAATGTCAGGACTGGAGCCTCTTTTCTATAACTCCAGTCCCTTGACTCAGGTGCATATTCTAGTTTCATATATTCTAGCTTTTCTCATGTTCTATTGTCTGGGTTTTTTTTCAGTTGACGGTAGTTTGACATGTCCCCATCTTGTTTATTCAGGTATCATAAAGATTTTATTAGCAAAGATATTGTTAAAATTAAAATTTAGTAGTAATATTATGCAGATAATTCAGTAGTCAAGCTATTCAAATTTTCATCGGCCGTAATATAACTTACTATAGCATAGCATATTTTAGCATCTATCATATTCTGGTATCTCATATTCTATCGTATCTCCTTCCACTTCTGTACTCTCTCACGCCGTTAAAAATATAATTCAGGCGAGACTCCGGAAGACTGCAGTAATTCATGAGTGTTGATGTTACTGCCGATAAAATACTAGAGTTTCCAACATATGTCGTTAAGAGAGAGAGAGAGAGAGAGAGAGAGAGAGAGAGAGAGAGAGAGAGAGTATAAAACGAACATATACATTGTTACAGCTACATTAATGAAAGTGTGGATAGACTTTTTGAAAATGTTACCAAGCCTGTAGCAAAACTTACTGACTGAATATGTTGGAGATCATTCTGGGACCCAGTGAAATTCTACACACAACCAAACAAAATCAGTTCAATTGATCGTAAATAAGCCTTAGCCACTTGAGGATGGAGAATGTCGTTTTGGAAAGAGATGATTATGATTGATCAAAATGCAAGTTGTACAATTTAGCAAGGTTCGATTATGGCATCAACGAGAAATATTGAGAATGTGAGTCTCAGTGAGTGGAAACTATGAGCATTTTGAAAACAAGAATTTTGATGTATGAATCTCCTGCTCAGAGACCCCAAGGCTTTCCTCACCTTGATTCTGATACTGCTCGTCTGTTGAGAAGTGTAGCTCCAAGTATTTATGTATGGCGAGGATATTTTGATATAGAGCATGATATTTAGCTCTACATAAATTCATGCAACGGTGCGTGTTAGGCCAGACACTAAGGTATGTTAATCCATTACTACGAACCATGTTGGATAATGGATTTCCTATTTCCAACCTCCAAAAATGATCCAGTGATCCAAAATGATGGAGTAAGGAACTACATGAACAAGGCGGTGCTGGTTGGGGGGAGGGGCGTCGACTGACTGGGGACAGAGGTGCATGGGGGCGGTTCGTTCGTGGCCACCCCTTCGGGGATCGCGGCGTCAGGCAATAGATAGATAGATAGAAAAATGATCTACTGAACGAGAAACAAACATTGGAGACCCTGTATCTATACCCAAGGTAAAACTTACACTCAAGAAAGATAATAAATCAGATTTAGCTATGAGGCTATACTAATTTCTTTAAATATTGCAACTAGTCCATCAGCACCCTAATTTAATGTTGCGTTTTGTTTTTAGTAATACCCTTTTAGGAGGAAACCTAGGCGACCTCATATATATTTGATTATCATAATCCAGCCGACTCAGACCTAAAGTGAACACTGGAGGGCATTTCGTAAACAGCTTCATAATGCAATAAGACAGAGTATCTGTTCCGTAAATTAATATAATTTCTTAATTTAACTCCCAACGCCAAACACCTTTCAATGAAATTTATGTAAGCATATGATTTTCCCGGAATTCGAACCTGGGATACCATATACTGATTTTAAACACTCTGACCATTACACCATCAAGACAGATAACGGTTAAGTACATGACTACGATTGATATCCATTTATCGAATACTGGATATTAATCTAATCATGCAGTCAGAGCCAACTTCACACTGAATATGTTAGATGCAAGAGTCAAGCATTCACTGAGCGATTGGGGGCATTAGTGGCTTCGTGATTGCACAAAATTATAAGCAGAGATAATACAACATGCATATCTAATTAGTGTGTTGAACTATATAGGTTTTCCAGAGCTCAGTAGACAGTATTATAATGCAAGTGAGGCGTAAATGTTAAAAGAGTGACTAGAAGCATTAATTTAAGGTTAATTGTAAATGTTCAGATCGTTGTGACAAGCTTAAAACTTATACAGTGTAGTATATGGAGACAGGTATAGTTCCAGAAGCTTGGAAGCTTGCAAACGTAGTTCCGATCTTCAAAAAAGGTGACAAATCAATAGCATCCAATTACCGTCCCATTAGTCTTACATCAATCATAGGAAAGCTACTAGAGTCAATTATTGCTAGTAAAATTAGAAACCACTTAGATACATTTAATTTAATAAATTCTTCTCAGCATGGATTCACTCAGGGACGTTCTTGCCTTACTAATTTGCTTAGTTTTTTCTCAGAGGTATATGAAGCAGTAGATAATGACAAGTCATATGATATAATATATTTAGATTTCAGTAAAGCTTTCGACAGAGTCCCCCATGAGAGATTGATGAAAAAGGTTGAGGCGCATGGAATAGGTGGGGCGTTGTTGGGATGGATTAGGTCATGGCTAATTGGTAGGAAGCAGAGAGTCAGCATAAATGGTACGAAGTCAGAATGGGGAGCAGTCAAAAGTGGTGTCCCCCAGGGATCTGTATTAGGTCCTCTGTTGTTTGTTATATACATAAATGACCTTGATTTAGGTATAACTAGTAGGATAAGTACATTTGCAGACGATACCAAAATGGGGAGAACAATTGATTCAGATAGAGATATAGAGTGCCTCCAAAGGGATCTAGATACCTTACACGAATGGTCAGTAAATTGGCAGATGAAGTTTAACATTGACAAATGCAAGGTATTAAAGATAGGGAAGATGCATACAAATGTTAAATATAAACTAGCTAATGTGGAATTAGAAAACTCGAATTGTGAGAAAGATCTAGGTGTGTTTGTTAGCAATGATTTGAAGCCTAGACAACAGTGTATAAGCGTTCGAAACAAGGCAAACAGGATTCTCGGGTTCATCTCAAGGAGTGTGAGTAACAGAACTGCTGATGTTATCTTAAAACTTTACTTGTCATTAGTGAGACCCCATATGGATTATGCTGTTCAATTTTGGTGTCCTTATTACAGAATGGACATAGATTCATTGGAGAGAGTACAACGTAGAATGACAAAAATGATCCATAATTTTAGAAATCTTCCGTATAAAGAAAGGTTGAAGAAATTAGGCTTACATTCGTTAGAGAGACGCAGAGTTAGAGGGGATATGATAGAGGTGTTCAAGTGGGTTAGTGGGATTAACAAAGGGGACATGACAAATGTACTAAAGCTCAGTGATAGCGAAAGAACTCGTACCAATGGTTTCAAATTAGATAAATTTCGTTTCAGAAAAGATATAGGCAAATATTGGTTTGGTAACAGAGTTGTAGATGGGTGGAATGGACTACCAAGTGCTATAGTGGGATTAAAAACGATAGGGAGCTTTAAGATAAAATTGGATAAGCATATGGACGAGAAGGGTTGGGTGTGAAGGGGGATCAGCAGGGTTGGGCCAATCAGCGCTCTGCAGACCCCCGTAATCCTGCGTTAATCTCTAACCGTTTTGGTAAGATGATCCTCAGGGTATTAGAGTGTTGAGCCTATAATTGGGCTTTGTAATTGGGGTTGTGTGGGACAGGGATCTGCCTTGCTTAGGCCAATCGGCTTTCTGCAGACTCCCATTTTCTTATGTTCTTATGTTCTTATATAATATTTTGACAGTAGATATTAAGATATATTTGAGCCCTCCAACTATCGTCCAATTTCTCCTGTATCTTACATTTCTTAATATAGTTTTTAATCTATTCTTAATTCAACATTTCTCAATCACTTGTCTTCCCACAATCTGCTGTACTATCAGATCGCCAGTAAGGCTTCCTTAACCCCTTCTGTACCAGTGACGTCTGTTGCACTATATGATAGCTATGATGAGACCATTTTGTGCAGCTTAGGACAGTTCTGTGGTAGTAAAAAGGGTTGATCGAGATAGTGCAAAGCCTTATCATTGCTAGAGATCCTTCTTAAATTGAATAAAAGCTATTCCTCGTAGCCAGAATACAATGGAAAGGATGTTGACGGTACAGAAGGGATTAAGGGGAGGCAGACCGTTTTTCTGGACCCACTTCTCCCTAATGTTTAGCCCCACTAGTTTTGAGATCATAAGACGTTCGGCCCATTAGTTTGGCGATTTTAACACCTTTCGCCCCATTTCGTTGTCAATTTTAAGACCTTTCGTTCTATTTAGGTGTCGATTATTTCCTGGCGAGCGAAAGCGAGCCTGCAATTTTAAGAGGAACCGGCCTTCGGCCGGGAAATTTTTCTACCGAAAAATGTACAAATTTATCTTGGGAGTGTTTTTCTAAGCTCGATGGAGGTCTAGGGAGGAAACTAAAAAAATATATGAATAAATGAATGAATAGACCAAACACACGGCTAGTCTCCCCTTAAGGGACGCTCTATTGAGGGCCTCCGTTCTGGGTTATTCTCTTTATACCTTTACTATTGCGCTAGACATATTCAATACCTTTGAGACGGTCTGGCACTAATCCCTTATTTCCATACTACTATCCTTCAATTTATATCCCTCTATAGTTGCCTTTATCTCTTATTTTATTTCTGGTTGTTCCATAGCTGCGGTAGTGGACGGCCAGTGGTCACTTATTCAACCTATCAACTCCAATGTTCCTCAGGGTTCTGTCTTATCTCCAGTTCTCTTTCTAATATTTATTAATAATCTTTTCAACTTTACCTCTAGTCCTATCCACTCAGATGCTGATGGCTCTACCTTACACTATTCAACCAGTTTTTCACACTAGCCCACCACGCAGTTACTTCAAAACTCACAAGATGAGGCCATAGCATATCTATGTTCTGATCTTTATAACTATTTTCTATTGGGGCAGAGAAAATAGTGTTACTTTCAATGCTTCAAAAACCCAATTTTTCCTTCTATATATCCGTCACAATCTTCCACATGACTATCCTTTACTCTTCAACAGTAATCAACCCTTCGTCTTCTTTTAATATTTTTGGTGTCTCTTTTTCTTCTGACCTTTCTTGGAAAGACCATACGACCACTCTTGTTAAAACAGATTCCCATCAGTTAGGTGTGCTCAACTATCTCCATGAGTTCTTTATCGCCTCACAGCTTCTTACTCTGTAAAGGGGCACCGTACGTCCCTGTATCGAGTACTGTTTGCATGTGTGGGGAGGTTCCAACCATACCACACTTCTCGAAAGAGAATAGTCCAAAGCATTTCGCCTCATCAACTCACTCCCTTCTACTAGCTCCCTACAATATATTTCTACACTCTGCAATATTGCATATCCTTTACTCTTCTATCACTATAACAACAATCAGTGTTTTTCAGTGCTGCTCTCTTAGTGCGGCGAGTGCGAGGCACCCTCCTTTCAACTCAATCCCACTCTTATTCTGTCCAGCTCTCCAACCCAAGATTTAGCAAATTTTCTCAGTCTTTCTTCTATTCAACAAGTGAACTCTGGAACTCTTTCCTTCAATCAATCAATATTTCCTTCATACTATGACTTAGACTGTTTTAAACTTCCTGTGTCCAGGCATTTTCACCCCAAGGTCCCTTGAATTTGGCTCTCTGTCACTCTTTATGCTTAGGGGAGACACTTGTTACAGGCAACCTGCCTTTTGTCTCCTTCATACACATAGACATAAATATCACCCGTAAGTATTTGAGACACTTTAAACAAGTAACCTTTGATGCAAATATTATTATATTTCAAAAAAGGAATATTAATGTAAACACGTCACTTGCAAGGAAGCTTAATTACACGAGTTTTCTGTGCCGAAGGTAAGCAAGGAAATTCTCTAATACAACATTATTGAAACAGGTTATTCCAATAAAGCTAATTAACATGGAAGGGAGCAAGTGGGGCGGATTGTTTTGTGAGATCTTTAGGAGGAGTTTTTTTTCTGGACCCCTTTCTCCCTCGTGTTTTGCATCATTTGTTTGACGATTTTAGGATCTGTTGTGCCTATATTTTAGGAGGAACCGACCTTTGGCTGGTATATTTTCTACTGAAAAATGTACAATTTTATCTCGAAGGGGGTATTGAGGGTAGGCTATTTGTTAAAGCTTGATGGAGGTCTTCGGAGGAAACTAAACATTAGACAAAATAAAATAATATATACTGTACTGTATATATATATATATATATATATATATATATATATATATTAAAGTAAACTAATGTACAGACATATACGAATATAGTGTGGGGCGCTCGGGGTGGGGGGAGGGGGGGGGGAGGGTAATAAAAGGTGGGTGTGGATAGCCAATGGGGCTAAACATGAGGGAGAAGGGGGATCCAGGAAAAATAATTCCCCTTGAGTATCGATATAACATCTGTTAGGGGGACTACACTTTCAGGGGCAACCCTGCCTAACGCTTGCAACCCTGATAATAGATCAGAAGGTTAAGCAACGTAGGGTCTGGTCAGTAGTTGGATGGGTGACCGCACCAGCACAGCAGTTGCTGGGTGAGTTTGGCATGTCCTGCTCCAACAAAGGCAGTAGCTGGTTGGGTGATTGCACCCAGTACCGACATTGACCAGATGTTGCCCTAGGGGTGGGTGAAATTTCCCTGGCTTGCCACCAGGGTTTAAGTAGCCCAGGAGTGTTGAACAAACTCCATTCCGTCAGTTCTGTCTCACTCAGACGAAAATGAGTACCTGGATTCATGGTGGCTAAAATGAATTCAGGGGCCTGATTGGTGGCTTCCTACAACCAATCAACACACGAGACTGAGAACTTGGTTAGCCACCAGGATTGCTCAGTGGCCTTCTCTCGTGTTCGCCTCGTCCCACCCATACGTTAAACTGGGTACCTGGAGTGTAAAATCGGCCTTGGCGTAGGTCGTATCACTAGGGTAAATTTGATTACTTGCTTCACCTTTCCTATATACTTCCGTTCCTACACTTTCTGCCAAGTTGGACATAAACGAGTATAGTACCGGTATTTATTTTGTTAGCAGTGTAACCTAACCCTAAATAGCACCAATGTATAGGCTACAAACACATTTTACATTTTTAACATCGTTCTTAACACCAATAACACCCCAAATGAATGTAATGAAAACCTGTGATTCTCCCAGGATTCGAACCTAGGATATCACATATAGAGCTCACACGCTCTAACCAGTAGACCTTCAAGACAGCAATAAGTACAGCACATGACCACGATCGATATCCATTTATCGAATACTGGATATCAATTTAATCATGTACTATACCCAACTGTACTATGAATAGCCTAATGCTTAAGACAGAAGAAATACCATCTTATGGGGCCCAGCTCACATAGGACCGACCTCGCTAAAAAATATTCTTGAACCTATTGACATTTTTAATATCGCTCTTAGCACCAATAACACCCCAAATTAAATTAATGAAAGCATGTGATTCTCCCAGGATTCGAACCTAGGATACCACATACAGAACTCACACGCTCTAACCATTAGCCTGCACCATCAAGACAGCAATAAGTACAACACATGACCACGATTGATAGCCATTTATCGAATACTGGGTATCAATCTAATCATGTACTGTATCCAAGGGAGGTATTTGTTTGTGTTTTTACCACCTTTTCTCTTATGTTTAGCCTCATTAGTTAAGGGGAGACACCAGAAATATTCCTATCTCAGCTTCTATAAGAGACTCATTGCTGGCTTTTTGCCATATATATGTAAATGGTGTAACACTGACTCACTGAAATTTTCATCGTTCTATGTCCGCGCGTGCGCGCGTGAGCGCATTTTTATTTATTTTTTACTAAATGTCTGGTGATCCAAAATGGACTTTGCAAAAAAAAAATATATTGTGTATGAGGTACCTTATATAGATTGTCTACAACACCTCGGAAGCTTGTTGCCAATTTGATACGTGATCATGTTGAAAACCGCAGGTAAATATCAATATAAATAATTGGGCCAATTTCCTATCCTAAATAAATAATTTGAGTATGGAAAATATTTCCCAAATTCAATAAGCTTCCGAGGGACTTGTTATGTATGCTTGTTCTAATTATGTGGAGAAAATAGAGACAATCGGACATTAACAGGTTCACTTACCATCATATAAGGTGAATAAACATTAATTATTCATAAAGAGAGATTGAAATTTACTCGTAACGTAAAATTGTTCCAGTCAGAGTCCGCGCAAGATTTTCCTTCAGTTAACCCTATTATAGGTTCGTCATGTACGGTGCCACCCGCTCGCAAAGAAAACTCAATTATTTGGGAGACTAAAGTATTTTGTATTAATATTTAGATAATTTTTTTACCAAAATCCATGATTTTGGGGCCCCCCCCAAGGGGGCCCTAGGGATATCATATGGGTGTTTATGCCCTCATATGATCATTTCTATTGCTTACAGCAGCCCTTTAGACTACAGACAAAACAAAAATTTGGGTGGCTGAAGAAAACAAATAAAAAATTCGGGGGTCGAGGTCGAACCTCCGGCCCAGGGGGGTTATGGATGCGATATGTTTTTTGTTCCTTCCTATGCTATTCTATGTTGAAAGAAGCATTATAGAACAAAAACAGAAACATTAGACATTTAAGCTGAGATAGGAAAAAATCCTGGAGTCTCCCCGATATTTTAAGACATACGCCCCAATATTTTGGTGATTTTAAGACCATTCGCTCCATTTCTTTGTCAATATTAAGACAATTATACTGAATACATTTGGGTTCTCCGTGAGGGAAGTTTCAGGAATCATACACATAGAAACAATTCATACACATATATTTTAGTTCAGACTCTAGTAAAACCTGGGTCTGAGGCTCCTTAATGGACACTGACTGGTTGTTTGGTCTATTAATTAATATATTCATATATTTTGTTTAGTTTCCTCCCTAGACCTCCATCAAGCTTAGAAAACACCCCTAGACCCCCCTTCAAGATAGAATTGTACATTTTTCGGTAAACAAATTTCCTGGCCAAAGGCCGATTCCTCCTAAAAAAAAGTTTACACCTAAATGGCACGAAAGGCCCTAATATTGACAAAGATATGGGGTGAAAGGTCATAAAATCCCCAAACTAATGGAACCAACATCTTAAAATCTCAAAACTATTGGGGCTAAACATTAGGGAGAAGGGGGTCCAGAAAAATGGTCTGAGGCTCCTTAATATTTCACTGAACCGGGTTAGAATTTGAACTCCGTGGCCCAAGTGAAAGATACGTTAACGTTAACGGGTACATTACACAGTCATGAGTGCGAGCTAGTGGGAGTCTACAGGAGTCACTAGGAGTCGCTGGAGTCACTAGGAGTCATCGATTTTCACCGCAAATAGGCCCACGAGTCCGAATTGTCCCCTAATCCTAGTGACTCTAGCTCGCACTCCTGACTGTGTGATGTACCGTTTAAGAGAGCCCACCTCGCTTTTTTTTCTCTTTCTCTCCCTCTCTCTTTGGCTTGTATCCATGCATTCCCATTCAGCCTACTGTGCTAAGACGTTTACTCCATCCAGGTGTCAATATTTTCCTGGCGAGCGGTAGCGAGCCAGCATATACAGTATATATTTTTGTTTTGACAGAAAGCTAAATTTGTAAATTTTTTGATAAAACAAAATCTCCGGCGAAGCCGGATTTCTCCATACAATGCTGGCGAGCGATAAGAAAACAACACCTGGATGGGGATAAACGTCTTAAAACAGTTGGCTGAATGGGGCCGAATTGCTATACAAGCCAGGGAAAGAGAGAAAAGGAGAGAAAGATAAAAAAAAAACGGTGACCCCCCTTAAAGGGAATATTCAGTTGTGCTGTCAAAATATGACCCACACACTAGGATAATACTTAGGTTTAGGCCAAATGTATATACAAAACAACGCTAGTAATGGGAACACAAATTGTTACAAAGTCGATGAATATGGCTTCAACAAGGAAATTTACAGGACGACTACAGACAGAGTTACATATAAAACCAAATAAGTAAAAGGAATTGATAGGAGTAAATTTAGGGATCTGGGTTTGATGGATAAGTGATGCTGTGAGGAAACCAGTCTAAAGAACAGCAAGTACAAGTCTAATTTGTGGGGCAAGTAAGCTTTAACACCTAACGAGCGGCCTAGGCGGTAATTAATATGTACCGCCCAGCGGGGTGTTTTTACCCAAAATAGGGTTGTTTACGTGATCATTTTCATGCCTAAATAAGACCCAGAGTGTAAAACAAGTATCTATCCCTGAAAGGGCATAAACAGAGCTTTCCAATGACACCCCAACGATCCTTGTATGACCGCTAGTTTTCTTGCAACAATCGCGCAACACGAGTGCAAAAACCATGTAATTCGGTACTTTCCCTACATAATTCACTGTGTAGCGAGTGTGAGAGGGTGGAGGAGGGTGGGATTCATGTCAGTTGGTCCACCGCGGTGGTCTGGAGCAGTCATACGCTCGCTACTCTCCTGCCACCACATGGCTCTCTCTCTCAGCAACATTACGTGCTGAAAATGGCACACGACTTATGTTGTGAGCCGCCACATAGTCCAAATTTCTTTCACTCGACTTATGTTGCGCGCCGCCAGTTAAGGGTTAATTAACACCTTACGAGCGGCCTATGCGGTTTATTTATGTGTACCGCACAGCGGGGTGTTTTTAGCCAAAATAGGGCTGTTTACGTGATCATTTTCATGCCTAAATAAGACCCAGAACGTAAAACAAGTACCTATCCCTGAAAGGGCATAAACAGAGCTTTCGAATGACACCATAACGATCCTTGTATGATGGATAGTTTTCTTGCAATAACCGTGCAACGCGAGTGCAAAAAGCAGGTAATTCGGTACTTTCAGTACATAATTGAGTATGTAGCGAGTGAGAGAGGGAGGAGGGAGCTGAGATTTGTGTCAGTAGGTTCGCCGCGGTGGTCTGGAGCAGTCATACGCTCGCTAGTCTCCTGCCACCACTTGTCTCTCTCTCTCAGCCACATTACGTGCTGAAATTGCCACTCGACCTATGTCGAGCGCCGCCACATAGTCCAGCTTTATTTACCTCGACTTATGTTGCTCGCCGCTAATTAAGGGTTAAGAATGTGAGATTTGTACAAGGCATCTGAGTGAGTTATATAATGACAGGGGCGAGCTAACTTGATTTTAAAAGTGTGAGTGTATGTCGGTAGGCACTGATCACTTAACAATATCCGCAAGTCTATTAACTGAGTGGTTATTTAGAATCGAGCGTGTAGTGTTACGTGAGTATTGTGAGTATTTACGTTAGGACAGAATTTGGATTGTGAACAATATTGACCTTAACTGGTAATTAAAGGGAGTTAACAAATATTAACTTACGCAACTAGACGGGTCTAATTTATTATCTCCGTTACGAAGTTTGTACCCGGGTTAAGATGAGATCCTCTTTCCTGGTTAAATAACTTCCTTGTTACCCACACCGGTCAAAAGTGAACACTGTTGGCAAAGCAACAAGCGTATAACTTTGTTTCTCCTAAACTAGAGTCGACCTGCTTATTTGGTGAACTTATAGTTAAAGCAGAGGGCAGAGAGGTTTTATCTAAAAAAGGGCCACCTTGGCTTTGCTTATGTTGACCTTAGACCCGTCTTGCCTGGTCCTAGCCGTTGGAGGGGAGAGGCGGGGCATTTTGGCCTTTACCCTCCGTTTAAGCCCCTCTAGAATCCAATATCCTGGGCTTGCTCCCGTGGTGGCAATTTTGTTTGGGCGGTCAGCCAATGAGGTCGACGGGACGGGCGATGGCGTCACTGTGGTCTCATCCAATGGGCTGGTTTGTTGTTGTATTTCTCAGCCTCCTATTTTCTTCTTGACATTTGTTTCCTTGTTATCTCCCGTGCGTTTTCTGTAGTCACTGTGTCAGTCCCTTTTGTTTTTTTTTACTAGGGGATGCTAATATAATTATTCCCTAACGCTGTGGGCTGCTGGGGGTGTCGCCACTCTGGTAATGGCAGCTTCCACGTTCTGCGCCCTTTACTGTTTGGAGCTTTCCGGGGGTCATTGAGCACTGTACCTTTCCACGGGTGCGTCAAACAGATCCAGGGTACTTGGACGACTCCCACAGATGCAGGAGTGACGCGAGGAGGTGTAGCTTCTTCCCGAGGCGCCTTCCTGATGTCCCTTGGGGTTGGAGGTTGTTCTCGGGAGTTTTCTCGTTCCATAGGGTACGTGGCGCCTTGGGTGGTGTCGACGTGGGTGGCGCCACCTGGGGGTTGAGAGGCGTGGGCGGCCCTTCTCATCCCAGGGGCACTGGTATCACAATGACCTTTCATGCCATTTAGGTATCAAAATTTTACTGGCGAGCGAAAGCAATCCTGTAATTTTGTAGGAAACGGCCTCCGGCTGGGACATTTGCCTACCGAAAAACGTAAATAAATATTTCAAAGGAAGGATTGGGGGTGTCTTTTTACGCTTGATTGAGGTTTAGGAAGCAAACTAAAACTTGTATATAATATAAAAAAAAAGAAAAAAAGAAAAATAGATAAATACAGATAATTAATAAAATACTCCTCCCCCCCTTAACTTCAGGATGTTTCCCATTATACTTGGCATTTTATGGGTGCAAATGAATGCATGCCACAAATATCATATATACTACAAAGTAAGATATTTCTTTGTTTATAGCCGTAATATTCTTGTGCAACTTACAATATGTGTCTGTATTGTTTTCAATTGGATGTGCTGGAAAGTGTGAAAAGGAACACGTTAAGATGGTTCGGCCATGTGGAATGTGTGGAACGTATGGCAAGCGAGAAAATGACTACGAGAGTGTACGAAAATGAATTGGAGGGACAGAGAGGGAGAGGTAGACTGAGATTGAGGTGGAATTATGCAGTTGAGAGGTATACGATAGAAAGCGGTGTTGGTTGGGAGGAGAGGCGTCGGCTGATAGGGGACAGAGGTGCTTGTGGCGATTCATTCGTGTCCACCCCTTTGGGGATCATACCGTCTGGCAATAGATAGATAGACAGATAGTCTCGTGATTGTAGGGATATTCAAGTGCCGGTGGGATCACTCAACAAGTTGCGATGACAAATCTCACCCAACAACATGAAACCAAGCCAATCTGCCCAACACCACACACCATCACGTACACCCAGAAGTGAAGGTCCCTGCATAGGGTTTACCCCCTACTCCTACTACCCCAGAAGCTAGGAACGGGGTGGTCCCTGCCCAGTACCCCTTTCTACTCCTACCCCAGGCAGAAGGGGCAGGGTGTGCCTGTCTGTCACCCCTTCCTTCCCCTCCCCACCCATGAAGAGAACAAACTTCCCTCACTCCCCCTCACGCACACTTACACCCCACCCCAATGCCAGACAGGAGGTTGACACACACACACACACACACACCATTATCAATTTCATAAGTAATGGTATCATGTTTACCTTCATTAACTTACCCTCTGACGGTTTTGACGCATTTTGATTGTTTATCCTGGCTATGATTTGACGAAAAATTACAGCTTAGGAAGGACCAATGTGAAATAATGTCCTAATCTGAATTAAATCGTCTAATAATAGCCATAAAGCAGAAAAGAAGAGTGTCATCGATTCTCAGAGGCTTAATATATGATTTGTTATACATGTATTATCATGTAGAAATTATACACAAAAATACAATAGCTACTCGCTTTACATTTGACAGCGTAACAATATGCCATGTTTGCTATTTGGTAGTATTATAAAGCAGTATAATCTAGTAATGAATTATTGTATTTTATGGTGTCTCTGTATACCGTAACACCTATTGGAAAATATCAAGGAAGTGGGTTACTAAATATTATACCAAACTGCATAGGCCTACAGTATATATTTCGTGCATAACTCAATACTGTAAAATCACACACATATATATATATACCGGTATATGTATATATATATATATATATATATATATATATATATATATATATATATATATATAGAGAGAGAGAGAGAGAGTATATATACTGTATATGTAGACCCTATATATATATACTGTATATATATATATATATATATATATATATATATATATATATATATATATATATATATATATATATATATATATATATATATATAACAGATACGATAACATATATCACTGTAATAAGCAGTAGTAACCAAATGGTAGACATATGTCACGTCGGATATATACAGTATATATTGAACAATTAATTAACATCGAGGCAAACATTTGTGGTAAAGCATTTCCCTCATGAGTTATTGGTATATTTAGAGTAGCTGGTAACCGTGTTTAAACTTTGATACTAAATGCGTCTCTATTCATGGTGTTCTAAAGCTGATTTTCCTGTGTCGACTGCTAAACTATCACCTTTCCTCCCCCGAACTACATACTTGCATAGTTTGAGTCCCGTTTAACCCTTATTACTTTCTGACATTAGGAGTGAGATTAGTATGGTTCTTCATATAGAGCTTTTTACCAACTCTTCTGCTACTACTGGAACACCACAGTTAATTAATACAGTTCAGGCCTGCCAACATTATTCAGGATAAATCCTATGACCCCAACTTTTCAGTAACACTATTAATCTAATTGATTCTGATTAACTTGCACTAAAGATTAACGTTAATAATAGATGTGTGCTAATGTAGAAGCAATACAAATAATAATTAAAAAAGTAAATGAAAAATCTGTTGGTATCCCTTAAGAACCGAGACAACATTTTCAGAGAGAGAGAGAGAGAGAGAGAGAGAGAAAGTGTTAACCCTCCCGCATTCGGTAACTTAAATATGTAACTTATGGTAAGGCCTTCTCTAATTTGCCATGAAATATCAGGCTGGGCGAGTTTTGGAAGCCTTATGTTTTTCTGTATTTTCATCCACCAGAATGCTGTTTATTGTGATGTATCATATGTCAATGGAAAGAGGAATATTTATAGTACATGATAAAACAAAAACAAAATAAATAAGTCGAAATATGAAAGTGTAAATGAGTCCGGAATACAATTATGTCCATGCAATTGGCTTCACACCTTCTTATCTCTAAATTGTGAGTGATGACCATATATTTTGTTTTGGTCAAATAATAGTATTTTTTCTTCTCTTTCCAAATCTGAAAACAGAAATTGTTTATCTTCAATAGTTCTCAAGCAGTGACCGAAACCACAAAAAATATGATTTTGATTGATATGGTTTATAACATTTTCGATTTATTTCGTTGCTACGAAGTGTATGATTTTAAATTTAGGCTGTATGAATATGGCAAATAATGCTGATGAGTATAAAACAAACTAGAAGTTCCTACGACAAATACTTTTTGCGCTATGAATATTTGAAATGAAGAGCCAAAATGCGAATATTTACGCTTCACCCGTCTCTGTTCCGCCGATGCTAGCCGGGTTCCGAGCTGTTCCTCACCTCGGCGTTGGTTTATTTGCTCGGATACGTATATAACTGTTTATATCACCGTCATCGGAAAATTATGCTCTTTCTAATGGTGAAAACAAAAATAATATAGTGTAATTGGTTCGCGAGCTATGCGCAATTGTTTCCATGCATTGTTATTGTTATGTAAATATATGAGAATGTTTATACAGTTGTATATCTTTGCCACAATGTACAACACTTATATAAATATATATATATATATATATATATATATATATATATATATATACAAGGTGTCAAACAAAATATAATGAATGGTAATACAAATATGTGTGTGTGTGTGGGTATCTATATATACTGTATATATATATATATATATATATATATATATATATATATATATATATATATATATATTTTCTTTAATACATACGAGGTTGAAAGAAATGGCAATTTCTGCGTTGGAAATTTTATTATTCAAAGTTTCCAGGTCTCTGATGAGTTTTCGCTGGATGGCAGGAAGTAGATGAAGGAGATGAGCAAAATTCATGGTGGTACAGGGTTACATTAAAGTACATGAAGATACAGGATATACGACGCGTTTCACTGGACAACCAGCATTATCAAGTAAGGAAGGAATGATATAAAAGGTAAACAGGAAGGGTATATATAGAGGGTGGAGGATCAGAGGAGGCGGAAAACAGGGGGCAAAAGTCTGCGATTGGTGGAAGGGTAAACTAGGAGAGAGAGAAAGGGGGTAACCGCTTCACGCATGCGCACTGGATGCGGGATGGTGGTCGATAGGTGGGGTCGAAGCTGATTGGCTGCGTGTCGAGGGGCGTGGCCTAAGTTGTGTGGCGCCTGCAGAAGACGAAGCTGAAGGAGGTAGCGCGGGGGGCTGCGTCAAGGGCACCGGGGGGCGAGGAGGGGTGTTAGGTCCTGTAGGGTAGTGCCTTTTGGCAGAAGGAAGGATCTGAAGGTCCAGAGTTTGGTTGTTGATGTTGGGATGTAAGGCTTGGATATATAAAGCTTCGAGTATAGGTAATCTCCTTGGGTCACTTTCTTTATCGAGTATGGTGGTGTGTTTCTCTAACTCGTTGCGTGTGAGGTGAGGGTGGTTAGGGGTGAGATAGTGGTCTTTGATGGCTCCAGCCTGAAGGTGAAGAGTTAACCGACGTGAAAGACGAGTCTGCGTCATACCAATATAGGAATGAGGTCCACAGTCCTCATAATTACAGGTATGTTGGTAAATGACGTGATCGTCGGTCATCGGGCTCTTTATCTTGGTGGAGGCTGGTTTGTTGCGGAGAACGAGGTTGGAGGTCTTGGGGGATTTGTAATAAATTATTAATTTGATTTTATTTTCTGGGTTGGTTGGGTGGACATGCTTGGAGATTATTTCTTTTAAGACGGCCTCGTCATTTTTGTGTTCAGAGGACATGTAATTGCGGTAGAAGATCTTAATTTCATTGGGGGGGGGGCAATGTTGGGAGGGCTTTGGGTGTACCATTTTTCAAGATGGTGGTTGATGGTGCTGGAGATGTCGGAGTTGGAGTATCCGTTATTTACTAAAACTTGGGATAGTCTTTCTAGTTCCTGGTGGGTGTCGGCCCAGGTAGAACAGTGCGTGAGGGCTCTCCTAACATAGGCGGAGATGGAGGATAGAAGATAACGGCGGGGGCATTCACTATCACCGTTGAGGCATTGTCCTGTGTTAGTTGGTTTAATGTAGACGGTGGTTTTGAACCCATGGTCGTTCAGAGCTACGAGGATGTCGAGGAAGGGGAGTTGTCCATTGTTAGATTTTTCAAAGGTGAAGTTAAGTCCGGAGGAGGTCATGAAGCGACGCTGGAGTTCCTGTAGTTCGTGGAGGTCCTTGATTTGCACGAAGATGTCATCCACGTATTTACAGTAGACGGCGGGTCGTTGGGCAGCTAGGAGCTCTTCCTCGATGGTACCCATGAAAAAGTTCGCAAAAAGAACTCCTAGGGGGCTGCCCATCGCCACACCGTCTATCTGCTTGTACATGTTGCCCCGGGGGCAAAGGAAGGGGGCCTCCTTGGTACATAGCTCCAGCAGTGTTTTCACGGCCTTCTACGGGATGTCCAGTGTAGGTGTATCAGGGCAATGATAAATTCGACGTAGAATCATGTCAATGGTCCTATCCACTGGCACGTTGGTGAAAAGGCTTTCTACGTCGAGAGAGGCGATAGTGTGGTTGTTGTTACGGGGGGCGTCTCGTAAAATGTCCAAGAAATCGTGGGCTGAGTTAAGGTTGAATTGGCTGGGCACGTAGGGGGTGAGGAGGTTGTTCAGGGCCTTGGCGATCTGGTAGGTGGCAGTGGGGATCTGGGAGATGATGGGGCGGAGGGGGTTCCCAGGTTTGTGTGACCGACGATCACGTCATTTACCAACATACCTGTAATTATGAGGACTGTGGACCTCATTCCTATATTGGTATGACGCAGACTCGTCTTTCACGTCGGTTAACTCTTCACCTTCAGGCTGGAGCCATCAAAGACCACTATCTCACCCCTAACCACCCTCACCTCACACGCAACGAGTTAGAGAAACACACCACCATACTCGATAAAGAAAGTGACCCAAGGAGATTACCTATACTCGAAGCTTTATATATCCAAGCCTTACATCCCAACATCAACAACCAAACTCTGGACCTTCAGATCCTTCCTTCTGCCAAAAGGCACTACCCTACAGGACCTAACACCCCTCCTCGCCCCCCGGTGCCCTTGACGCAGCCCCCCGCGCTACCTCCTTCAGCTTCGTCTTCTGCAGGCGCCACACAACTTAGGCCACGCCCCTCGACACGCAGCCAATCAGCTTCGACCCCACCTATCGACCACCATCCCGCATCCAGTGCGCATGCGTGAAGCGGTTACCCCCTTTTTCTCTCCTAGTTTACCCTTCCACCAATCGCAGACTTTTGCCCCCTGTTTTCCGCCTCCTCTGATCCTCCACCCTCTATATATACCCTTCCTGTTTACCTTTTATATCATTCCTTCCTTACTTGATAATGCTGGTTGTCCAGTGAAACGCGTCGTATATCCTGTATCTTCATGTACTTTAATGTAACCCTGTACCACCATGAATTTTGCTCATCTCCTTCATCTACTTCCTGCCACCCAGCGAAAACTCATCAGAGACCTGGAAACTTTGAATAATAAAATTTCCAACGCAGAAATTGCCATTTCTTTCAACCTCGTATGTATTAAAGAAAATTTATTACCTGGCTTTACCAACATATATATATATATATATATATAGGAATATATATATATATATATATATATATATATATATATATATATATATATATAAATATATATACATATACAGTATACATACAAGGTGTCATAAATATATATATATATATGTACGGTATATATATATATAATAAATAAAATAAAAATATAAATAAAATGAAATAAATAAAATAAAATATAACAACAGTAATAAATAAAATAAGTAAATATATAAATAAATATAATAATAATATAAATACTCGATTATGGGCCTTGGGCTTGCTCGGGACCTTGGGGCTGTTCCGCTAGATACCCTGGGCAACAGGAATAAAAAATAAAAAAATTAAATATATACATATACAGTATATACCGGTATATATATATATATATATATATATATATATATATATATATATATATATATATATATATATATATATATATATATATATATATATATATATATATATATATATATATATATATATATAAAATAAAAAAAATATAAATAAAATAAATAATAAATACTCGATTATGGGCCTTGGGCTTGCTCGGGACCTTGGGGCTGATCCGCTAGACACCCTGTGGAACAGGAATAAAAAAAAAACATATATATATATACATACAGTATATATATATATACATATATATATATATATATATATATACAGTATATATAAAATAAATAAAATAAAAAATATAAAAATAATATATATACTCGATTATGGGCCTTGGGCTTGCTCGGGACCTTGGGGCTGATCCGCTAGACACCCTGGGGAACAGGAATAAAAAAAAAAAAAAAAAAAAAATATATATATATATAAAATAAATAAAATAAAAAATATACAAATAATATAAATACTCGATTGGGACCTTGGGGCTGATCCGCTAGACACCCTGTGGAACAGGAATAACAAAAAATATATATACGGTATATACAGTATATATATAAAATAAATAAATAAATGCATAAATAAAATAAAATAAAATAAATAAAAACAATAATTAATCAAATAAATAAATATTTAAATAAAATACAAAATATAATAATAGTATAAATACTCGATTATGGGCCTTGGGCTTGCTCGGGACCTTGGGGCTGTTATATACTGTATATAGGCTATATATAATATACCGGTATATATATAATATATACTGTAATATAACTAAAATTCCATAGAGTACTTACCATACTTCCTGTAAGCATTCCTGTGACATCTTCGTGATTATAATGTATTTATTTCGTAGGCAGTATTTATTGATAAATATATTTGTCCTTCAAGCAAAAAATAGTGTAAAGTCATCAATGATACCTAGACAAAACTGCATCAATACTCAAGGGGTTAACCAAGATTCACTCCCCTCAGTCACCAAAAGTCACAAGTAACATCTTATATACATATATAGTTCGAATTATTCACTAAACAATTTCACTGGGTAGATGAAATAATCCATAATTGCCTGCCTATAGCTAGGCATTGAGGGCCAGAGGGAGGGAGCCCAGAATTTAAAGGGCCGGGACCCTGCCTCACAGTCTGGGGGCCGGGAAACTACTGACTTTACAAAGGCCCGGGCTCTCAGAGAGGGACGCTATGGGGTTGCTAGATACTTCCTTTTGTAACTTACTAATGCCTAACTTACCAGTCCAAATTGCGTCAAAATCGAGTCATAAACTTATTTTTGGCGAATATTTCTAACTTACAGGTGGCATTATGACGCGATTGCGTCATACGAGCACTCTTCGAGGGGTGGCGTTAGGACGCGATCGCGTCCTAAAGATGCGGGAGGGTTAATATTTTCGAATATGCACCAAAAAGCCTAACCACGGATCGAGCATTGAATGAATATACCACTTATAATCAATTAAGCAATCCATACAATATATTTTTTAGTAAGCTCCAACATCTCTTCAGAGGTATTCAAAAATTACAAGATTACCATTTCAATGTGCAAATCCATTAAATACCAATGCATATTGCGCGGGTGGGTGAATACTATCGATCTATCTATCTATTGCCTGACGCCGTGATCCCCGAAGGGTTGGCCACGGGTGAATACAATAATTTGTAAATAACTAGAAGGGGTGATGGTATTGGAAATTTACATTCTAAATACAAACATGATAGAATATTAATTACGCATAAATCATAAGTGTTTGTGTGTCAAGCTACGGATAGGTGACAGATAGTGTAAATGATCTTCATTCTGTAAAATCAGATAATTTATTGCAACATTGTTCTGGCATCTATAGAATATATATAGATTACCAATTCCTGACATGGTCTCGGCCTCGTTGCAAGGTTACTTTATTCTGTGTTCGTGGAAAACAATGGTTGTAATCGGGTGTTTCCTCTTGTGTGGGGTTGGGGTAGGGTGTGAGTGGGGGCACGCTTGTTTAATCTTTCCATTATAGGGTAGGGGAAGGAAGGGGTGACGGACTGGCACCATCCCGTCCCTTCTGCCTGGGGTAGGAGTGGTAAGGGGGACTGGGCAGGGCCCACCCCGTTCCTACCTTCTGGGGTAGTAGGAGTAGGGGGTAAACCCTATGCAGGGACTTTCACTTCTGGGTGTACTTCCAAAGTATAACAAACACAGGTACGGTAAAGACGCGTGCAAACAATACCCTCAGTTATTCTCCCTCTCTCTCTCTCACGCAATTATAATTGAAAAGGTTCAGCACTAGTATTTGTGGACAAATTTTCACATACAAAATCTGTTCTACCTGAAACAAACTTCCCTTCGAAATTATAAACAGCTCTTTAGTAGAGCATTTCAAGAAGAGAGTTTATAGTAATTTGCACACTTTGTAACGAGTGCAGTGCACCGAACAGTCTCTCTCCTTCTACTTCGGGTATCTCCTCAGAATGGACCGCAAGATCTCCGAGATACTAACTATTCCGTGCAACTCCCTCTCCACGTAGATGAAACCAGTATAAACAATATCAACAATAGTAATATTGAAGCCAATGAGGTTTCCATAGCCCTGTTACAAATAAAACAATATATATAAAATAAATAAATGAATAACAAAATAAAATAATGTAAACAATGATCAATAGTGAAAAATAGGACATGTTCCAGCGAATAATGCACAATGAGGTGGAGGGTGACCTAAATTCGCGAGTGTGGGACAAAGGGAGGAGAGAAAAAAGGAATAACAAAACAAAACATATATCTGGACCCTGGGAAAATGGTGGTTGGAGGATTGGAGGCAGGTAAATATAGGAGGAATCTGGTTTACATAATGAGTGTAGGGGAAGCGAGAACAGGGGAGAGGGAATTTTAATGCAGTGGGTGATGATGAGGGAATCTTTTGAACAGTTTGAATTATCAAGCAATACAACTGTGCAATTATCAAGCAATACAACTGTGCAATTATCAAGCAATACAACTGTGCAATTAAACTTCTACTGATTTGTTCACGTTCCCGTAAGGGGGGTGACCTGTTTTGGTTCTGGCCTTTTCTATCTTTCTCTGGCTTGTATCCATTCGGCCCCAGTCAGCCAACTATTTTAAGACTTTTATCCCCATCTATTTGTCGATTTCTTCCTGGCAAGCGATAGCGAGCCAGCATTATATGAAGAAATCCGGCTTCGCCGGAGAAATTTTTCTATCGAAAAATGTACAAATTTAGCCTGCTGTCAAACAAAAATAACAAATATGCTGGCTCGCTACCGCTCACCAGTAAAAAATTGACACCTGGATGGGGATACACGTCTTAAAACAGTAGGCTGAATGGGGCCAAATGGATACAAGCCAGAGAAATATAGAAAAGGCCAGAACAAAAACAGGTCACCCCCCTTAACCAATGTAAACCACTGGTTGGACACCTGATCCTCAGTGTTTTGTGGAACAAGCAGCCTAGAAGGGTCACCAGACTGTTGTTGCTTGCTTTCTTTTGTACTCCTTTGTACTTTGTATGTATACTGTACGTACATGTATATTTAAACTCATATGTATCTTGGGTGCGTATGTACGCAAGTAAGTGTAATATGCGTTTGTGTGTATATATATATATATATATATATATATATGAGCATGTGGGAATGCACGTACGCATATTTGTATTCAAGTATCTGTATACTGTATATGTGAATGTGTGTGTAGGCATGTGTGTATATTTACCAGGAAAGATATGGATATACGTGTATTCGTTCAACAAAATATTATTGATAAATGATTATGGATTATGTATTATGTATTATGTAATAATAGTGATTATATTGATACTTGATTATTGATTACTGTTTTATTTTACCATTGTAAGCATTCCTAAGTCTCTGTCGTCTGTTTTTATGCATCGTTTGGGACTCAGGAAAATCAATCCAAGCTTTCATAAGGTTTGCTTGAAAGCAGAAGTCACATGACTGGCTGGCTGTGCGTTCTTGTTCTTGTTGGTTATATGGACAACCCGGCATGACAACACAACTTTCTCTTGCGCAGTTTTAAATGGTTTTAAGCCTTAGAATAGCCCTTAGCTGTTAAGAGACAACCTGGGCCTCACGGTGGAAATAGCTAATGTCCTCCTAAAAGGGCACCGGGGCGTGGTGGGCTAACTTACAAATAAACCTAATTAATAAAATCAATGAAATATATAAACATGTGTGGCACTCTCAGGACTCAAACCTAGGATACTCACAGAGAAATCCAGCACATTACGCTATCAATTTGTAGTACTTGGTAGATTGAAGACTCTGGTAGATTCTGGTAGATATAATTATATCTCCGCTATCATATGAAACCATAAATACCATTGCATAAATATTTATAAATATACTTGCTAAACCAGCCATAATTTATTAAGGAACAAAATTTGATGATATCTTATGTAGTAACTTTGAATACAGGAACGATCTTGATTGCTGGAATATTATGAGTTGTAATAATGATGTATACCTCTAGAGCCTATCATCCAATGTAGGAAGCATAGAGATTTCTAAAACTGAACATAAAATCATGAAATCTAATGCCGAAGTGTGTGCCTTGAAACTGTATGCAGTGTTGCTATACCTGACAGAGAGAGAAATCGGCTTTGACCGCAAGATAAATTTGAACTGGAAAATGGGCACAGTTGCTTACACGAAACATCTTTATTTCCACTGCAAGTATATTACAAGCATGTTGTATATATTGTTATGACTGAGGGTTAAATATATCAGGGCTCTTATTCATTGGACTAGTAATGGCATAAATGCTACAACGGAAAGCGCTAGATCCAACCTCTGATGTATATTCCCAGTGAACAAAGAACACAAATACTCTCCGAGTTCTATATGCAATAATAGGCTATCAAACTCTCAATAAATGTGTGTCTACTCTAGGCTTAATGTTATGTGAAAACAGCCTATTACTACCTATAACTGAAGGTGCTTGGTTATGGTATGCAAAGTAAGGTGGTAAGAGAAGTTACAGCTTACGGTACTTTAATCAATAAATGTCAGGCACTCCTGCATGAAAGAAAGTGCACTAAAGTCCTTCAACAATAACAAGGAATCTTCTTTAAATGTTAGATGCTATAAAGATGCTCGTATCGGAAATGGAACCCAAAAAGGTAGGCAGCGGAACAATGCTCGTGCAGGCTATGCACACAAAAAGGCAGAATATATAATGCCGTCGGAGCCAAGAATATCCTAAACACTACAACAATAATAATCGCCACGACAATGCAGTATTCCTATCAACAAAAAGAGCCTAAGTCGTTTGTGTCTCCATACATCAAACTAGGCTGCGAAATGCTTGTGTAATCATAAATGGGTATGCATAAAAAGAGTAATTAGGTTAATATACTTAATGTCTACTGTGACTGATAAAGTCTAGCTAGAGTCAATGATACGAGATACTGGTGCGCATGGCATGCCGCATAGCCTAGTGCAAATCTCAAGTCTGTGCGTCAAATATTACGTTATAGGGAAGGGTAGCTCTCTTGAGAAACCTTAATACCAAAGTATTAAGCGTTCTCCTGGCGTACCTCAAAAACAAACAATCGAGACTAGAACAGTGCAGAATGGTATAGGCAAAAAGCCCTCATTCGTGCATGCTCTATTCTCAATAGCACACAGACTAGAATTTACCCAATCAACTCCAGTTCTCAGGTATGTCGTGCAGCTTTTAACTAAAGCCAGCACTCATCGGAAACAATACCTTATAATATCAGACCCCTAGTCTAGCATTATCTAATCCAGCAGAACACTAATACTTATAGGAAGCAGTACTAAACAATATGAATGCCAACCAATGCTTCGTGATCAACTTATCTTAACAACTAACATACATGGGTTATATCAGACCTTAACGCACAATACAACTGGCCAGCATGAAGCTGATTTTGCAGAGTTAACCAGAGGGGATATAGTGTTAATAAAAGGTGGTGAAAGATATGAAAAAAGAGAGAGGTAGGCAGAGGAAAAGATTCTCAGGTACAGAGCGGGGGACAGGTAGCAAGGGATAAGATAGATGCGTTCTAGAAACCAGATCTGAGGGAGAGAGTGGCGAGGAACCTGTATACATACCGGGACTAGGTCGAGCCGCGTGGGAAAAAAACGGTAACAAGTCCTCTAGCCACTTGCAAGGGAGCTAGCAGCATGGTAAGGACCTCTCTCAACCAACCACCACGAGGCAGCCAGCCGTGACGTCATCGAGCGGGGCAAAAACACTGCGCGTCCCCCTCTCACTCTGTTCTACTCTCTCTCTCTCTCCCAGATCCCTTCATTACTAGTTAATGATAAAACATATACTTTACAATTAAATATATAAAGCCTTGACATGGGTGAAAACAAAGAGCCTTTCTGGACTGCCCATGACACGAGCTTTCATATGAAATAAAGCACACTCTAATACATAAACTGTAGCCCCATCCACTGCCCTGGCGATCCTAGCGAGTCACTGTAGGACAAGCCATGCGGTTCTAACGGAGTGGTTATCGTCACACCCACCCCAAGATTTTTCTCAGAGGCCCCAAGGCTCACAAAAATCTGATGGTTAGAACCCATGCTATATCTCCACTTCCCATCACCCAGCGGCAGTAAAATATCTGGCACAGTTCTTCAACAAAACATTTTTCAAAATTATAACCCTCCCCAACACAATAGGTTAAATTATATGAAGTTATGCTCCTCAAGAGCGAGCTTCTCTAGCCCAGCATTCTGAGAGGAGTGCAACTCAGAATTACTGCTATAACATACTGAAAAAATTCAACTATCAAAGAAAGAGTTTTTTATTTGATTTTTATGTTTTTAATTTGTTTATTTCGGCTGCACTATAGGGGCAAGCCTAGTTTTTTTCTTCAATACCAAACGCTCAACTCCTGCTTTACGACCCAATACACTGGGCTACAACCGCGAGCCAACAAGCACCAAGCGCAAAATACTATTCAAACTAAAGCAGGAGGCTACCCATGTGTCAATCTACCCAGGATCATATACCCTTGAACGACCATCTGCAACCACGTTGTCACAACCGGCAATATGGCGTATGTCCAGGTTATATACCAATAACCTTAGTGACCACCTGGTCAGCCTCATATTCCGATTGTGAAACAGGTCCAAGAACTTGAGAGGGTGATGATCTGGGTAAACTACAACGACCGGACCATAGGCTGGAGCATAGACCTCAAAATGCCCCAGCGCAAGCACAACCGCCAGCAGCTCCTCCTCGACAACAGAGCAGCTCCCCTGGGCCGAATTGTACTTCTCCGAGCAGAAACTAACAGGATGCTCCAGCCCATCATCGTCCTTTTCCACAAGGACGGCACCAGCCCCCACACCACTAGCCTCCGTTGCTAGTTGGAAAGGTAGGCTAAAGTCAGGGGCCCTGAGGATCGGGTGAGTGCAAAACAGGTGTTTTACTTCTCTAAACACCTTCTCACACTCAGGCGCCCATTTGAACTTCTTATCCTTCCAGTTATCCTCCACCTGAGTTTGACTGTCCCGTTCTCCTTCTCTACCTTGACTGCTAAACGTCATCACAGGCACAGTGAGAGGCTCAGGGGGGTGCCTCCCATACTCCTTCATGGGATTAACATGACATAACTGATTGTGCTTCTGTCTGTCTGGAGTGGCTACCAAGTATTCCAGGTCTGATAGCTCCTCCACCACCCTATATGGACCAGCGTACTTCGCGGATAAGGGGTGACCTACAAGGGGCAGTAGAATCAACACCTCCTGACCCACGTGCAACTCCCTGAGTTCAACCTTGAGGTCGTACCTGTCCTTCCTGAGGACCTGAGAGCTAGTCAAATTATGGCCAGCCAACTCCAGACTGCGCAACATCCGTTCTCGACTGTTGAGGACACACTTGAGCATAGAACAAGGTTTTTCTGCGCCCTCCCATACTTCTTCAACCATATGGAGAGGCCCTCTGACACAGTGTCCAAAGACGAGCTCATTAGGGCTGAATCCCAAACTCTCCCCAGGTACCTCCCGCACAGCAAACAAAACACATGGCAGGCCAAGATCCCAATCCTTCGCACTCTCAAAGCAACAACAACGAAGCACAGATTTCAAGGCCGAGTGCCATCGCTCTAACACACCCTGGCTCTCCGGATGATACGCAGATTACACAACCCCAACAATCCCATGCTGCGGCATTGCTTGAACAAAGAGGCTAGAAGTGAAGTTGGGTCCCTGGACTGACTGAATCCCCTGCGGGTAACCATACCGGGAAAAACACACTAGCAAGTTTCGGACCACCGTCCTCGCAGACCCATCTCTCATAGGGCACGCGTCAGGGTACCTTGTTGCTACATCTCCCGACTGTGCATCACTGTCCTCCTTCAACTCTTTCGTCTTTTTAAGCCCATCCTCTGCCCCTTCAGGAACAGTTACTGGGTCTTCTCCAGACTCGAAATGTGGTCCTAATAATGAGTCCCCGAGAAGGTCCGTTGACACTAAACTCTCAACCGCATCAACTTTCAACCCCTTCTCGGTACCCTTCCTCCGCTGATCTAAAGATTGTTGACCAGAATGTGACTCCCTGGATGCAGAATCTCCGGTGACAACACACGCCATAGGCTGCCCCGGACACTTCTCAACCCACTCCTGCTCCTCCCTACTCACGTCGGCCGGCTTCTCGACAACGACTAAGGGTGGAGCCTCAGAAGTAGGCCCGCAAAGTCGTTGCCAAGAAGGAGGTCGACGCCCCCAACAGGTAACTTCTCCACAATTCCTACATCCAGGTCACGAGTCACACCATCAACTTCCACCTTCATTCTTACAAGCGGGTATGACCTTGTCGCATTAACTCCCTGAACCACAACCACCCGCGCCGTATTGACAGGTTTACCAGTGAAATTTCTCAACAGTGTTTGCGATGCCCCAGTGTCACGCAAAATTCTCACCTCATGTCTTCTACCCCCCCACTCCACACAACTGAGTCCCCTGTGGTCACTAAAGGCATTACGGACAGGGAATAAGCCTTCCGGATCATTCTGCACTGGCAGTGTATTTACCTCGGAAGAATTGCCTCTAACAAACTCCGATGTCCTCTTGAACACTCCAATGCCGTGAGCAAAAGACACGGCTGCCGGAGGAGGTCGACTAGGGCACTCATTTGCCTTATGACCCTCCTGGTGGCAACTAAAACACATAAATTTCGGTTTCGGCTTATACTGTGATGTAAAAGGCCCCTGACTTTTCACATACGGTGTGGTGTAAGGTTTGGATTCAGTTTTAGTTTCATGGCTCTTCTGTTTAAATGTGTCATTGTTACGGGGAGGGGGAGGATAACGGTCCTTAGCACTTACATCGTACTTCTGTGAGGACCCGCAACCCCGAATCAACGACAGCCGTCGATCAGCCATTTCTGCTGCTTCGACTAGAGTTCTTGGGTGTTTCTCCTTTAAGTTCAAAGTTAGATCACCGCCCGTGCTCTTAAAGAACTGCTCCAACATCATTAACTGCTTAATTTCATCAAATGTTGTGACCTTCTCAGATCGGAGCCAGTTCCCCATAGCATCGGACAAGTCCCGGGCGTGTTCCAAAAAGGTGCTATCTGTTCCCTTAGTTACACCCCGGAACTTCAAACGGTACGTGTCTGGTTGCAGTTCGTAAGCCCTCAGGACAGCCTCCTTGAGATCCTCGTACACAATACATAACTCCAAAGGTAACGCATCGTAGGCTTTAAGACCCTTGCCTATTAATCTAGAGGATACAAGTGCTGCCCATTTATTCTCTGGCCACTGGTCTTCCTGGCACTTCTTCTCAAAGCGTGTGAACAATTCTGTTACACCACTCTCATCAAACACCGGAACCAGTTTCAATAAGTGCGAGAGAGACTGCTCATGAACACGGTTACCAGCCCCAAGTCGCTGTCCCGTTGTCTCTACTCGCGACTTCTCTACGTCCATGTCGGCACAGTACCTAGTCGACTCAGCTTGGATTTTGCTTGACTGATAGTTTTTCTCTCTTCTATCCTGGCTAATTCTAATTGCTGCTGAAGCTCACATGCCCTTTGTTGCTGCTGAAGCTAATTCGAGCTGAAGCAATAATTCTGGAGTTAACCCTTGAGGAGGTGAAGGTGCTACAATGTTTGAAATTACCGGTGGTCCCCCCAGGGGCAACCCACCCTGCCAGTCACCACCCAACTGCGGAAGCGTACCCGGGGTCGGCAAACTACTGGGATGGCTGGGAGTCGAGTGTAGGGGAAGCATGGCCGAAGGGCTCTGAGCACTCAACCCATCTCGCTCACCAGTCACCCTGCCCAGTACACACGTTATCAAGTTATCCCTGGTCATGCTGCTAGTAACCGCATGACCGATAGCTGTGGCCAGGCATTGAAGACCGTACCGATCCATACCCTCCAACCGCTCGGCAGTAACAGGCCATTGCAAAAATATCCTAGCATCCTCCTCACAGTTCACCCGATTAACCCTTTCATCATGCTGCTGTTCCTCAGTTTCGACATTACGTACTGTGTCTCCATTCTCCTCTGATCCGGTATAAGACATGATGCTCTCAAAAATTTCCCACCTCAATATTCAGAAAAGAAGCACCCCAAACTCTTATACCTCAATATACACACAAAAATTCTCGGAAATACTCAAGGGCTATACTATGTTGCGAGAACAAAATTATTCTTGCTGATCCCCGCAAAATATTCCCCAAAACAACAAATGTTCCCTGCTTAATAAATGTAGGTTCACCAAATCCTAGGTAAGGTCGCCATTTGTTACGACTGAGGGTTAAATATATCAGGGCTCTTATTCATTGGACTAGTAATGGCATAAATGCTACAACGGAAAGCGCTAGATCCAACCTCTGATGTATATTCCCAGTGAACAAAGAACACAAATACTCTCCGAGTTCTATATGCAATAATAGGCTATCAAACTCTCAATAAATGTGTGTCTACTCTAGGCTTAATGTTATGTGAAAACAGCCTATTACTACCTATAACCGAAGGTGCTTGGTTATGGTATGCAAAGTAAGGTGATAAGAGAAGTTACAGCTTACGGTACTTTAATCAATAAATGTCAGGCACTCCTGCATGAAAGAAAGTGCACTAAAGTCCTTCAACAATAACAAGGAATCTTCTTTAAATGTTAGATGCTATAAAGATGCTCGCATCGGAAATGGAACCCAAAAAGGTAGGCAGTGGAACAATGCTCGTGCAGGCTATGCACACAAAAAGGCAGAATATATAATGCCGTCGGAGCCAAGAATATCCTAAACACTACAACAATAATAATCGCCACGACAATGCAGTATTCCTATCAACAAAAAGAGCCTAAGTCGTTTGTGTCTCCATACATCAAATTAGGCTGCGAAATGCTTGTGTAATCATAAATGGGTATGCATAAAAAGAGTAATTAGGTTAATATACTTAATGTCTACTGTGACTGATAAAGTTTAGCTAGAGTCAATGATACGAGATACTGGTGCGCATGGCATGCCGCATAGCCTAGTGCAAATCTCAAGCCTGTGCGTCAAATATTACGTTATAGGGAAGGGTAGCTCTCTTGAGAAACCTTAATACCGAAGTATTAAGCGTTCTCCTGGCGTACCTCAAAGACAAACAATCGAGACTAGAACAGTGCAGAATGGTATAGGCAAAAAGCCCTCATTCGTGCATGCTCTATTCTCAATGGCACACAGACTAGAATTTACCCAATCAACTCCAGTTCTCAGGTATGTCGTGCAGCTTTTAACTAAAGCCAGCACTCATCGGAAACAATACCTTATAATATCAGACCCCTAGTCTAGCATTATCTAATCCAGCAGAACACTAATACTTATAGGAAGCAGTACTAAACAATATGAATGCCAACCAATGCTTCGTGATCAACTTATCTTAACAACTAACATACATGGGTTATATCAGACCTTAACGCACAATACAACTGGCCAGCATGAAGCTGATTTTGCAGAGTTAACCAGAGGGGATATAGTGTTAATAAAAGGTGGTGAAAGATATGAAAAAAGAGAGAGGTAGGCAGAGGAAAAGATTCTCAGGTACAGAGCAGGGGACAGGTAGCAAGGGATAAGATAGATGCGTTCTAGAAACCAGATCTGAGGGAGAGAGTGGCAAGGAACCTGTATATATACCGGGACTAGGTCGAGCCGCGTGGGGAAAAAACGGTAACAAGTCCTCTAGCCACTAGCAAGGGAGCTAGCAGCATGGTAAGGACCTCTCTCAACCAACCCCCACGAGGCAGCCAGCCGTGACGTCATCGAGCGGGGCAAAAACACTGCGCACCCCCCTCTCACTCTGTTCTACTCTCTCTCTCTCTCCCAGATCCCATCATTACTAGTTAATGATAAAACATATACTTTACAATTAAATATATAAAGCCTTGACATGGGTGAAAACAAAGAGCCTTTCTGGACTGCCCATGACACGAGCTTTCATATGAAATAAAGCACACTCTAATACATAAACTGTAGCCCCATCCACTGCCCTGGCGATCCTAGCGAGTCACTGTAGGACAAGCCATGCGGTTCTAACGGAGTGGTTAACGTCACAATATATATATATATATATATATATATATTTATATATAGTTTCCAGCAGGTACAAATTGAGCTAATATGTCTATATACATTTTGCACCTTACAGAATTATAATATCTTGAAGATAACATGGTAAAATAATTGCAGTTAGATGCTGCCTGGTAAGCTCTAGGGCAGCTAGCCCGGCCTTATGGGGAATTACTTATGAAAGTGCCATTTACAACTGGCAATATCTCTGTAATGAGTACAGTTTGGAATTTGTTTACAGAATATTTTATGCTTAGATTATTTTTCCTAACGTAACTCTGTAGTTTGGCATGTCTATTTCGGGACACCCTGTATATACAGTGTGTCCCAGGAGGAAAGGTCCTATTTTTTTTTAAATTATAAAACAAAGTATTCTATGCATACAATGTTTCAAAACAAAAAGTCAAAATCTCAAACGTTAAAATATTATTGAAGGTTTTTTGTGGTGTCCTCCCCCGCATCACTGTAATGAACTTGTCCATGTCAAATAGTTTTCAACTAGTCCAAAGTGAGCAAGTGTGTCTCTAATCATATTGTAACTTACAGAATTGTAATGTCTTTATACTAACATGGTCAAATAATGTTAAGCTATATTTAAAATATTCAGCTCATCGTCATGGGTGTTTCTATGAAGAATTAATCGTCTCCGACATATGACGCGCGTTTGAGCCGATTAGGGATACTTTAAAGCCTTTGTTTAATTAGCATCAGGGGTATCTAGAAACCTTTAGTTTAGTTACTTCAACCTCTGCAGTTGTCTTTGAGTTAGCTGTGGGCAGAAAACTAATTTTGGAGAGGTAATTATAAGAGTGAGAGAACTATTTCTTATTGCTAATCTGGCAACCTCTGCGTCATATGAGTCTGAAAGGGGTTAATATGATACATTATCATTCATTAATTATTTTCTTCTCTATACCATTATATTAGAGGGAAAACTGCTTTAACCCTTAAAGATCGGGAGCGGACTTAAGTCCGCCTCCAATTTGCAGCAAGTTAGGAGCATTATTAAGGCTTTTAAAGGGTTAAAATCGAGTGCAATTGGCTGGGAGCGCAGCGGCCCAGACAGCCGACTCCCAGGGCTTACCGCCGCCCATTAACTCATGTTCCCTGTGTTCTCTAGAGGCCGGCAGTGTAGCCAGTAGTGAGCATAGCTGGGAAAAATATGCCGCTATACGCTAAACTCCCATGTTACTGGTACCACTATATGAGAACCACGAGTGCTACGTAGCTCGTTCTGGTCTC
This sequence comes from Paralithodes platypus, assembly GCA_032716605.1. Lineage (NCBI taxonomy): Eukaryota > Metazoa > Arthropoda > Malacostraca > Decapoda > Lithodidae > Paralithodes > Paralithodes platypus. The sequence goes on along the minus strand of CM064564.1, from coordinate 23,433,557 downwards.
ATTTTGAAGCTTTTAGCACCTAGTTTTTTGCTGAATACATTTCTTTTCATGTAGATACTTGATTTATCATTCAGGAGGGCCTGAATATGCCCAAATAAGCCCAAAACCCCCCCCCGCTAGACAAGGGTTAATATTTAAAAATTACGAAAACTCAACAAATGTCGACTTTAACCCTTACTATGCCAGTGACGGTGCAGAATTGTCAGTAAAAAAGTGACTCACCATTATGACCGACGGCTCTCAGCCATCCTGCTAATTCTGCTAAAATTTAGCTGGAGTTGCTAACATGACTTAGAGGCACTGCTGTGAGGAGTTGGCAGCACTTCTCATGCTCCCTCTCAGCTACTCTGGGCCGGTTGGCTCAGTTACAGACCAACTCTTGAGCTGAGAGGGTGTTGTCCCATTGATTATGTCAACAAGTCTGGTACTGGAGGGTAGGCTACACTGGTATCTACTATGCCATGGTACAGTAGGAGTTAATAGACCATAACTTGCAAAAAAAAAATGCCCCCAAAAGCCTATGTGTATAGACTATTTTGTACTCAGAATGACTAAATCGTTCATTTCTGGAAGTATATCACAAAACTCATGAGACACCCTATATATACAGTATATACAGGGTGTCCCAGGAGGAAAGGGCATAACTTTGGGAAATGATAGAACAAGGTATCCCAAGCATAAAATATTCTATAACAAAATGTCTGAATTTCAACCGTTCAAAAGATATTGAAGGTTTTAAGTAGTGTCCTCCTCCGCATCACTGTAATGGACTCTTCCATGGCAAATAGTTTCCAACTACTCCAAAGAGAGCTAATATGTCTATAATCATTTTGCATCTTACAGAATTGTAGTATCTTTAAAATAACATGGTAAAATAATTGGAGAAAAATGGAGGTGTGGTAGGCACTAGGACAGGTAGGCCAGCCTTATGGTGAAATACTGAAGAAAGTACCACTTTCAAAATGCAATATCTCAATACCGGTCGACATTTGGACATTTTGTTATAGAACATTTTAGGCTTAGAATATTTTGTTCTATCATTTTCCAAAGATATGCCCTTTCCTCCTGGTACACCCTGTATTTATATATATATATATATATATATATATATATATATATATATATACATATATACAGTATATATGTGTGTGTGTGTGTATTTACACTGTATATACTATATCGCCGCATTGATGGTCTCACCATACTTTCTTTACCTTAAATGATGATTGCGGAAATCATAGAATTGCTGACTTGCGAGTTTCGTTCTATAAGGAAGTTGGAGCTGTAGACAACGATATTTATCAGAATTACCAGCTAAAATACGGTCGTAGTACATATATAAATACATGAAATCCAGTTCAACACACCATTTATCCATCAGAAACTTACATTATTATTGCATTTTTGTTTAACCCTTGTTTAGCGGGACCCGACTTAAGTCGGCCTAGAGAACCAAGGACTAAGTGGCGGGGCCCGACTTAAGTCTGTGTGCAATTTTTGAGCAATAATGGTTCTGAGAGAGAGAGACGAGCGATGGGAGGAGCGTAGGTCGGCTCATGACCGCTCGGCACGGGTTCCGCACGACTACTGACGTTCCCTCCACACACATCCACACTCACTGCCTCGCTACACAGGGAATTATGTAAGGATATTACCGTATTATAGAGATTTAGCACTCGTCTTGCACGATCGTTGCAAGAGAACGCGTGGTAGTAGAAGGATGGTTCTGGTGTCATTGGAAAGCTCAATTATCGCCCTCTCAGGGATACATAATTGTAGTACGCTCTGCCTCTTGTTTATGCATGAAAAACAGCACGGAAACAAGGTCGTTTAGGGTAAACCACCCGCTTGCCAAGTAGTAGAAGTTACCGACCTAGCCGCTCGTGGATTGTTAATATCAATGCTCATGGTTCCAACTTCCTTATAGCCTGAAACTTGCAGGTGGTCAATTGCATGTTTAATTATGTTTGAATTCCCTATTGCTGACAGATGCTACTTAATTAAGCGTAAGAAATGCTGGATGATGTGATAGAAATATTAAGGGGGCTGCTTTTTTTTATCTTTCTCTCCTTTTCTCTCTTTCCCTGGCTTGTATCCATTCGGCCCCATTCAGCCTACTGTTATAGGACGTTTATCCCCATCCAGGTGTCGATTTATTACTGGCGAGCGATAGCGTGCCAACATTGTATGGAGAAATCAGGCTTCGCCGGAGACATTTTTCTATCGAAAAAATGTACAAACTTAGCTTGCTGTCAAAACAAACATATATATATATATGCTGGCTCGCTACTGATCGCCAGGAAAGTATTGACATCTGGATAGGAGTAAACCTCTTAAAACAGTAGGCTGAATGGGGCCGAATGGATATATGTCAAAGAGAGAGGGAGAGAAAGAGAAAACAGCGAGGTGGGGTCCCTTAACTGGATGTCTGCCTCGTATAGCGTCGACCTTTCCTTTGGAGAGAGAGAGAGAAGTAATTCCTGAGGTAGTAGACTATAGTATATTTGTTCTAAAGGTTCTTTTCAGAACGCCCCAGCCAGCAATCCCTCAACGACAAACGTAATGAAGCCATAGAACTCTTAAATTCTGATCTAAATACTATTTCCAATTGGGGCAGAGAAAACCTTGTTAACTTTAATGCTTCCAAAACCCAATTTCTCCATCTATCTACCCGTCAGGATCTCCCAGCGGACTATCCCTTATTCTTCAACAATACAAAAATCAACCCTTCACCTTCTCTCAATATTCTTGGTGTCTCTTTTTCTTCTGCTCTCATTTGGAAGGACCATATTACCAGTCTTGCTAAGGCAGCCTCCCAGAAGCTGGGTGTGCTCAACCGCCTTAGGGGGTTCTTTTCCCCTGCACAGCTTCTTGCTCTCTACAGGGGCATAGTGCGCCCTTGTATTGAGTATTGTTCACATGTGTGGGGAGGTTCCTCTCACACGCTCTCCTAGACAAAGTTGAAAGGAAGGCCTTTCGTATCATTAACTCCCGTCCACTCACCAACTCTCTGCAATCTCTCTCTCTCCGCCGCAATGTTGCATATCTTTCGCTATTCTATCGCTACTATAATAATCTGTGTTCCTCAGAGCTATCCCAGTGTATACCACCTCCTTTACGTAGGGCACGTGGTACCCGTCTTGCAACTCAATCCCACCCCTACTCTGTGCAACTCTCCAACCCAAGAGTGAAACGTTACTCTCAAACTTTCTTCTACTCAACAGCTGAGCTCTGGAACTCTCTCCCAGAATCAGTCTTTCCCTCTTCCTATGACTTAAATTGCTTCAAACTCTGTGTGTCCAGGCATTTTGGCTCGAACATCCCTTGATTTTGGCCCTGTCACTCTTTCAACTATGGGGGAGGCACTCACTATAGGCAGTTATGCCTTTTGCCTCCCTCAATCACATAGAAAAAAAAAAAAAAAAAAAAAATCACGTAATAAAGCCGGTATCACACGAGCGCTATTTCCCTCAACATTTATCCTCAACACTGGTCTGGCAGCTTATGAGGTTAACATTTAAAATATTTGGGTCACCTAAATTCATCTATTGACAGTCTAGTTTCCGATACACGGGCAAAATATTCCAAAAATGTTGATCATCGAATGTTGACTATAAAAGCTCTCGTGTGATACCGGCTTAAGGGGGGTGACCTGCTTTTCGTTATTTCTGTCCTTTTCTCTCTTTCTCTGGCTTGTATCCATTCGGCCCCATTCAGCCAACTATTTTAAGACGTTTATCCCCATCTAGGTGTCGATTTTTTCCTAGCGAGCGATAGCGAGCCAGCATTATATGAAGAAATCCGGGTTCGCCGGAGACATTTTTTTATCGAAAAAATTACAAATTTAACCTGCTGTCAAACAAAAATAAAAAATATGCTGGCTCGCTACCGCTAACCAGTAAAAAATTGACACCTGGATAGGGATAAACGTCTTAAAACAGTAGGCTGAATGGGGCCAAATGGATACAAGCCAGAGAAAGATAGAAAAAGACAGAACAAAAACAGGTCAGCCCCCTTAACCCTTCTTTGGCGGCGCGCATCATATGTCGAGTGAAAGAAATTTGGACTATGTGGCGGCTCACAACACAAGTCGTGTGACATTTTCAGCACGTATTGTTGCTGAGAGAGAGAGACAAGTGGTGGCAGGAGAGTAGCGAGCGTATGACTGCTCCAGACCACCGCGGTGGACCAACTGACATGAATCCCACCCTCCTCCACCCTCTCACACTCGCTACACAGTGAATTGTGTGGGGAAAGTACCGAATTACATGGTTTTTGCACTCGTGTTGCACGGTTGTTGCAAGAAAACTAGCAGTCATACAAGGATCGTTGGGGTGTCATTGGAAAGCTCTGTTTATGCCCTTTGAGGGATAGATACTTGTTTTACGCTCTGGGTCTTATTTAGGCATGAAAATGATCACATAAACAGCCCTATTTTGGGTAAAAACACCCTGCTGGTGGCTACATATTATTTACCGCCTAGGCCGCTCGTTAGGTGTTAAAGGATGACACAGATCGTGGAGCGGACTGGGCTGAATAGTTTGAACAGCTGTACAGTAGGATGCCATAGTGTCTAGCCCACTCATTAATATTCCTGGCCTCCCTCTGTTTTTTTCTTTATGCAATTATAACTATCTGGATTGATTGTTGGATATAACTCGTTTGTCAATAAATAGTGCATATAGTTTTGTAGTTGATTTATAGAACATTATATTCATAAATTAGTTTCCCGAGATATACTCCCATAATTAGAAATCGGTGAAGTCCCCGAATATTGATGGGTGGGTTAGTGATTATGGTATCCGAGTGTACATGGCTGATGACAACCACTAGACTGCTTCTGCCAGTAAGTGACTAACCGCATCTTCCTAAGCTATGTTGGTGGTGTAATGATTTATGTGCTTATGTTCTGGGTGTGGTGTCACGAGTTGGAATCCCGGGAGGTCCATATGCTTTCATAAGTTTATTCAAGTACATTGGGGTTTGTAATTGATGATTAATGTTAAGAACGGGGTGTTACTTATTAGGCGTTTTCACAGCAGCTACATGGCTGACATTATGTTGTTTGTCCGATTCGTTTAATTGATGGCTGATATAGACCATAGCGGGCCAAACAAATCTTGTCATGGCTAGTCAATGTAATTTAAATGCATTGCTGTCTCTACGTGGTTCGGCCATATGGAACGTATGGGAAGCGAGATAATTACTAAGAGGGTGTACGAAAGCGAGGTGGAAGGACAGAGAGGGAGAGGTAAACCGATGAAGACGGTGCTGGTTGGGAGGAGGGGCGTCGACTGACTGGGGACAGAGGTGCATGGGGGCGTTTCGTTCGTGCCCACCCCTTCGAGAATCACGGCGTCAGGCAATAGATAGATAGATAGACTCTATATGTTGATCATAGATGGCCTCTTTTCGAACCACTTTTCACATGATTCAAACACAGAATCTGTATCTGTGAAGTCGCCTATTGGCAAAGACCCAACCGCTTTTACTAAAGTAGGGAAGACTTTGGCTAGGTTTACGAGCGGTAAAACATCTAATGGTTATTTCATTTCTGGAGTGTTGAGGCTTTTGCTATATTCCTCATAATGCTCCCAACCGTTTTAATGCCTGAATATTAAGGGAACACTGACTGCTTTTTTGGCCAATAAATGAATTCGTTCATTCAAAAATTCTTAGTTTCCTCGCTAGACATCCCTCAAATTTAGAAAAAACATCCCCTAGAACTCCCCCCCCCCTGAAGATAAATATTTACATTTTTCAGTAGAAAAAATACAATTACAGGCTCGCTATCGTTCACCAGGAAAAAATCGACACCTAAATGGCATATGTCTTCAAATTTATGCCGAAATGGGACGAAAGGTCTTAAAATCGCCAAACAAATGAGCCGAACGTCTAAAAAATTAAAAACTAATGGGACTAAACACGAGAGAGAAAGGTGACCAGAAAAACGTCCGTCTTCCCTCAATATCTCCGAAATTCTCTTTGACCTACTATAGTATCTATACTCTATCTGTGTCCAGCTGATGGTAAATTCTCTTTGACCTACTATAGTATCTATACTCTATCTGTGTCCAGCTGATGGTAAATGCTCTTTGACCTACTATAGTATCTATACTCTATCTGTGTCCAGCTGATGGTAAATGCTCTTTGACCTACTATAGTAGCTATACTCTATCTGTGTCCAGCTGATGGTAAATGCTCTTTGACCTACTATAGTATCTATACTCTATCTGTGTCCAGCTGATGGTAAATGCTCTTTGACCTACTATAGTATCTATACTCTATCTGTGTCCAGCTGATGGTAAATGCTCTTTGACCTACTATAGTATCTATACTCTATCTGTGTCCAGCTGATGGTAAATGCTCTTTGACCTACTATAGTATCTATACTCTATCTGTGTCCAGCTGATGGTAAATGCTCTTTGACCTACTATAGTATCTATACTCTATCTGTGTCCAGCTGATGGTAAATGCTCTTTGACCTACTATAGTATCTATACTCTATCTGTGTCCAGCTGATGGTAAATGCTCTTTGACCTACTATAGTATCTATACTCTATCTGTGTCCAGCTGATGGTAAATGCTCTTTGACCTACTATAGTATCTATACTCCATCTGTGTCCAGCTGATGGTAAATGCTCTTTGACCTACTATAGTATCTATACTCTATCTGTGTCCAGCTGATGGTAAATGCTCTTTGACCTACTATAGTATCTATACTCTATCTGTGTCCAGCTGATGGTAAATGCTCTTTGACCTACTATAGTATCTATACTCTATCTGTGTCCAGCTGATGGTAAATGCTCTTTGACCTACTATAGTATCTATACTCTATCTGTGTCCAGCTGATGGTAAATGCTCTTTGACCTACTATAGTATCTATACTCTATCTGTGTCCAGCTGATGGTAAATGCTCTTTGACCTACTATAGTATCTATACTCTATCTGTGTCCAGCTGATGGTAAATGCTCTTTGACCTACTATAGTATCTATGCTCTATCTGTGTCCAGCTGATGGTAAATGCTCTTTGACCTACTATAGTATCTATGCTCTATCTGTGTCCAGCTGATGGTAAATGCTCTTTGACCTACTATAGTATCTATGCTCTATCTGTGTCCAGCTGATGGTAAATGCTCTTTGACCTACTATAGTATCTATACTCTATCTGTGTCCAGCTGATGGTAAATGCTCTTTGACCTACTATAGTAGCTATACTCTATCTGTGTCCAGCTGATGGTAAATGCTCTTTGACCTACTATAGTGTCTATACTCTATCTGTGTCCAGCTGATGGTAAATGCTCTTTGACCTACTATAGTATCTATACTCTATCTGTGTCCAGCTGATGGTAAATGCTCTTTGACCTACTATAGTAGCTATACTCTATCTGTGTCCAGCAGATGGTAAATGCTCTTTGACCTACTATAGTATCTATACTCTATCTGTGTCCAGCTGATGGTAAATGGTCTTTGACCTACTATAGTATCTATACTCTATCTGTGTCCAGCTGATGGTAAATGCTCTTTGACCTACTATAGTATCTATACTCTATCTGTGTCCAGCTGATGGTAAATGCTCTTTGACCTACTATAGTATCTATACTCTATCTGTGTCCAGCTGATGGTAAATGCTCTTTGACCTACTGTAGCATCTATACTCTATTTGTGTCCAGCTGATGGTAAATGCTCTTTGACCTACTATAGTATTTATACTCTATTTGTGTCCAGCTGATGGTAAATGCTCTTTGACCTACTATAGTATCTATACTCTATCTGTGTCCAGCTGATGGTAAATGCTCTTTGACCTACTATAGTATCTATACTCTATCTGTGTCCAGGTGATGGTAAATGCTCTTTGACCTACTATAATATCTATACTCTATCTGTGTCCAGCTGATGGTAAATGCTCTTTGACCTACTATAGTATCTATACTCTATCTGTGTCCAGCTGATGGTAAATGCTCTTTGACCTACTATAGTATCTATACTCTATCTGTGTCCAGCTGATGGTAAATGCTCTTTGACCTACTATAGTATCTATACTCTATATGTGTCCAGCTGATGGTAAATGCTCTTTGACCTACTATAGTATCTATACTCCATCTGTGTCCAGCTGATGGTAAATGCTCTTTGACCTACTATAGTATCTATACTCTATCTGTGTCCAGCTGATGGTAAATGCTCTTTGACCTACTATAGTATCTATACTCTATCTGTGTCCAGCTGATGGTAAATGCTCTTTGACCTACTATAGTATCTATACTCTATCTGTGTCCAGCTGATGGTAAATGCTCTTTGACCTACTATAGTATCAATACTCTATCTGTGTCCAGCTGATGGTAAATGCTCTTTGACCTACTATAGTATCTATACTCTATCTGTGTCCAGCTGATGGTAAATGCTCTTTGACCTACTATAGTATCTATACTCTATCTGTGTCCAGCTGATGGTAAATGCTCTTTGACCTACTATAGTATCTATACTCTATCTGTGTCCAGCTGATGGTAAATGCTCTTTGACCTACTATAGTATCTATACTCTATCTGTGTCCAGCTGATGGTAAATGCTCTTTGACCTACTATAGTATCTATACTCTATCTGTGTCCAGCTGATGGTAAATGCTCTTTGACCTACTATAGTATCTATACTCTATCTGTGTCCAGCTGATGGTAAATGCTCTTTGACCTACTATAGTATCTATACTCTATCTGTGTCCAGCTGATGGTAAATGCTCTTTGACCTACTATAGTATCTATACTCTATCTGTGTCCAGCTGATGGTAAATGCTCTTTGACCTACTATAGTATCTATACTCTATCTGTGTCCAGCTGATGGTAAATGCTCTTTGACCTACTATAGTATCTATACTCTATCTGTGTCCAGCTGATGGTAAATGCTCTTTGACCTACTATAGTATCTATACTCTATCTGTGTCCAGCTGATGGTAAATGCTCTTTGATCTACTATAGTATCTATACTCTATATGTGTCCAGCTGATGGTAAATGCTCTTTGACCTACTATAGTATCTATACTCTATTTGTGTCCAGCTGATGGTAAATGCTCTTTGACCTACTATAGTATCTATACTCTATCTGTGTCCAGCTGATGGTAAATGCTCTTTGACCTACTATAGTAGCTATACTCTATCTGTGTCCAGCTGATGGTAAATGCTCTTCGACCTACTATAGTATCTATACTCTATCTGTGTCCAGCTGATGGTAAATGCTCTTTGACCTACTATAGTATCCATACTCTATCTGTGTCCAGCTGATGGTAAATGCTCTTTGACCTACTATAGTATCTATACTCTATCTGTGTCCAGCTGATTGTAAATGCTCTTTGACCTACTATAGTATCTATACTCTATCTGTGTCCAGCTGATGGTAAATGCTCTTTGACCTACTATAGTATCTATACTCTATTTGTGTCCAGCTGATGGTAAATGCTCTTTGACCTACTATAGTATCTATACTGTTACGACTGGGGTTTAAATATATCAGGGCTCTTATTCATTGGACTAGTAATGGCATAAATGCTACAACGGAAAGCGCTAGATCCAACCTCTGATGTATATTCCCAGTGAACAAAGAACACAAATACTCTACAGAGTTCTATATGCAATAATAGGCTATCAAACTCTCAATAAATGTGCGTCTACTCTAGGCTTAATGTTATGTGAAAACAGCCTATTACTACCTATAACCGAAGGTGCTTGGTTATGGTATGCAAAGTAAGGTGGTAAGAGAAGTTACAGCTTACGTTACTTTAATCAATAAATGTCAGGCACTCCTGCATGAAAGAAAGTGCACTAAAGTCCTTCAACACTAACAAGGAATCTTCTTTAAATGTTAGATGCTATAAAGATGCTCGTATCGGAAATGGAACCCAAAAAGGCAGGCAGCGGAACAATGCTCGTGCAGGCTATGCACACAAAAAGGCAGAATATATAATGCCGTCGGAGCCAAGAATATCCTAAACACTACAACAATAATAATCGCCACGACAATGCAGTATTCCTATCAACAAAAAGAGCCTAAGTCGTTTGTGTCTCCATACATCAAACTAGGCTGCGAAATGCTTGTGTAATCATAAATGGGTATGCATAAAAGAGTAATTGGATTAATATACTTAATGTCTACTATGATTGATGAAGTCTAGCTAGAGTCAATGATACGAGATACTGGTGCGCATGGCATGCCGCATAGCCTAGTGCAAATCTCAAGTCTGTGCGTCAAATATTACGTTATAGGGAAGGGTAGCTCTCTTGAGAAACCTTAATACCGAAGTATTAAGCGTTCTCCTGGCGTACCTCAAAGACAAACAACGAGCTTAGAACAGTGCAGAATGGTATAGGCAAAAAGCCCTCACTCGTGCATGCTCTACTCTCAATGGCACACAGACTAGAATTTACTCAATCAACTCCAGTTCTCAGGTATGTCGTGCTGCTTTTTCCTAAAGCCAGCACTCATAGGAAACAATACCTTATAATATCAGACCCCTAGTCTAGCATTATCTAATCCAGCAGAACACTAATAATTAAAGGAAGCGGTACTAAACAATATGAATGCCAACCAATGCTTCGTGATCCACTTATCTTAACAACTAACATACATGGGTTATATCAGACCTTAACGCACAATACAACTGGCCAGCATGAAGCTGATTTTGCAGAGTTAACCAGAGGGGATATAGTCTTAATAAAAGGTGGTGAAAGATATGAAAAAAAGAGAGAGGTAGGCAGAGGAAAAGATTCTCAGGTGCGGAGCGGGTGACAGGTAGCAAGGAATAAGATAGATGCATTCTAGAAACCAGATCTGAGGGAGAGAGTGGCGAGGAACCTGTATATATACCGGGACTAGTTTTCACCGCGCAAAGTACAGCGGTAACAAGTCCTCTAGCCACTAGCAAAGAAGCTAGCAACATGGTAAGGACCTCTCTCAACCAACCCCCACGAGGCAGCCAGCCGTGACGTCATCGAGCGTGACAGAAAGACTGCGTGCTCCCTCTCACTCTGTTCTACTCTCTCTCTCTCTCCCAGATCCCATCATTACTAGTTAATGATAAAACATATACTTTACAATTAAATATATAAAGCCTTGACATGGGTGAAAACAAAGAGCCTTTCTGGACTGCCCATGACACAAGCTTTCATATGAAATAAAGCACACTCTAATACATAAACTGTAGCCCCATCCACTGCCCTGGCGATCCTAGCGAGTCACTGTAGGACAAGCCATGCGGTTCTAACGGAGTGGTTAACGTCACCCCCCCCCCCCCCCCCAAGATTTTTCTCAGAGACCCCAAGGCTCACAAAAATCTGATGGTTAGAACCCATGCTATATCTCCACTTCCCATCACCCAGCGGCAGTAAAATATCTGCCACAGTTCTTCAACAAAACATTTTTCAAAATTATAACCCTCCCCATCACCATAGGTTAAATTATATGTAGTTATGCTCCTCAAGAGCGAGCTTCTCTAGCCCAGCATTCTGAGAGGAGTGCAACTCAGAATTACTGCTATAACATACTGAAAAAATTCAACTATCAAAGAAAGTTTTTATTTGATTTTTATGTTTATAATTTGTTTATTTCGTCTGCACTATAGGGGCAAGCCTAGTTTTTTCTTCTATACCAAACGCTCAACTCCTGCTTTACGACCCAATACGCTGGGCTACAACCGCGAGCCAACAAGCACCAAGCGCAAAATACTATCCAAACTAAAGCAGGAGGCTACCCGTGTGTCAATCTACCCAGGATCATATACCCTTGAACGACCATCTGCAACCACGTTGTCACAACCGGCAATATGGCGTATGTCCAGGTTATATACCAGTAACCTTAGTGACCACCTGGTCAGCCTCATATTCCGATTGTGAAACTGGTCCAAGAACTTGAGAGGGTGATGATCTGGGTAAACTACAACGACCGGACCATAGGCTGGAACACAGACCTCGAAATGCCTCAGAGCAAGTACAACCGCCAGCAGCTCCTCCTCGACAACAGAGCAGCTCCCCTGGGCCGAATTGTACTTCTCCGAGCAGAAACTAACAGGATGCTCCAGCCCATCATCGTCCTTTTCCACAAGGACGGCACCAGCCCCCACACCACTAGCCTCCGTTGCTAGTTGGAAAGGTAGGCTAAAGTCAGGGGCCCTGAGGATCGGGTGAGTGCACAACAGGTGTTTTACTTCCCTAAACACCTTCTCACACTCTGGCGCCCATTTGAACTTCTTATCCTTCCAGTTATCCTCCACCTGAGCTTGACTGTCCCGTTCTCCTTCTCCACCTTGACTGCTAAACGTCATCACAGGCACAGTGAGAGGCTCAGGGGGGTGCCTCCCATACTCCTTCATGGGATTAACATGACATAACTGATTGCGCTTCCGTCTGTCTGGAGTGGCTACCAAGTAATCCAGGTCTGATAGCTCCTCCACCACCCTATAAGGACCAGCGTACTTCGCGGATAAGGGGTGACCTACAAGGGGCAGTAGAATCAACACCTCCTGACCCACGTGCAACTCCCTGAGTTCAACCTTGAGGTCGTACCTGTCCTTCCTGAGGGCCTGAGAGTTAGTCAAATTACGGCCAGCCAACTCCAGACTGCGCAACATCCGTTCTCGACTATTGAGGACACACTTGAGCATAGAACAAGGTTTTTCTGCGCCCTCTCATACTTCTTCAACCATATGGAGAGGCCATCTGACAAGGTGTTCAAAGACGGGCTCATTAGGGCTGAATCCCAAACTCTCCCCAGGTACCTCCCGCACAGCAAACAAAACACATGGCAGGCCAAGATCCCAATCCTTCCCACTCTCAAAGCAACAACAACGAAGCACAGATTTCAAGGCTGAGTGCCATCGCTCTAACACACCCTGGCTCTCCGGATGATACGCAGATGACACAACCCCAACAATCCCATGCTGCGGCATTGCTTGAACAAAGAGGCTAGAAGTGAAGTTGGGTCCCTGGACTGACTGAATCCCCTGCGGGTAACCATACCGGGAAAAATACACTAGCAAGTTTCGGACCACCGTCTTCGCCGACCCATTTCTCATAGGGTACGAGTCAGGGTACCTTGTTGCTACATCTCCCGACTGTGCATCACTGTCCTCCTTCAACTCTTTCGTCTTTTTAAGCCCATCCTCTGCCCCTTCAGGAACAGTTACTGGGTCTTCTCCAGACTCGAAATGTGGTCCTAATAATGAGTCCCCGAGAAGGTCCATTGATACTAAACTCTCAACCGCATCAACTTTCAACCCCTTCTCGGTACCCTTCCTCCGCTGATCTAAAGATTGCTGACCAGAATGTGACTCCCTGGATGCAGGATCTCCGGTGACAACACACGCCATAGGCTTCACCGGATACTTCTCAACCCACTCCTGCTCCTCCCTACTCACGTCAGCCGGCTTCTCGGCAACGACCAAGGGTGGAGCCTCAGAAGTAGGTCCCGCAAAGTCGTTGCCGAGAAGGAGGTCGACGCCCCCAACAGGTAACTTCTCCACAATTCCTACATCCAGGTCTCGAGTCACACCATCAACTTCCACCTTCATTCTTACAAGCGGGTATGACCTTGTCGCATTAACTCCCTGAACCACAACCACCCGCGCTGTATTGACAGGTTTACCAGTGAAATTTCTCAACAGTGTTTGCGATGCCCCAGTGTCACGCAAAATTCTCACCTCATGTCTTCTACCCCCCCACTCCACACAACCGAGTCCCCTGTGGTCACTAAAGGCATCACGGACAGGGAATAAGCCTTCCGGATCCTTCTGCACTGGCAGTGTATTTACCTCTGTAGAAATGCCTCTAACAAACTCCGATGTCCTCTTGAACACTCCAATGCCGTGAGCAAAAGACACGGCTGCCGGAGGAGGTCGACTAGGGCACTCATTTGCCTTATGACCCTCCTGGTGGCAACTAAAACACATACATTTTGGTTTCGGCTTATACTGTGATGTAAAAGGCCCCTGACTTTTCACATACGGTGTGGTGTAAGGTTTGGATTCAGTTTTAGTTTCATGGCTCTTCTGTTTAAATGTGTCATTGTTACGGGGAGGGGGAGGATAACGGTCCTTAGCACTTACATCGTACTTCTGTGAGGACCCGCAACCCCGAATTAACGACAGCCGTCGATCAGCCATTTCTGCTGCTTCGACTAGAGTTCTTGGGTTTTTCTCCTTTAAGTTCAAAGTTAGATCACCGCCCGTGCTCTTAAAGAACTGCTCCAACATCATCAACTGCATAACTCCATCAAACGTTGTTACCTTCTCAGATCGGAGCCAGTTCCCCATAGCATCGGACAAGTCCCGGGCGTGTTCCAAAAAGGTGCTATCTCTTCCCTTAGTTACACCCCGGAACTTCAAACGGTACGTTTCTGGTTGCAGTTCGTAAGCCCTCAGGACAGCCTCCTTGAGATCCTCATACACAATACATGACTCCAAAGGTAACGCATCGTAGGCTTTAAGACCCTTGCCTATTAATCTAGAGGATACAAGTGCTGCCCATTTATTCTCTGGCCACTGGTGTTCCCGGCACTTCTTCTCAAAGTGTGCGAAAAATTCTGTAACACCACTCTCATCAAACACCTGAACCAGTTTCAATAAGTGCGAGAGAGATTGATCATGAGCATGGTTACAAGCCCCAAGTCGCTGTCCCGTTGTCTCTACTCGCGACTTCTCTACGTCCCTGTCGGCACAGTACCTAGTCGACTCAGCTTGGATTTTTGCTAGCTCTATTTGCTGCTCACCTGCCCTGATAGCCTCTCTCTCTTCCATCTTAGCTAATTCGAGCTGAAGCAATAATTCTGGAGATAACCCTTGAGGAGGTGAAGGTGCTACAATGTTTGAAATTACCGGTGGTCCCCCCAGGGGCAACCCACCCTGCCAGTCACCACCCAACTGTGGACGCGTACTCGGGGTCGGCAAACTACTGGGATGGCTGGGAGTCGAGTGTAGGGGAAACATGGCCGAAGGGCTCTGAGCACTCAACCCATCTCGCTCACCAGTCACCCTGCCCAGTACACACGTTATCAAGTTATCCTTGGTCATGCTGCTAGTAACCGCATGACCGATAGCTGTGGCCAGGCATTGAAGACCATACCGATCCATACCCTCCAACCGCTCGGCAGTAACAGGCCATTGCAAAAATATCCTAGCATCCTCCTCACAGTTCACCCGATTAACCCTTTCATCATGCTGCTGTTCCTCGGTTTCGACATTACGTACTGTGTCTCCATTCTCCTCTGATCCGGTATAAGACATGATGCTCACAAAAATTTCCCACCTCAATCTTCAGAAAAGAAGTACCCGAAACTCTTATACCTCAATATACACACACAAATTCTCGGAAATACTCAAGGGCTATACTATGTTGCAAAAAAAAATTATTCTTGCTGATCCCCGCAAAATATTCTCCAAAACAACAAATGTTCCCTGCTAATAAATGTAGGTTCACCAAATCCTAGGTAAGGTCGCCATTTGTTACGACTGGGGTTTAAATATATCAGGGCTCTTATTCATTGGACTAGTAATGGCATAAATGCTATAACGGAAAGCGCTAGATCCAACCTCTGATGTATATTCCCAGTGAACAAAGAACACAAATACTCTACAGAGTTCTATATGCAATAATAGGCTATCAAACTCTCAATAAATGTGCGTCTACTCTAGGCTTAATGTTATGTGAAAACAGCCTATTACTACCTATAACCGAAGGTGCTTGGTTATGGTATGCAAAGTAAGGTGGTAAGAGAAGTTACAGCTTACGTTACTTTAATCAATAAATGTCAGGCACTCCTGCATGAAAGAAAGTGCACTAAAGTCCTTCAACACTAAAAAGGAATCTGCTATAAAGATGCTTGTATCGGAAGTGGAACCCAAAAAGGCAGGCAGCAGAACAATGCTCGTGCAGGCTATGCACACAAAAAGGCAGAATATATAATGCCGTCGGAGCCAAGAATATCCTAAACACTACAACAATAATAATCGCCACGACAATGCAGTATTCCTATCAACAAAAAGAGCCTAAGTCGTTTGTGTCTCCATACATCAAACTAGGCTGCGAAATGCTTGTGTAATCATAAATGGGTATGCATAAAAAGAATAATTGGATTAATATACTTAATGTCTACTATGATTGATGAAGTCTAGCTAGAGTCAATGATACGAGATACTGGTGTGCATGGCATGCCGCATAGCCTAGTGCAAATCTCAAGTCTGTGCGTCAAATATTACATTATAGGGAAGGGTAGCTCTCTTGAGAAACCTTAATACCGAAGTATTAAGCGTTCTCCTGGCGTACCTCAAAGACAAACAACGAGCTTAGAACAGTGCAGAATGGTATAGGCAAAAAGCCCTCACTCGTGCATGCTCTACTCTCAATGGCACACAGACTAGAATTTACTCAATCAACTCCAGTTCTCAGGTATGTCGTGCAGCTTTTTCCTAAAGCCAGCACTCATAGGAAACAATACCTTATAATATCAGACCCCTAGTCTAGCATTATCTAATCCAGCAGAACACTAATAATTAAAGGAAGCGGTACTAAACAATATGAATGCCAACCAATGCTTCGTGATCCACTTATCTTAACAACTAACATACATGGGTTATATCAGACCTTAACGCACAATACAACTGGCCAGCATGAAGCTGATTTTGCAGAGTTAACCAGAGGGGATATAGTCTTAATAAAAGGTGGTGAAAGATATGAAAAAAAGAGAGAGGTAGGCAGAGGAAAAGATTCTCAGGTGCGGAGCGGGTGACAGGTAGCAAGGGATAAGATAGATGCGTTCTAGAAACCAGATCTGAGGGAGAGAGTGGCGAGGAACCTGTATATATACCGGGACTAGTTTTCACCATGCAAAGTACAGCGGTAACAAGTCCTCTAGCCACTAGCAAAGAAACTAGCAACATGGTAAGGACCTCTCTCAACCAACCCCCATGAGGCAGCCAGCCGTGACGTCATCGAGAGGGACAGAAACACTGCGCGCTCCCTCTCACTCTGTTCTACTCTCTCTCTCTCTCCCAGATCCCATCATTACTAGTTAATGATAAAACATATACTTTACAATTAAATATATAAAGCCTTGACATGGGTGAAAACAAAGAGCCTTTCTGGACTGCCCATGACACGAGCTTTCATATGAAATAAAGCACACTCTAATACATAAACTGTAGCCCCATCCACTGCCCTGGCGATCCTAGCGAGTCACTGTAGGACAAGCCATGCGGTTCTAACGGAGTGGTTAACGTCACAATACTCTATGTGTGTCCAGCTGATGGTAAATGCTCTTTGACCTACTATAGTATCTATACTCTATTTGTGTCCAGCTGATGGTAAATGCTCTTTGACCTACTATAGTATCTATACTCTATCCGTGTCCAGCTGATGGTAAATGCTCTTTGACCTACTATAGTATCTATACTCTATCTGTGTCCAGCTGATGGTAAATGCTCTTTGACCTACTATAGTATCTATACTCTATCTGTGTCCAGCTGATGGTAAATGCTCTTTGACCTACTATAGTATCTATACTCTATCTGTGTCCAGCTGATGGTAAATGCTCTTTGACCTACTATAGTATCTATACTCTATCTGTCCAGCTGATGGTAAATGCTCTTTGGCCTACTATAGTATCTATACTCTATCTGTGTCCAGCTGATGGTAAATGCTCTTTGACCTACTATAGTATCTATACTCTATCTGTGTCCAGCTTAAATGCTCGTTGACCTACTATAGTATCTATACTCTATCTGTGTCCAGCTGATGGTAAATGCTCTTTGACCTACTATAGTATCTATACTCTATCTGTGTCCAGCTGATGGTAAATGCTCTTTGACCTACTATAGTATCTATACTCTATCTGTGTCCAGCTGATGGTAAATGCTCTTTGACCTACTATAGTATCTATACTCTTCCTGTGTCCAGCTGATGGTAAATGCTCTTTGACCTACTATAGTATCTATACTCTATCTGTGTCCAGCTGATGGTAAATGCTCTTTGACCTACTATAGTATCTATACTCTATCTGTGTCCAGCTGATGGTAAATTGAATCCCTTAGCAGCTGATTTATCCATACTTAAGAGGAGGCAGTTGCTTTTTCGAGTCTTCCTCCTCCCTCATGTTTAGCCCTATTAGGTATGAAATTTCAAGACATTCGCCCTATTAGTTCGGCGATATTCAGACCTTTTGCCCCATTTCTTTGCCAATTAAGATAATTCGTCCCATTTAGGTGTCTATTTTTGTCCTGGCGAGCGATAGCGAGCCTGTTTTTGAAGAGGAATCGGCTTTCGGCTGGGAAATTTTTCTACCGAAAAATTCACAAATTTATATCGAAGGGGGGTTTTGTGGGGGTTTCTTTAAGCTTGATAGAGGTTTAGAGAGCAAACTAAACCCCCTCCTTAAACCATTGAGCCGAACCAGTAAATTATGCTGCACAATACCGTCTGAACTCACACAAATATGTAACTACTAGGTCTCTGTGTCGTATTAATATGTAACTACTATGTCTTTGTGTCGTATTAATATGTAACTACTAGGTCTCTGTGTCGTATTATTATGTAACTACTAGGTCTCTGTGTCGTATTAATATGTAACTACTAGGTCTCTGTGTCGTATTAATATGTAACTACTAGGTCTCTGTGTCGTATTAATATGTAACTACTAGGTCTCTGTGTCGTATTAATATGTAACTACTAGGTCTCTGTGTCGTATTAATATGTAACTACTAGGTCTCTGTGTCGTATTAATATGTAACTACTAGGTCTCTGTGTCGTATTAATATGTAACTACTAGGTCTCTGTGTCGTATTAATATGTAACTACTAGGTCTCTGTGTCGTTTAATATGTAACTACTAGGTCTCTGTGTCGTATTAATATGTAACTACTAGGTCTCTGTGTCGTATTAATATGTAACTACTAGGTCTCTGTGTCGTATTAATATGTAACTACTAGGTCTCTGTGTCGTGTTAATATGTAACTACTAGGTCTCTGTGTCGTATTAATATGTAACTACTAGGTCTCTGTGTCGTATTAATATGTAACTACTAGGTCTCTGTGTCGTATTAATATGTAACTACTAGGTCTCTGTGTCGTGTTAATATGTAACTACTAGGTCTCTGTGTCGTATTAATATGTAACTACTAGGTCTCTGTGTCGTGTTAATATGTAACTACTAGGTCTCTGTGTCGTATTAATATGTAACTACTAGGTCTCTGTGTCGTATTAATATGTAACTACTAGGTCTCTGTGTCGTATTAATATGTAACTACTAGGTGTCTGTGTCGTATTAATATGTAACTACTAGGTCTCTGTGTCGTATTAATATGTAACTAATAGGTCTCTGTGTCGTGTTAATATGTAACTACTAGGTCTCTGTGTCGTGTTAATATGTAACTACTAGGTCTCTGTGTCGTATTAATATGTAACTACTAGGTCTCTGTGTCGTATTAATATGTAACTACTAGGTCTCTGTGTCGTATTAATATGTAACTACTAGGT
Source organism: Paralithodes platypus (assembly GCA_032716605.1). Classification (NCBI taxonomy): domain Eukaryota; kingdom Metazoa; phylum Arthropoda; class Malacostraca; order Decapoda; family Lithodidae; genus Paralithodes; species Paralithodes platypus. The sequence goes on along the minus strand of CM064564.1, from coordinate 23,414,057 downwards.
CTCTGTGTCGTATTAATATGTAACTACTAGGTCTCTGTGTCGTATTAATATGTAACTACTAGGTCTCTGTGTCGTATTAATATGTAACTACTAGGTCTCTGTGTCGTATTAATATGTAACTACTAGGTCTCTGTGTCGTATTAATATGTAACTACTAGGTCTCTGTGTCGTATTAATATGTAACTATTAGGTCTCTGTGTCGTATTAATGCCAAATTTTCATAATTAACAACATATTTCGCTACAAAATATACGTTTTAGCTGAGTAACCAAGATAATAACATGGCAATTTACCCTCGACTGGAAAAAAATAGATTATAGTAGTCTTGCCATTTTCCCTGAATGAAAAAGGTGCATGATCATCCATATCCTTGGAGTATCACATGTCTTCATTAGTTTAAAAGCGCCCAGACGGTATTGTGCAGCTTAATTTACTGGTTCGGCTCAATGGTTTAAGGAGGAGGTTTAGTTTGCGCTATAAACCTCTATCAAACTTTAAAAAAAACACCCACTAGACCCCCCTTCAAGATAGATGGGTACATTTTTTGGTAGAAAAATTTCCCTGCCAAAAGCCGATTCCTCCTAAAATTAGAGGGTCGCTATCGCTCACCAGGACAAAATTGACTCCTAAATGGCACGAAGGGGCCTAATATTGACGAAGAAATGGGATGAAAGGTCATAAAATCCCCAAACTAATGGAACTAATGTCTTAAAATCTCAAAACTAGTGGGGCTAAACATTAGGGAGAAGGGGGTCCAGAAAACGGTCTGTCTCCCCTTAATTGATTTAATTAATTAGTTGCGTTTGTAAATTAAATGGTGGGCTAGTGAAAATATACATTTCACTTTTGTTGAGTATTTATCTTTATATCAAATGAGGATTATAATTGTTCTATCTATCTATCTATCTATATACTCAGGCCCAATGAACACTTTTCCCTTTTTTGTTGGGGGGGGGGGGACTCAAGACTGAGCCAGAATAGGGACAACACAACAGAAAACAATGAACACACAAACACAAAATACACATTAATAATAGTGAAATAGAATGCCTCCATAGATAACACGAATGATACAACAATATTATGAAGGCAAAATAGTTTCGTTTCTGCATCCAAAGTTTTATATCTAAAGAGGGTTAAGGGAGCCCACCTCGCTTTTTTTTCTTGCTCTCCCTCTCTCTTTGGCTTTTATCTATTCGGCCCCATTCAGCCTACTGTTTTAAGACGTTTACCCCCATCCAGGTGTCAATATTTTCCTGGCGAGCGGCAGCTAGCCAGCATATGCATGTTTGTGTTTTCACAGCAAACTAAATTTGTACATTTTTCGATAGAAAAATGTGTCCGGCAAAGCCGGATTTTTCCATACAATGCTGGCTCGCTATCGCTTGCCAGGAAGAAATCGACACCTGGATGGGGATAAACGTCTTAAAAAAGTTGGCTGAATGGGACCGAATGGATAAAAAGCCAGGGAAAGAGAGAAAAGAAGAAAAAGATAAAAACAAGCCGGTGACCCCCCTTAATGAGTTCCACTATACTGCCACAGCTTAGTAACAGCCACCATGTGTAGATATACTGCCACAGCTTAGTAACAGCCACCATGTGTAGATATACTGCCACAGCTTAGTAACAGCCACCATGTGTAGATATACTGCCACAGCTTAGTAACAGCCACCATGTGTAGATATACTGCCACATCTTAGTAACAGCCACCATGTGTAGATATACTGCCACAGCTTAGTAACAGCCACCATGTGTAGATATACTGCCACAGCTTAGTAACAGCCACCATGTGTATATATAACTACAAAATATATATATAATATTTATTGATAAGCAAGTTCTAACTAAAAATCAATCTTGATAGTTATAATTGCATAAAGAAAAACATAGGGGATCTACGAATTCTTATAAATAGGCTAGAGACTATGGCATCCGAGTGTACCTCTGTTTATTTTTGTTTTATTTTTTTTTCTATGTGATTGAGAGAGGCAAAAGGAAGAACTGCCTATAGCGAGTGCCTCCCCCATAGTTGAAAGAGTGACAGGGCCAAAATCAAGGGACGTTCGAGCCAAAATGCCTGGACACACGGAGTTTGAAGCAATTTAAGTCATAGGAAGAGGGAAACACTGATTCTGGGAGAGAGTTCCAGAGCTCAGCTGTTGATTAGAAGAAAGTTTGAGAGTAACGTTTCACTCTTGGGTTGGAGAGTTGCACAGAGTAGGGATCGAGGGGATGTACAGTCATGAATCTGCATCACCCACCATTGATTCGACTGATCTGCAGGGTGCCGAGGGTGTGCAGGACGAGGAGGAAAGGTCAGCGGAAAGCTCCTCACTCGTTTCACCCGGTGCCAGAGGTGATACTGAAGGGAGCGATCGGGTCCCTTCGGGAGGACCGGTTGATCCTGTATCATCGAATCAGACCGACTTGGAGGCTATACCTAATCTTACCACCGTGGCACCGGGGGAGATTGGTGAGGCGCCGCAGAGTGATGCTTCATTAACACACTTGTTTTCTAACGTCGGGGAGAATAATCAAGACAGACATAAGACCCATCAGCTCTGCCATATTAACATGTTGAAGAGGTTCTGTAGTGCGGCGGACACACAGGCTATGTCACCTAAAGGGGCTAGCCGAGAGAGTTGCCTGGGCGCCGATCAGTCACCTGCTGGTGTTAACGGGGAGTTGTCCGAGGCAGTTTGTGCTACTGTATCCGCTCAGAACGGGTCAGTAGAGAAAGTTGAGTCAGATCCAGTCAATTTCTTGCCTATGTTATTGACTGGAGAGTTGGAGTCGGAGGTGCACGGTGAGCCCGGGCCTGGTGGATGGTAGTTGGATAACCCGGGTCCCGGGGCTAGCGGTTCATGCACTGTGGAAACGCCAGGCAAGGCTCCTGCAGTGCCTCTCAACCCCACTCTGCACTCTCCCCAATTCTCTGGTCCCAGGGACCAGGATGCCGTGTCTCGTTGCCCTGTTCTGGTTGTAGAAGGCATGAAGGAGGAGGAGGAGAGGGAGCTTTTCCCAGGTGAGGCAGTGCCGGCTGGGACATGGGCAGAGAACGGGTACCTGGCCCTGCGGGAAAAATTGACCCATTTACCTCCGGAAAGGGTTGAGAAGGTGTTTACTACCTTGTGGGCTTATCCACACGTGTTCGGCGATGCACCAGGTTTGACATCTTGGTGCATGACATCGATGTGGGGGAGAATAAGCCTATAAAATTACCACCTTATAGAGTTAATCCACAGAAGCAGCTCGCTCTTGACGCTGAGCTGAGGTATATGGTTGACAAGGGCCTCATCAAGAAAGGCTGGAGTGAGTGGTCAAGCCCAGTAACTTTGCAGCCTAAGCCTGATGGTAAGATCCGCTTCTGTGTCGATTTTCGCAAATAAATTTACTCAACAAGACAGATACCTACCCTTTACCGAGAATTGATGGCTCAGTAGACAAGATTGGGTCAGCCACGTTCATCACAAAAGTGGACTTAGTTAAAGGCTATTGGCAAGTCCCAGTCACTGAACGTGCCAAGAAAATCGCTAGTTTTGTGGTGGGTGGAGGAGTGTATCAGTGCCAGGTAATGCCGTACGGCTTGAAGAATGCTCCCGCCACATTTCAGCGGTTAATGGATGATATCCCCAATTGTTTAGTCTACATAGATGATGTTGTTGTTTATGACACAAATTGGACCGACCATTTGGCCAATGTGGGTGAGGTTTTCCGGAACTTGTCTGAGGCTGGTTTAGTGGTAAACCTGGCAAAGTGCGAGTTCATGCAGGCTCGGGTGCAATATCTGGGTTATCTTGTTGGCCACGGCCAGGTCTGTCCCCCTCGGACGAAGGTGGAGGCTATCCAGAGTTTCCGAGCACCTCATAATAAAAAAGCCGTATCCTTGGCATGATAGGTTATTATCGCCGGTTCATCAAAGGATATTCCACCGTGCTTGCCCCATTGACAAATTTGCTACAAAAGAACAAACCATTTAAATGGACAACAGAGTGTGAGCAGGCTTTCAAAGATGTCAAAAGCCTCCTCTGTTGCCATCCTATATTACGTGCCCCAGATTTCAACAGGACTTTCGTTTTGGCAGTATACGCGAGCGATGTGGGTGCCGGCTCTGTGTTGATGCAAAAGTTCGGAGATGATGGTGAGCACCCCATTTCCTACTTTAAAAAAAAGTTTAACCGAGCACAAAAGAATTATTCTGTGATCGAAAGGGAGTTGCTAGCTATTATTTGAGTTTACACCATTTCGCTGTTTATTTGCCACCCTATGGGCCCGTGCTCAGAATCTACTCTGACCATCATCCTCTGCAGTTTCTTAATAGGCTCAAGGACAAAAACCAGAGACTTACTCGCTGTCTTCCCGTGAGTCCGCTGAGGAAGGATTGGAGAGCACGAGGCTATTTAGTAATTAATGTCATATTTACTCATGTTAAAAAAATCTATAAAATGTAAAAATACAAAAGACTGTCAATGTAAATATTTTGCAGTTGTAACCTAATGATGAAAGTTTTGTTTCAGAGCTCCAAAACTACCCCCTCCTCCCCCCCCCCTTGTGAGGGTGTCACAATGACCAGGGTCTTTTAGGAGTAGCCAGACTCTAGTGGCGCCTGACTTCTGAGAGCAGCTGTGCCAAGTCTATTAGGAAAATCTGGTATTGTCAGTTTCACTCCGATACCCTTTCCAATTACACATGACTAGTTCTGCCGTACCTCTAAGCATTTTTGTCTCAATAAACATTTGTGTAGAATGAGCGAATAGAGTGTTACTAGTTTCGTATATGAAGTTGTGTTTTAGTGGCAACGTCGTAATTTGCAAGCTAGTTGTGGCTGGTAAGGGGAGGAAGGAATGTTGCTCTCAGTCTCGCGGGTGGGAGGTGATGTTGCTAAGCAACACAAGTTTAATTAATTATGTGATCATTGCAAGTTCAGTTGTGTTACAATATAAAGATGTAATTTATTTTACCTCCCACGCTGTTTTAGTCAATATGTTAACACAGGAATACGTCAGTATAAGTTATTCTTGTGAAGTGTCTTAGTGTTATCATATCGTGTGGTGATATCTTGCAACCCCCTTAGTTTGAGCCTGGCTCCCGCCAGCTTCGCCAGGGCCAGGCCTCATCATTCTCTCGTTGGCGGCCAGACTAAATAGTTGGTGTCCTTTCTCTCTTGTGACCCATCAGTCTGCCCCGTTGTTTGTCCTTGCTTGCATAATAGTAACGTAAATTAATTAACAGAGAATCCTAGACATTAATTTCTTCTTTTAATTATCCATTTCCTCTGATCAGCATTGTATTATATTTCCCTTTGTTTTATGTACCTTCGGTGGCTGACTTCGGAATCCGTGATAGGGGAGAGCTGGGAGGCTTGCCGGGGTCCTTACTAATAAGCACTGGTAATTCCATAGACAGTCCACACACACACACATCCATAACCCCTACATATTGCCCGTGTTTGTGCTTAGGACCCGGTAGCAACCTACGGTTCTGCCCCAGCAATTGTTTGTTCCCTATCTCGGGTTTCGAACTAAGGCAATGGAGTGTTTCATATTAATTAGGAATCCAGCTTCAGTCTGGAACCCCCCCCCCATAGTTAAGTGAGTGTGGGAGGTGGACTCTAAGAGTTCATTGTTTCGGGCGGTATCTCACTGGGGGGCCCAGGTTGAAGTCGGATATATTGGTGTGATATTAGAGGTGGTCAGGGCAACCTGCTTCTACTAATATCACCCCGAGGTTAGTAGTCATATTAGGACACTGCCTTGTATTGATAGTTCATTATATGTATGCAATATTATTATGTGCAACTCTCTTGGGTTGGGAGTGGATTACCGTTGGCTGGTTTGCGCACGGTTTAGTACTGTCGAGGGCGCGCATAGCCTGTTGTGCTCGAAGTACACCTGCACTCCTTTTTCGTTGATGTCTGCTGGTAGCCTATGTATTTAACTATTTTGATTATCCAACCCAGCATTGCTAATCCCGGTGATGGTTTCGAGTTCTCGTAGCTAGTAAGTTACATGATTATTTCTGTTCTACTTATTATTCAGAATAGAAGCAGGGTAGTGTGCACCTTAAGCCTTGAGAAGAGCCTGGAAGCGTTCATAGTGCTCTTACCTGTTGCGTCGTGGTGTTGTTTGGTAGAGAGACAAGGTGCATTTCTATTAGTAATTATTTTCGTATACCGTCTCTAAGCAACTGAGGTCCAGATTCGTAACAATATATATACATATATATATATATAAATATATATATATATATAAATATATATATATATATAAATATATATATATATATATATGAGATGACAGGGTTGCAAGCAGACAAATTAGCAACCCCCTAAGATGCACTCATAAACCAAGAAGAGAGTCAATCAACCAGAGCCAGGATAGCTAACATAGAGGAGAGGAAATGAACGAAGCGAAAGGCACATATCCGGACCAAGAAAGAAACAACGCAGTCCATCATAATTAATTCACGTTTTCCATAGGATCAGCAAACAAAACAGTCTACCCACATATATCAACGCCCTCTACCGGGACCTACAGGAAATGCAGGGTCACATATCGAGCATGACCTATTTCCGGGCCAATCACAAGGGCCCCTTCTGGACCAATCACAGGGTCCGGGATACGGGACAAAGGCGTACCCAACCCAGGAACCAGATTTGGATTATAATGAGTAAGAGTTTATGCTAGTACCTCATCAACATCCAATGTCATATTCCAACAGATGTGACCAAAAGAACCACCTCTATAATGCAGAAAATCACGTATATCAACAATAGCTGATAAATAGAGAGTAACGAAAGCCTTGCATGCAACATTCAAAATCAAGAGAAAGACAAATACATGCAAAACATTTATCCTGCACCCATTCAAGCTTTCAAAAATATGAGTGTAATCTTAAGAAATATAGAATAACTATATCCATGTATTCCCTCGTTAATTATATTTTTAAGGCAATTATTAACTTCACAATAATTAAAAGATCGAAATCCCCATTTCCCTACTATTCCGAAATGAATTAAATTAGACTCAAATTATCATCCAAATATAGCCTGACCGAAATATATGATCAGTAGGCAAACACGAGGCAATACCTTCCACTAGCTAAGCTTTTAGTGGGTAATCTACCAGTGTCGGAGTTATTTCCGAATAGGGCCAGCCATTTTCCCCATAATTAGTTCAACGAGTGTGGCGACCCAAAGGTGGGTTAGAAAAACTAGAAGTGGCCGTCTCTAGCTGTGTGTGAGAGAGGCAGTTCCTTTGGGTGTCCAATCGAAGGAGGAGCTACGAGTCCTACGTCATCCAGATTATCTCTCATGGATATTACTTCTCCTCTACATCCATACCCTAAGTGTCTCTGTGTTGCTATGTTTTTGGAATTATTGTGAAGGTAATATGAAATATGCACGTGTTCAAATTAACATTATTATAGAGTCCTTTTCCGGATTTTCCTTGACCTAATTTGTTCGCATATTACGAGAACCTAACTTCTACCTGTGCAGTTTAATTATATATATAATATTCGTGATTTAACCAATTTAAGTCCACGTCAACGTTCTATATATTTATTACTTGCGTTACATGCTCTATATTATACGTGATACTTAGTGAACGCTCACAGATTTTATTCAGTTGTGTTATTATTGATTGAGTGTCCAAGTTCGAAGTGAAGTGTGTAACTAGAGCAATTTTCCTTCTTAAAACTTAATCTCAAACTCCGGACAGTGCTTAGTCCATTTTTCATAGGAGATCACTTAGAGTACAACGTCGCCATTATTAAAAGTAAAAACCCATTCCGTTGAGATTTAATTAATCTATGTTCAAGATTCCTAATCTATATTAGTTCTTGTGAATAATCCGATTCATTATGTTACCTGGTTTATGATATTCTTTCACAACCAAGTATAGGAATTTAAATTATACATTCCTGTACTCATCAGCCTTTATTCGGCTATTTATAAAACACTACGTCATTCTGTGTCTTGATAGTATTCTATACTTCACTAACCTGTTTTGGGGTTATTCCTAGTCGCTACTTCGTTCTGCGTCTATATTTTATCTTATAATTCATCAGCCCTCATTTCGGCTATTATCTGTCACTACTTCGTTCTGTGTCTGATTTTATTTACAGTCGTTTGTTAGTTTATTCAAACTCACTGCTCAGATAGCAATTGCTTCACTATATTTATTCATTAGGTGTTTTGTGAATTTGAGTTCCTCCTAGACTTTGATTCTAGCTCATTTACGATTGAATTTATTTTTGTGTATCGTGTGAGAGATTATTCACAATTATTTTTTTGTAGTTAAATTGCAAATTGATTTATCTTATCACCAAGAGTAAAGTTAATTTCATATCTTTTGTTACTGATTTAACGTTGCACTAAATCAATTATTTATTCAACCTGACCGCAGTACCTTTGACCTTAACCTCTCGCGCGGCAGCTATGACCGCCTACCTCGCCTGGCGACCTACTTGTTACTTGTATTTCGAGCCAAGCTTACCTGTGCGTACCTGAGTAGATGATCTCAGTTACCCACATTACTTAATTATTATTCCTCTCGAAATACACTTGACCCATATATGTATTGTCATCACATATTATGTGTTTATCTTGTATATTTGTATATTTCATGTTTGATGATTTGTAAGTGACATAATTATTCACGAAGGAGTAAAATTTAGTTAACTCTTTCCAAGTCACCTTTGATTCAACATTGAACCTATACTCTATAGTTGGAATCCGGATGTGCCATTCCCATGTACCACTGTTTGTATAATAAAAACTAGTGTAATTACCCTGTGTGTTTATTGTGTTTGGAGTGTGATTGAGTAACCTAGAAAGATCATTATTATTGCTAGTTGTGTTCCTGTCGAGCCGGATTTGATTCTAAGTATCCTAAACAAGAAGCTTTATAGAATGAATAATTAGGCGAGTTGGATTACAACGACGCATAACACTGGCCCCAGCGGTGTCTCGATCCGGCATAACAACTTTATTTTTTCTAAATTATTGTTACTCAATCGACTGCCGACGCAACATTCATCATGGCTGCTAAGGCACTAGACATTATTGCATTCAAAACAGTGGACCATGATATCAATACTTACTTAGAAATTACCAGACCGGTCCTGGATTTTATATTCAGAGACGATGAAATTGCAAAGATTCACACAGTTGTGATGAAACTAGGAAAACATGCAACTAAAGTATCTGGATATGTGCGTGACACTCCTGGGTTAACCTGAGCACAGTTCGAAAGCTGCACGAAATTACCTATCAACCCATCACTAGGTCAGACAATAGCAGACCGTCACTTTCACGAGGTTAACCTATCCGGGTCGAGACTCCGATTCGTTAAACGTCGTGTGGGGCAAAGCTATTGCATTAATTTCTGACAAAAATCGTCATTATCCAATAAATATTGTTATTGCTCATTCATATGCGCCTATTTTATGTTTAATATGAAGATAGTTATATGTTACAACAATAAAACAAGTGGGCATAGTATTTGGGGGGTGACAAACACAAAATATTGCCGAGCGGTTCATTCATGGAGTTGACAGAGAGCGAAACTGCACCCTCCCTTCACGAGCTCTCGAGCAGCGAGACTAGAGGCAGTGCGGGCTAGCCTCTCTCTCTCTCTCTCCTCCCTCCACACCCATCCCTTTCGACTTTGAAACCGGGGAGGGGGTTTTGGTGCCATAAATATACCGATAATCACAGGAATAAGATCAAAATAGGTGATAATTGAGAGGGGGGGGGGGGGGGGGGGAATTGGGACACATGTGGAGGAGTGATATTCAAATTCAAATTCAAATTCAAAAATTTATTTAGCCTTCAAATATACAATAAGTTCAGAATATTAATACATGGAAGTCAACTGGCTAAGCCTTATGAGAGAAAACTATCTTTAAGGCACGGTGATTTAACCCAAATTAATTTACATTTTTACATACATATAATATATACTCTTCCAATTCGCACCCATAAACTTACACCACATAAACTTACAACACATAAACTTACACCACATAAACTTACACCACATAAACTTACACCACATAAACTTACACCACATAAACATACTCAGCACAAAAGTAACTTACAATTTGACGGATGTTTTAATATTTACTCAATACAAATTATTTGAGGGATATCTTAAAACTAGACAGGGAGGGTTTATCCAGAATATGCCGAGGCAGTACATTCCAGACCTTTACACCATGATAATGAATCAATTTTTGAGATTGATTTAATGCCAACGATGTAATTTCTAAATCTCTTGTGTTTCTTAAGGTATATCTTTCATTTAAACGAAAATTAAATATATTTATGGGATTGTAGTTATTAATGGCTTTATAAACAAAGATATTAGTGCACTAAATGTTTGTCTTCCCATTTTAAAAGCCTTAGAGATTTAAATAATTCATTTGTGTGATCATATTTTCTTTTGAAAGTGATTGTCATAATAATTTTCTTTTGCGCTAGTTTGACTCTCTCTATCTCTATCCCCCAACCCACCTATCCTTTCCTTGTACAAGATATCAGACGGGGGATAAAATGTGTAGGGGAAAAGGGGCTAGGGGTCAAATTTGCCTGGATTCCTTCACATGTAGGCATCCCCGGCAATGAAAGGGCAGATAAACTTGCCAAGGAGGCCTCAGAGAAAGAAGAACCTGATCATATTCTTGAACTGTCATTGAAACAAATGAGAACTATAATTAAAAAGACTGCAGGGATCTGCCTTGCTTAGGCCAATCGGCTTTCTGCAGACTCCCATTTTCTTATGTTCTAAAGAGTGGATGAAGACAGAGCTAGACATGATAATACCAGCCGATCTATAAACTACTACAATAAAGTAGCATTTACGACCAAATACACCTATGGTAAACGTACAACGAGTAGGTGGGTAGACTCAGTACATGCAAGAATAAGGCTTGGCTATTGTTATCCATGGCAGCTGAATTGGCAGGTAGAAGAAGAGCACAGGCAATATAGGGTTTGCAGAGCTCCCAACAAACACTCTCTCGAGCACTATATCTTGGAATGCCCAATGATTAGGGAATACAGGAATAATCAGTTAACCACAATTGAGGATCAAGCAATATACATGCTAAAGAATAACGTAATCAATAACATACTAAAAAAACACAAGAACTTTGCCCCCCCACAATAATATGTACTGTAAACATGAAACATGAACCTTATAAGTATGCACCCCTTGCCCTCCACACATCTCTTCTTTCTTACAAGGTCACACTTAAACCCTTTGTAACGCCCTCTACACGATTTCATATTTTTATTGATCATGTCACACTTATAATACCAGTCAGTATTTCATTACTTATCACTGCTATTCTCATTTAATAGATTGACAATGTACAGTATATACATATCCCTCTGAGCCTCTAACACAGCTTGTATTTAGATAATCTGTTAAGTGCCAATTCATATCCTTTTGCAAGCCAATATACATGACCCTTGCATAATTATGTAAGCAACATAACTGTCCTCAATATTCTTTGCTAATGGTTTGATCTACAATTAAGTACCTTCGGATATGCGGCATATCCATCCCGGAGTACTACTAGTATCTTCCTTCTGAATATTGTTTTGCTACTAAACTTAATTGAATCTTGATCTTTGCACGTATACAGTTTCCTTCCTTACTTATTGATATGTTGTGTCAGGTACGATGAAGCGATACTGCTGATATCTGTAGACTTGCGTTGAAATTCAAACTTTCCCTTTTAAGATTTTTTTTTTTTTTACTACCATATTTATCTTCAGTACTATGGCTGGCCTTAAACAACTTATTTATATGTAGTATGTCCCACCCTCCCCAACACATACACACACACACACCTCCCCTCTCACACTTTCCTCCTCCCTGGAGTACCTTACCTCCTCCTCCTCCCCCCCCCCCCACTCCTCCTCCTCTCCCACCCATTCCTCTACCTCCTACAAAACCCCTAACCATACTGCTGTATTGTTCTCAATATTCTCGGCTAATGGCTTGATGTACAAGTACCTCCGGATATGCGGCACTGTCCCTCCCGGAGGACCACTTGCACCTTCCCTCCAAATATTATTTTATGGAAATAAAATAATTTGAATCTGAATCTGAATCTGTATGGCTGTGTGTTTTGGGTGCTGGGGCAATGCCTTCTCTATACATAATTATGTATAGAGAAGGCATTGGCTGGGGTCTGGTGACTGGGTCACGACGGGTAGGGTCCCTCTAGGATGTTTAAGGAGGGACATACACACACACACACCTCCCCTCTCACACTTTCCTCCTCCCTGGAGTACCTTACCTCCTCTTCCTCTCCCACCCATTCCTCTACCTCCTACAACCCTCCTCCCTCTCTCCCATAACCACACACCCTACTAAATATTATATTACTATCGGCATGTAAACTTCTCCACTGGTCATATTGCGCTAACTATCCCCTCAATAACCATTATTGTAATAAGAATTTGAACCATGTAACTCATGTTTGTAAAATATTTGTATTACTATAATTCCATTATAATTTCGGTAGTTGGTAATATTAGCCACATTATGTATGTGACTCTTGTATTCAGCTAACTATGACCTCAATAACCGTTGATGTAATGAAGAATGTGAAGTGTCCCTCATATGATTGTAATATATTTGTCGTACTATTATTGCATAATAATTTATGTAGTTCGAAATATTAGTCACATCATGTATGTAATAATTGTATTCAGCTAACTATGATCTCAATAACCATTGATGTAAGAAAACATGAATGGTCTCCTCATATGATTGCACTAGTTTTGTAGTGTTATTATTTACCTGTCAATTAATAATTCAGTCACAATTTGTGTTTTCTCATGAGCACGTATATACAGCACATGTGGCAATCAAATGAGGAAACTATAATAACACCAGACGACGATACTGTTGTTACAGTAGAATAATGGCTCTTTGAGCAGTATGTATTGCCTTACCAGTGGTTGTCCCCTTATTATTATTATTATTTTATTATTATTATTGAAATACCACAGGAACGAAAACTCCTGGGAGCGAAACTTCCACCCCCAACGAGATCCCTCTCTTTCTACCACCTCCCTCCACATGTTACATGTCTCGTTAATCACAGTGTTCTAATATACAAATCACATTTCCTTACCCCCTGACATTCTTGAAATACCCACTAAGTATATTCAATTAGGTACCAACCATGCAGACTATAATACGTTCGTTGTGTATGGGTACGAGGCGATCTCAAGACACCTTAGCTCCCAGTGCACAACGAACCGGATCATGATTATGTCCGCCTGTATTAAATTATGTAATATATTGATTTATACCATTGCCTATTTTTGTAATAATTGTATTCAGCTAACTATGATCTCAATAACCATTGATGTAATGAAAATATGAATAGTCTCCTCATACGATTGCACTAGTTCTGTAGTGCTATTATTTACAACCTGTCAATTAATAATTCAGTCACTATAAGCTTGCTTGCTTGCTTTTTTTTTATTTGTTTATACAGACCATGTGACAATTAAATGAGGAAACTATAATAACACATCTGAATAATGCCAACCTGACTTATAAACACAAATATGAATGTAACCAGACGACGATGCTGTTGTTTCAGTGGAATAATGGCTCTTTGAGCAGTATGTATCGCCTTACTAGTGGTTGTCCCCTCACAGGATGGGGGGGGGGGGGGGGGGGCGCTCCTCAATAAACTCGCCCCTCGGGGAAAAATCAAATCAATCTATCTTAGTTTTACCTGCGGTTGCCCAAACTGTGTGACAGTATGAAAAGTAAAGGTACACCAAGGAGTAGTAAATTTGTTTAAGTACTTCCGAAGGAAAGCAGTTACGAGTTAGATATAATATACCACATTGATTATTTATCTTGTTTGTTAATGTTTGTATATGTGACTACTAAGTCAATTGCCTATCCACTACAACACCAAGAAATTTTATATTTTGCTCTTCTATTAACATTGAATTTCCTATTTTAATGGAATCTACATTTGGGGGAATATTCTTTTTTCTGTGATGAATAATGTATTTTGTTTTGTCGATATTAAAGGTTAGCTTATTTGCGGTCATCCAACAATAGTGTATTCCAGACCTTTACACCATGATAATGAATCGATTTTTGAGATTGATTTGATGCCAGTCAATGATGGAATTTCTAAATCTCTTGTGTTTCTTAAGGTATAGGATGTATGGAGATGAATTATCTCACATATTTACACATTCTTTTGTTTTGAGTGACAGTGGGATGTTTGGAAAGGCTGTTTTAAGGCCATGGCTCATATGATGACGCTCGCCCTCCTAGGATTCAGACTCATATGAGGACGCTGGCCGTTCCTGGGTTAAGTATCCGGGAAACTTAGACAACACGATCAACTGGCCGTGACAGCATTTCCTGATGATACTACAGCTCAACGAAAGAAGGTAGTATTTAAAGCACTATTGAGGATATTACCCATAGCAGTAGCTGATCATCTTGCTATTACAGAACCCACGGGCTATGAGGAGGACTTGCCAGTACTTAGGCGTATCTCGGCTTTGAGGAAAACCAAGGAACCTGAAAAGATCGCCGTCATCAGTCGAGCTACCACTCACCCGTCCACATTACCTTCACCTAGCCCTGCGGTGCCACGCCTAAGTGAAAACATTGAGGAATGGGCCTGAATTCGCCCCTCCGACTGGAAGCCATGCACTTCCCAATGTTCACTTATCTTCATGAAGAGATCATTTATGGAATTAACCAAGCGGAGGTCCAGGTTGCCTACATTATGGGCTCAGATTCCCTGGATTAAGCCCCGACGCGTGGTCACAATAAATGAAGATGGAACCGCAGGGATCGAGAACAACGATGAAGAAGAAAATGTTGAAGAGCCTGAGGTAATAACAGACCCTACAGAAATTCAGGACAACCTGGATTTTCAATCCGCCCCCATCCACAAATTGTCAAACTGGCGGGGGCTCAAGATGGGACAGACACCGTGAAACTTCTCATCTATAAGCAACTCACTTTAAATGGAGTGAAAGTCCGACTTCTAATTGACACAGGGGCTTCCCGTTCATGTCTCTTCTTTCCTTTCTACCAACAGCATCCGAATTTTGTTGGGCCCCTTCAACCCTCCACCATAGTTTTGGTAGATGTTAATGATGGCATTATCCCTAATTGTGCAGAGACCAACTTTACGCTAGTACTCCTATTCCTAACCATGGGACAAATAATTTTGTCATGATATACAACCCCCAAGAGACCCAGTACGATATATATATACACAAATAGGCTACATGTAACTCCTTCATATTGCAAATATTATTTTAGTATGGTTTGCTATGTCTATTATATATGTCCAGTATATATATATATATATTGGTTGATTTATGCAAGGAAATAAATACCACATAATACGAGAGATGGCAAACATGTTAGCTACAGGAAACAAGAACGCTGGTTAAAAATGTGTTCAAGGTTTAATTACGGTGCACCTGTTAACATGGCAGAATGAGAGAAAACACGCTGCCCAGGAAATAGGATCCAACAGGAATATTTGGAAGCAACTTTAATTATGCACTGATCAAGGTATAATTATTGTTATGAGGTACCGTACGGAAAATATAAACAAAATTAATAGTGCAAGGAAATGAGATGGAACAATCAGTACGATACATTTATTGTATATTACCAAAATACTAATATAAAATAAAAGTTTCTTTTGGGAAGGAGACCGGTATAATGTATTTAATTCTTGTTTGTTCGTTTAAGCAAAAAATAATAATAAAAACACAAATATAACATAAAACAAAATACAGGTCATGCCCAACTCTGTTACTTTGAATTATGAAATTGATCTATAACCTCTTTGCCGACATAATTATCATAACACATATGAAAGATAAAATATATATTGACCTGATACCTTGAAAACAAAAATGTGTGTGAAATATTGCTATTATACAGTTAATACAATGGAAAACAATGGGGTTGCCCTCAATATTGATGAGGTACAGAAAGGATCAGCTAGGGAGGCCAGGTGGTGAAACAGGAGCTCCAGTTGTCCTTATCAACCACCTAGCACTCCCTAGGAATACCGCCCTTTTCGGCTGGTGCCTACAGCCTCCTCCTAACAATTCTGAAGGTGGGATTCCCAGTCCCAACCTCCAGGGGCTATCTGTGCCACAAAGTGACGGGCGATGGGGTCGCCACATCCCTATATATATATATATATATATATATATATATATAAGTATATGAGTGAAGGCGGTGCTAGATGGGAGGAGGAGCGTTAACTGACTCGGGACAGAGGTGCATGGGGCCGTTTTGTTCATGGGCACCCCTTTGGCGTCCAGCAAAGATATATATATATATACTGTATATATATATATATATATATATTTATATATGTTATGCGTCGTTGTAATCCAACTCGCTTAATTATTTATTCTAATAAGTTCCTTGCTTAGGATACTTAGAATACAATCCTGCCCGACAGGAACACAACTTGCAATAATAATGATCTTTCTACGTTACTATATCTCGCTCCTAACACAATAAACACACGGAGTAATTACATTATTTTTATTACTTAAACATTGGTACAGGGACATGGCAAATCCGGATCTTAACTATTAAGGATGAGTCCAATGGCGAATCAAGGTGACTTGGAAAAGAGTTAACTAAATATTACTCCTTCGTGAATAAATGTGTCACTTACAAAGCATCAAACATGAAATGTATAAATTATACAAAATAAAGCATAACATATGATACCAATATATATTTGTGGTAAGTGTACAAGGAGAGGAATAATAGTAAACAAAAGGTGGGCTACTTAGATCGTCTCCTCAGGTGCACGCAGGTAAGCGTGGCTAGAAATAACAAAGAGGTCACCAGGTAAGGTAGATGGTTACAAGTTTCCGCGCTAGGGTTTAAGGTCACCTTTACTGTGGTGTGCCTAAATAAATATCTGATTTAATGCAATGTTAAATATGGATGACAATATATGAATTTGACTTTAATCCTGGTAATACGATAATTCAATTTGTAATTTAACTATACTAGACTACTGGTGAATAATCTCTCGCACAATACATGAAAATAATTACAATCGTACATGAGCTAGAATCACAGTTAATGAGGAACTTAAATTCACAAAACCTATAGCGAATAACTATAGCTGAAATATCAGCTATACATGCAGTAGATTTGACTAAATTAACAAACTACTGAAATAAAATGAAAACACAGAACGAAGTAGTATCTCGTAATAGCCGAAATAAAGGCTGATGCAGTAAGTTTGAATAAATTAACAAACTACTGGAAATAAAATAAAGTCGCAGAACGAAGTAGCGACTTAGAATAGCCAAAATAAAGGCTGATAAAGTATAAGATAAAATAAAGACCCAAAACGATGTAGTGCTTATAATAGCCGAAAATAAAAGCTGATTGGTCACGGGAATGTATAATATGAATTCCCAAACTGATCGTGAAATAATATTATTAACCGTGTAACGTAGTTGATCGGATTATTCACAAGAACTAATATAGGATGTCGAGGAAGGGGAGTTGTCCATTGTTAGATTTTTCAAAGGTGAAGTTAAGTCCGGAGGAGGTCATGAAGCGACGCTGGAGTTCCTGTAGTTCGTGGAGGTCCTTGATTTGCACGAAGATGTCATCCACGTATCTACAGTAGACGGCGGGTCGTTGGGCAGCTAGTAGCTCTTCCTCGATAGTACCCATGAAAAAGTTCGCAAAAAGAACTCCTAGGGGAGTACCAAGGAGGCCCCCTTCCTTTGCCCCCGGGGCAACATGTACAAGCAGATAGACGGTGTGGCGATGGGCAGCCCCCTAGGAGTTCTTTTTGCGAACTTTTTCATGGGTACCATCGAGCAAGAGCTCCTAGCTGCCCCTTTTTACCCTTCCACCAATAGCAGACTTTTGCCCCCTGTTTTCCGCCTCCTCTGATCCTCCACCCTCTATATATACCCTTCCTGTTTACCTTTTATATCATTCCTTCCTTACTTGATAATGCTGGTTGTCCAGTGAAACGCGTCGTATATCCTGTATCTTCATGTACTTTAATGTAACCCTGTACCACCATGAATTTTGCTCATCTCCTTCATCTACTTCCTGCCACCCAGCGAAAACTCATCAGAGACCTGGAAACTTTGAATAATAAAATTTCCAACGCAGAATTGCCATTTCTTTCAACCTCGTATGTATTAAAGAAAATTTATTACCTGGCTTTACCAACATATATATATATATATATATATATATATATATATATATATATATATATATATATATATATATATATGTAAAATGTAGGTGCGTGTATGTGTATGGTGGTTTACCTGTTTCAGTAATGTTTGCCTATTGTACACGATTGTATTAATTTGTTTCAAGCGATGGTAATTGGCGACTGTATTCTTTAAATCTTGCTGTCATTAGACTGTGTATTCTAATTAATCTTGATTTATCGTAAGCAAATGCTTAATACTTGAATGTTCATTCAGTTTCAATTCCGGCAAAAACCATTCCTTCATATGCTATTTTAAGAAAGTAACGAAAACGTTTTTCAGATTACATTAGGTCAAAGGAGAAAAAGGATAATGTAAAACAATAAAACCCAAATATAATACAGAGGAACTAGGAATGAGAGAGAAAATGTGACGGTGAATGCGAGTGACGGTGGCAGGAACAAGATTAGGAACGAATAAATGAGCGCACAAAAAGTGAGAGCAACCCTGTGATCAGGAAGCAGAGAGAGAGAGAGAGAGAGAGAGAGAGAGAGAGAGAGAGATAGAGAGAGAGAGGGAGAGAGAGACAGAGAACGGGAACAAGAGGATTACGGGAAGCCAGAACTTAGAAAATATGTGATTGCGAAAGAACAATATTTTAACAGAGAACAATGACAATGAAGTCTGTAATAGAAATATGATCACACAAATATATTCTATGTTTTTGTTTTAAAACTACCTCGTATTAAATGTAAAACTTGACGTAATATAAGTTAATGGATCGTTCACAACCATATGTTTATGTTAAAACTGTAAAGAGAATTATGCTGTGTATATACGAACTGCTTATATAAGGGTGAGCAATAGGGCTGCAGGGCTGTTTGGAGTCTCGAGCCATTCTATGCTGCGGCTAACTCTCGGGCCACATGCACATATGGGTTACATGTCCATATTTAGCCACAGGCCATTTTTAGAAGTGTCCAAATAAAGCCAAGTATCAATATCGGTAATTCGACATGTTCTGGGCCCTGGCGCTGTTTGGGTCTCATGGTCATATTGGTTCACGGCCAAATTGGATCTAAGACCCAATTAATTGGGTCATGGAGTAATTTTGACTATGGCCAGATTGGAGCCTTGAGCCGGGTCAAACATGGTCGTTAGGGTCGCAAGGCTGTTGAAGCTCTGTGGCTGGATGGGTCGCGAGGTCACGTTTGCCTTTTGCTAAATTGTGCCTGACGACTGTGTTGGAACACAGTGCCGTTTGTGCCCCGGGGCCGTTCAGTACCATAATTGAAGTACGCCGAGTGGTTTAATCTAACCTACCTCATCCCTTCACTCCTTCACGTACAACTCTCGGAGATAATTTTGTTGCAACTGGCTTGAGAACATTGCAAGACTGCAAGAAGAAGGAAAACGAATACAAGAACAAAGAAGAGTGAGCTTCATGTCCATATAACTTTTAATCGTTTGCAGGATCGTGGTCAGTATGGAAGTGAAGAAGTCCTTGCATGACAGTGTGGTAATCCCGACACTGACTTACGGAAGCGAAGCATGGACGTTGGTTGAGAGACTCAGACCAAGAGTGAGAGCAGTGGAAATGAATTACTTAAGGAGTGCGTGCGGAGTTACATGGAGGGATAGACAGACTAATGAGGAAGTAAGAAGGAGGTGTGGTGTGGAGGTAGATGTGCTGGAAAGTGTGAAAAGGAACAACTTGAGATGGTTCGGCCATATGGAAACGTATGGAAAGCGAGAGAATGACTAAGAGGGTGTACGAGAGCGAGGTGGAGGGACAGAGGGGGAGAGGTAGACCGAATATGAGGTGGAAGGATGGAGTGAGGAACTACATGAACGAAGGCGGTGCTGGTTGGGGGGAGGGGCGTCGACTGACTGGGGACAGAGGTGCATGGGGGTGGTTCGTTCGTGGCCACCCCTTCGGGGATCACGGCGTCAGGCAATAGATAGATAGATAGGATCGTGGTAATAATATTGACTCGTTTGTCTATCTATCTATCTATTGCTCGACACCTTACTCCCCTTAACCTAAAAAGTGCGCATGGGGGTAATTGGAAACGTCCCCCTGTGCTGACGTATTTGAGGTGTTTCCGTCACTAAAATATTCATTGTACCATTAATAGCATTAATACTTATCCATATGCGCCTATTATGGGTTGATTATAAAGGTATTAACCTGAAACAACAATAAAACGAGTGAAAACAGCGTTTGGATGGTCAAAATCGGAGATATAGCCCGCGAGTTGTATAATGTATGGGGGAGGCAAGCTGCTTTCCCGCCAATTTCCCCCAAGGCCACTGAGACACAGTCGATCGATACTCTCTCTCTCTCTCTTGCACTCGCTTGCCATCAGTGATGACAACACCCTGCTTGCAACTCGCTAATGTTAGCACAAAAATATACCTCAGAATAAGGGAATAACAGGGAAAATAGGTGATAACTGAAGGAGAGGAGGAAAGTGGGGAAGGAGGGGAGGTAGAGGACTGAGATTTTGCATGGCCCAGGGGCCAAAAAAAAAAAAAAAATTGTTTTTGTTTTCGATGTCAAAAGTTGATTTTTGTTTTCACTCACTCTTAAGAGTCTCCCCGCAGTCCGCCGGGGGAACTCTTAAGAGTCTCCCCACAGTTCCCGGGTTAATGAGGGTGGCCATACACAGAAGGCCCCAAAGTGGACCTATCCCCTGTAAGAGGGACAACCCATGCCAGTTTACTGAAGGACTTGCAGGATTGACCACTCAATTTAGGACCCGTCTGACCCCGAGGCCCTCTATGTATCTTTTTAGCACTATTTGTCTACAGTGGTGTTCGGCTAGGCCATCCATTAACCTGCTTAACCCTTATGTAACCAGTACATACATACATACATACATACATACAAGTATAAAGACCGTTTTGTCCACAGATAATGTGGTTACAGTCTCACGTCCTAAATGGCAGCTTTCCAGGCGGCCTTGTCAAGGGCTGCCTCTGTTGTCAAGTTCTTTCTTTTGAGATCGGACCGGAGTAACCGAGCCCACGTCATTCTAGGATCTAGGTCCACCCCTACGTGCAGTTCCCCCTGCGTTCACAGTCCAGCATTTTTTCACCAAGTTTTGATCATCCATTCTCTCCACATGTCCAAACCAACGAAGTTGGCTCGTGCGCATCACTTCACTGACACTCATAATACTCAGACACCTTCTCAATTCCTTGCTCGATACTCTGTCCCTAAGAATAACCTCAAACATCCATCTCACCATTCTCTTCTCATTCCGTTCCATTCTATTGATATCCTCCGCTTTAACCGGCCACGTCTCCGAGGCATAGGTCAGAGCGCTCCTAACACACGAGGTATACACCTTCCCTTTAACCCCTACTGTACCATAGGGTACTACCATAAGAGTCCTCCCCAGTCCCAAGCAATGTGGCCAAAATGGCAAGATAAAACAACCTCCCACCTCAAAAGATGGAGGAATACTGTCTCTCCCAGCCTGTAGAGACTTGGATAAAAGTTGAGAAGTGTTGCCAAGGTCTAGAGCAGTGCTCAAACGTCGTGGTACCAGGCACTGCCTGATACTGGCAGTTACAAGGATCGTATAGTAGATGAAGTCAAATGTAAAATATGTCCCTGGTACTGTAAGGGTTAAGACCTAAGGCGATCAACTTTAATAATCAGTATAAATCTTGATCAAACCTTAAGGCCATTAGTAAGATTTTGGATGGTCTTGATAACCCGCTTCTGGCCATCAATATTCGAAACAACATGAAGATAGATGCAAAATAAATATGGCCAAAACTAAAGAGACCTTAAGAAATAATGGAAGTATGGAAGCAACTAAGAGATGGCTTGGTACAGGGAAAAGTCAATGGTTCGTCTAAGAAACCCAAATGGTAAAGTAACTAACAACAAAGATCAAATAGTCAGAGTAGATGAAAAAACATTATACTAAGCTATGTAGCATTGAGGACAGACCCGAACCCATTATTGAGGACCATGCAAACATTCATGTACCATAACATAACATTAATACATTTCTAGCACCAGGCAACAAAGGCCATATGGCACTAAAGCAGGAAACGGATAGAGTTAGAAGGAAAGGAAGTTAAATATCGTTAAGGAGTCTGAGAGAGGAAAGGAAAGCCATTATGTGGTCAACGGAAAAGAAAGGGGACTCTGAGAGGAGATCGGCAAGACAAGGACGACGACCAAGGGAAAATAGAAAGGGAAAAGAACGGCGATGGGCCGAAGAAAAGAGAGGACAGTCAAGGAAAATGTGAGAAATAGAAACCTGAACACCACACCAGGAGCAAAGAGGTGGAGGCGAGCGGGACATGAGGAAGGAGTGGGTAAGTCTGGTATGGCATAGCCGAAGCCGGGCCAACGCAGTCTCCCAACGGCGAACACGGTGAGAGGGGTCAGCCCAGGCAGAAACGGAGGCCTTAACAGTGCGGAGCTTATTAGAGGAAACAGAAGACCACATTGTTTGCCAGCGAGACAGGAGGAAGGCAGAGATAGCTGGATAATAGTCAGAGGCGGGAATAGAGAGAGAAGTTGATCGGACCGCCACAGCGTCGCGAGCGAGAACATCAACCTGCTCATTTCCACAGACACCAACATGGCTCGGCACCCAACAAAATTGGACAACCTTTTTCCGAGCAGAGAGACTGACAAGCCAATCGTGGATGGCAAGAACCAACGGATGGACAGCAGGGAAAGACTGCAAGAGAAGAAGGGCACTGTAAGAGTCAGAAAAAAGAGTAAAGGAGGAAGAAGGAAAGAAGCACATGAGACGGACGGCAAAGAAGATAGCGTAAAGTTCGGCAGTCAGAACACCAGCTGGAGAAGGGAGAGAATACTGATAAGAACGAGAAGGAAAAAGGATGGCAAACCCGACGCCAGAAGACGAACGGGAGCCATCAGTCTAAACCGAGGTAGAAGAAGAATGCTGTGTAAGGTGGACAAGGAAACGAGAACAAAGAACTGAGGGCAGGGTAGAGGACTTAGAACAAGGAAAAATAGAGGGACACAAGGAAATACGAGGAAGGAGCCAAGGAGGACACTTACTGAGCCGGAGCGGAAGAACATGGAAGGGGGAAAACGAAGAATGAGAAAGTAAGGAATCCATACGAGAAAGGAAAGGGGGCCGAAGGCGAGAATGAGACGGAACAGGAACAGTAGGAAGAAGAGAGGTCTGCAAGGAAGGAAACTGAAGTGACCGGGCGTAGTGCCGGAGAGAGAGAAGGGCCCGACGTCGGTACAAAGAAGGGACGCCGGATTCAGCATAGAGGCTTTCAACAGGGGAAGAGCGAAAAGCACCCAAGGCAAGACGTAAACCGAAATGGTGAACAGAGTCAAGTTTACGGAGGCCTGCGTCGGAGGCTGATGAGTAAACCTGACAACCATAATTGAGTTTAGAAAGAACAAGGGCAACATGAAGGCGAAGAAGGAGAGCAGGGTCCGCACCCCAAGTGAGTTGGGACAGGGTCTGGAGGAGACGAAGACGGTGCAAAGCAGCAACCTTAACAGAAGAAACATGAGCTGCCCAGTTAAGACGGGAATCAAAGACAAGACCCAAGAAGGTAGTCGAAGAGCGATAAGGTAAAACGGAACCATACAGTTCAAGGGAAGGACGCGGGATAACGTGGCGACGAGTGAAAGGCATAGCACAAGATTTAGTCGTAGAAAAACGAAACCTGTGAGCAGTGGCCCATGACGAGGCAGCCACAATCGCTGATTGGATAAGGGAGCGTAACGCAACAATATACGAACCAGCCGCATAGATCGCAAAGTCGTCGACAGATAAGGAGGACCTGACCATAGCCGGAAGGGAAGAGATAATGCCATTAATGGCTATGAGAAAGAGGATAGTACTTAAAACGGAACCCTGAGGTACAGCTTCTATCTGAGGGAATAACCGAGAAAACGAGGAATTCACCCGGACACGAAAAGCACGAGAAGAAAGGAAATTACGGATAAAGACGCCCATATTACCACGGACATGAAAAGAACGGAGTTGGCATAAAATATGATGTTTCCATGCGGAGTCATACGCCTTCTCGAGATCGAAGAAAACAGCAAGAACTGACTCATGGCGAGCAAAAGCAGACCGAACGTAGGTCTCCAAACTAAGTAAAGGGTCGATAGCGGACCGAGCACGCCGAAAACCAAACTGGGTCGAAGACAAAAGCTGACGTGACTCGAGAAGCCACATCAGGCGGACATTAACCATCCGTTCAAACAGCTTGCATAAACAACTCGTCAAGACAATAGGGCTTGGGGCGAGAAACCCGACTTTCCAGGCTTAAGAAAAGGAATAGTAAGAGCAGAACTCCATGCAGGAGGGAAAACACCAGACGACCAAACCTTATTAAAAATAGCCAATAAAAATACCAAAGCCTCAGTGGAAAGATGCTTAAGCATTAAATTATGGACGCCATCAAGACCCTCAGAAGTAGCCTTACAGGCACGAAGAGCGGAGAGCAACTCACGGGAAGAAAACGGGGCGTTGTACGACTCTGCCGAAGACAGAGTGAAAACAACTGGAGAAGTCTCTGCGACGGCTTTAAGTGAATGAAATTCCGGGGGGAGATGAGAGCCACTACTGACCGAGCTAAAGTAAAGACCCAAACGATCGGCGACTGCCACCGAGTCAGCAACAGACTCCCCATCAACATGAAGCACAGGAGAATGAGGAGGTAAACGCTTGCCCGAAATCTTGCGAATGCGCTTCCAGACGGACTGAACAGGAGTAAAGGACGTAATGGAGGAAACGTAGGACACCCAACTCTGACGTTTAGCAGACCTGACTGTGCGACGGAGGAAGGCAGACGCCTGACAAAAAAGTATAAAAGAACGATCATGAGCGGGAGTAAAACATTTACGACGAAAGCTCTTCCAAGAAGCCCGTTTGACGCGGAGAGCCTTGGAGCAGTTCGGGGACCACCAAGGAACACATTTAGACATAAAAGGACGGGAAGTCCGAGGAATAGAGACTAAGGCAGCACTCAAAACTGTGACTAGAAAAAAGGCTAGTAAATCATGTACAGATGAAAAATCAGACGGAGGTAAGGAAGGGATAGATAGTGAAGCAAAAGTAGACCAGTCCACACGCTGGAAGCACCAACGAGGAGGACCAAGGGCAGGAGAATAGGAGGTAGGAGAGAGCAGAACAGGGAAATGGTCGCTATAGAGAGAATCCTCCAAAACAGACCAATGAAAAAGAAGAGACAGGGAAGGGGAACACAAAGAAAGATCAAGACAAGAAAAAGAACGTGTTCTAGCATCAAAATGAGTCAGGGAACCAGTATTAAGGAGAAAGAGGTTATTACTAGTAATGAAAGACTCTAATGCACGACCACGTGAGGTAATGACAGAATCACCCCACAGGGGGTGCCTACAATTATAATCACCAAGCAATAAAAACGGAGGAGGCAGCCAAGCTAAAAACATTGTAAAAGAGCCAAAATCGACGGAAACAGAAGGAGAGAAATAAAGAGAAACAACCGTAATCCATCGACCAATAAAAACCCTAACAAAGGTGCAAGGGAGAGAAGTAGGGCAGGAAAACTCTTCATAAGGAACAGAGTGGTGAAGGAGAATACAAGTGTCGGAAAGAGAATGAGGAGAACTGATAAAACGGTAGCCGGGAACAGGAATCGGAGGAGAAAGAAGACGAGTTTCCTGGAGACAGACAACCTTAGGGGAATGGGAAGAGAGCAAAAAACGCAAATCGTCTCTCTGAAGAGAAAAACTGCGAAGGTTCCATTGCAAAATGGACATACTAAAAACACTAAAAAGAAAGTACGAGAAAATAAGCTGTAAAAGAGAGAATAAAAACGATGTATACAAACACATATCAGAGAGGCGGAACAAAAACACGCCGAACTAAAGAGGAACAAGGGAGGAAAAAGAAAAAAAAACAAAAAACAAAAAGAGAAGAAAGGAACGGAAAAATCGAAGAAAACAAAGAAAGGACAAAAAAGAGAAAACATCAACAAAAGTAACACACAAGTAGGAAGAAAACAGATACACTATATACAACACAGACACACAAAATACAGCAAACAGCGGGAAAGACGCATACATACAAGAGGAAAGAAAGAGGGACAAAGAACATGAAAAATAAGAACACACAGACTTATGGACAACGAAGACAAGACTGATGAGGTTAACGGTGAGTAATAATGGAAGGAATGGGGGACGAGGAAGAACAAGGAGGGAAAGAAGATTGATAACCAGGTGGCATAGGGAGGCTTAATAGGGAAGGAGAAGAAGAGATAGGAGGGCTAGAGGGAGAGGGAGGAAGGAGAGAGGAGGGAGGAAGGGGAGAGGAGGGAGGGGGAAGGACGGGAGGATGAGGGTCGGGAGGATGAGGAACGGGAAGGAGAGGCCCGGGAGGGGGAAGGCCAGAGGAGGGAGGGAGAGTGGTAGGGGAAGGCGGGAGAGGGGTAGGGGGGAGCGTAGAAGGGATGGGATGAACGTCGGCAGAGACAGAAATAGGCGGCGGATGAGAAGAAAGAATATACTCCTCAATCTCGGGCAAAGATTCAAAGGATAAGTCTAAGGAATCGGGGGGGGGGGGGGGGTTGGACACAGGACGAAGAAAGAGGAGAAGGGGGAGGGGGGGAAGGAGGGAGCTTTTTCTTCTTCCCACTGGGACTCGGGCTCCGCACACTGTGGAGGCGGTCCCTGCGTTTAGAAGAGGAGGCGGGAGAGGAAGAAAGGGAGGAACGGGGAAAATGTTTCGAAACTAGTTTGGTAGAGGAGGCAGGAAGCTGGGAGGGAATCTTGGAACTACGAGACGAGGACGGAGGAAGAGAACGAGGAGGAGGCACCGGACGAGAACGCTGGCGGATGGGGCGTTGAGACAAACCGGAAGAAGTGGAGCGAGGAAGAGTAGTGGAAGGAGGGGGGGCGGAAGTAGGAGTAGAAGAGGTAAGAACAGAAAAAGAGTTAGATAAAGGGAGAGAACACGATGAGACAGCCAAGGGGATGGGGGAGACAGAAGAAACTGAAGGAGGAGAGGAAGAAGGATGAGAAGAAGGGACAGACGACGGAACCGGAGAAGTAGAGGGAGAGGAGGACGAGGATGATGGAGGTGCAACGGGGGGGGGAGCGGAAGAAGTGGAGGAGACGGGAGGGGGAGATAGAACAGTTGAAAACGGATGAGGGGAGAAGCCCAGGCGGCGAGCTGCCTGACGAGCCGTAGAATGAATAAGGCCGTGCAATGTCTTAAGGATCATAACTTCAGACTCGAATTTGAAAACGGGACAATCTCGGGAATCAGCAGAATGGGAGCCCTGACAGTTTAGGCAGCATCGTATCGGAGACCGGCAGTCACCGACGAGATGGCCAGATTGTGCACAGCGTGGGCACCTAGGGCAGTCGGGAGCGGAAGAGCGACAGTACTTAACAGGATGCCCAAAGCGCCAGCAACATCGACACTGCTGAGGACGAGGTAGGGACTCAGTGACGGGCAGGCGAGTACCGCCGACAATAACGTGAGAAGGGAGAGACCGATCATCGAACGTGATTTTGGCGATATTGGCAGGATGGCGGCGATTGGTGCGAGGTGGGATGGTGTAGCAGACAAGACTAACCACAACATGGTCTTGAGCAACAACAATAGACTTAATAAGGTCGGCACAGTCTGCGAACTGCCGACCACCAAGACGGATGGAAGGAGGGATCAGGACGGTACCCGTACAAGAGTTCAGTCTTTGGTCTTTAAGGGCTGGGATGGAAGTTCCGGAAAAAGTCGACAATGGTTGACATAGCAGCAGCCTGACGTTCATTCTGGACCGTAACGAGACGGCAGTCATCATGGTGGGAGTGGAAGGTGACATCCCTGCCCACCTGCTGAAGGAGACACAGGTGGAACAGGAGGTCATCTCCGGCGAGAGGAGCTGAGGCGGGGACTGAGAAGAACTTAATAAAGTCAGCAGGGGCAAAGAGTGAGGATAAAGGGAGAACAGAAGAACGAGGGCGGGGAGCGGAAGTAACGGGAGGAGAAGGAAAAGAAGAAGAATGTGGAACGGGTGGGAGATACGGTTCGAAAGTGACTACACGAGAGGAAGGGGAAGAAACCGAGGAAGTGGAGGAGGACGGGGGAAGAAAAGTGGAAGAGGAAGCAGAGGAGAGAGCGAACGGACGAATGGAAGAGGCCCGATCAGGTAGAACGGAGTGGGACACGGAAGAGGACAAAGGGGCAGGAACTGAGTGAGCGGCTAGGGAGGAAGCGAACGTAGAGGAGGTAGACGTGCCAAGAGAACTCGACACGACTAGGCTCGGAACTGTATGAGGAGCAGAGGTCGAATGGACGGTCACAGACAGTGCATGGGTCGGTAAAGGACCCGGTATAGTGGTAGGCAAAGAACTACCACCAACCGAGGAGAGGACGGGCAAGGAAGGAGAGACAAACACATCAGCCATGTCATCGCCAGCGCCGGTGATCGAAGATCCCATTCATGTACCAGTAACTGCGGTAACAATAGGAGAAGTTAGGACAGCTTTAACGGGTGTATGGTAGGTTTTTCTGGCTTCACTTCTCCCTCATATTTAGCCCCATTAGTTTTGAGATTATATGATGTTCGGCCCATTAGTAATGGCGATTTTATGTCCTTTCGACCAATATTTTTGTCAATACTAAGGCATTTCGTGCCATTTAGGTGTCGACTATTTCCTGGTGAGCGATAGGCCGGGACACTTTTCTAACGACAAATTTACAAATTTATCTAGAAAGGGGAGCTTGGAGATATTTTGTTTTAAGCTTGATGGGAGTCTAGGGAGGAAACTATGAAAATAATTAATATATAGTTAGATCGACCAAAAATTAAACCCTTCCCCCTTATGAGATGCAAAGACAATCTTACTATTCACCAAATCAAAGATGCAGGCGATGTTGCAATTAATAAATTAGCCAAACTATACATAGAATGCTTGCAATATCGAAAGGCTCCGAAAGTCTGGGACAAAAAAAATGTGTTTAGACCTGAAAAACTATCGACCAATTAGTTTACTTTCTGGTTTGCATAAACCTTTAACAAAAACATCACGAACCGAATAGCCTGGAAACAAGATTAATAACAGTCAAGAGAACAAGCAGGATTCCGAAGTGGGTGGGCACATTTATAAATAGTGATTTTACGTCAAAGCTCATCATGACATAGCTGTTAGGTAGCTTCATATGCCTAAATTCTTAAATTATCTTAATAATCAACACCAGAATATAGAATTCACGTATGAAATTGAAAAGGACAATTCTTTGCCTTTCTTAGATATCTTGCTCACCAAATCTAGTCAAGGAATAATAACTGATGTTTACCGTAAGCCCACTAATTCGAATTTAGGACTTAGCTGGTTTAGTTTCTGCGAGACAATATATAAAGTAAACTCCATCAAAACTATTTTAAATAGATCATACAACATTTGTTCTATGTATACTCTTCTAGACGTAGTGTTCAAAACACTTGCTAATTATTTTCAAAGTAATAGCTACTGCTTGAATTTGTAC
Organism: Paralithodes platypus; assembly: GCA_032716605.1. Lineage (NCBI taxonomy): Eukaryota > Metazoa > Arthropoda > Malacostraca > Decapoda > Lithodidae > Paralithodes > Paralithodes platypus. The sequence goes on along the minus strand of CM064564.1, from coordinate 23,384,291 downwards.
AGTAAAATCCTGAAGTTTTTTCTTTCCTCTAAATTCTTAATTAAACCTAATATGTATAACGTTCCTAAACTAAACAAATATATATATATATATATCTATATAAATGCCATTTTACGGTAAACATAGTAATGGACTTAGAAAACAGATGAACAAGACTGTGTACTGGCTTCCCTGGGATTGATTTTCGGATCATTGTTAATTAATTTAAAGTAAAAACAAACTTAAAAATTAAAGATGCTCTTCCTAACTCCATATGTTCGAACATCGTATATCAATGTGATTGTCCTCACTGCCCTGTGAGGCATGTTGGATGTTCTTCACGATCATTCCAGTGTAAGGTGTTCGAACATATGGGTAAGAGTATCAGAACAGGTCAAGTATATACATACAGTATAAATATATATATATATATATATATATATATATATATATATATATATATATATATATATACACGGTATATATATATATATATATATATATATATATATATATATATATATATATATATATATATTGTTACGTATCTTGATCCTCAAGTGGTTAAGTTGATGAATCTAGATAGCACAGAGATATATATTAAGGTATCAGTCAGCTGAAGGCAAAACAAAAGTAAAATCTAATAAAATTATTTTCTGTTGTTGCTTCCTTTCCTTTTGGATCTTAGGACTTGGTATCCTTTATTGACTGATACTCTTTACTTATGAAAAAATACTGAAACTAATTAAAGTCATGTAGTATTTATAAAGAATTATATTTAACCGAAGCTTAGTAGGCTATGGTTATGAACCGAATAAGTTATATCTAAAGAAGGACTATTAATTCTATAAAAAGTCTTGAAAGATAAATAATGAGGTAAGAATATTTCTGTTTCTTACCCTTATTGAAATGAATAGCTAGTTTTCTTATATGTCCTTTTATTTATATTTAATGTAGTTATTATTCTTGGTTCTTGTCTTACGTTAATAGTATTATATTATTATTATCATCAGGATTAATATCAAAGTCACATAAAAAGTTAGATATATAATTAATAATTAGTTAAATGTATTTCTTAACCACGTAACATTGAGGTTTGATTATGAGTAAATTAAGTTACAGGATCGCTTCATAGATTCGATTCAGGTCTCACTCAAATAATATGAAAAGCAAAAATAATATTTTGAAGCTAAAATAATTTTCTTCAGCTTAGGAAATCACTAGAAGTAACATTAAAACAGCCATGTTAGTCTAAGGCGATATTACTTATAAGAGACAATAGCATCACCGTACTAAGCACCGTTAAGCAATGTAAGCTTAATTAAAAGAAAATGAAAGAACTCGTAAGTATTAATATAAAACAATAGTATTACTTTTATCATAACCCAATTACTTAAAGAGTTGCTTTAGTCCACAAGTCAGTCAACTAAAATAGTTAAGTACATAATAGTAGCGTTAACGTTAATTCCCAATCAAATAGTAAGTACATAATAGTAGCGTTAACGTTAATTCCCAATCAAATAGTTAAGTACATAATAGTAGCGTTAACAATAATTCCCAATCACATATCTCACTAACCAACATAATGTAAGTTTTTACACCGAACACACTTAACACACACTTATATAATCTGACTGACAGTCACAATCCCATTATAATACTTCACCCCGTCTTCCTCCAGCTGCAAGTTCACCTTCCCAACTCCAAATGAGACTGATTTGAATGCCCACTACTCGGGTCTTATATACTAAACAATGATGGTGTAGGAACGAATCAGGAGGCGGGTGATGGTGCGCGCCCCAATTACAGCTCCTCTAGTTACGTAAGAGGTGCGTGGTCCAATGGAGTCTCCTGGCGTCGATCATATGTCATAGCGTCGGGTCATCTAAGTAGTTTGCAGGGTCCCCTATGATGCACGCAGGTGTGAAGGCTTGTTTGCTGGTATGCGGACGAGCTGGTTTCCCCCTCGCTGGTCTGCTTCGCCGCCTGGGTAGTTTGGCACTCCTTCAACTCTTAATTCTAACTCTTAAATTAGCATACAGGGCTCCGTATGTCAGACCTCCCCCCTAGAAAAGAGTTTAAGGAGTATAGTACATAATATTAAACATAATACATAAATAGATTCACCACCAGATTGGCAACAGCAAGATTATAATGAGGATATAATAAGGATATCACCCAAAGTAGGCAACGTCTCCAGGTACCATATCAGAACATAGCCGGAACGTAGCTTGAGTGCTATTCGAACTGCAAGGCATCTCACAGCTGAAGGCTTGAAAGCGCACTACTAAAGCATGATATTTACCTCGCTACAAGGGAGAGCTAATTGCCAAAATCCTCTCATTAAATTAATCTTACTGCTGTAGGAGGCCAACCTGGTAAATGCAATCTTTGATCCGTGGCAGTGGGTAGGTATCGTTCTTTGTGACAGCATTAACTTGCCTATAGTCCATACATAACCTATGGCTGCCGTCTGGCTTTGTCACAAGTATGACCGGACTACTCCACTGGCTTAAGGCCCTTGTGATCAGCTGGTTTGAAAACATGACCTGCAGTATACTCTTGCGTTGTGGTGAGACATGGTAGGGGGATAGTTTAATGGGAGTTGCATCCCCTACGTCGATGTCGTGCAAGGCCAAAGAAGTGAGCCCTGGAGTATCACGGAACACACTGGGAGACTGAGATAAAACAGAGATTAGTTGGTTCGCTTGATCAGAGGGAAGATGACATAGTTTAGATGGTACTTCCCCCCAAGCTACTGAATTATACTGAAAGTTGGATAGGCTACATGACAAGTCAAAGTCTGCATGGATACCTTCAGGCTCTGGAACAGTCTGTTGCGGGTCAGTAAGAGAACTGAAGACTTCGTCCGCACCAGGCTGTCCACAGGTCCTGACATTCACTGCCACAGTGGGAGAATCTGGAAGAGAGGAATTAGGGGACCTATGGTAGGGTTTCAACATATTTATATGGAATACTTGCGTGGGCTTTCTCCTGTCTTGGGTAGTTACTAGATAATCGGTAATGCTCACCCTCTGAATGATCTTATATGGGCCCCTGAACTTGACAGATAAAGCTTGGCCAAAAAGGGGGAGCAGGACCAAAACCTCATCACCGGGCTGAAACTCCCTCTCACGGGCTTTTCTGTCATACCAGTTCTTCATGGAGCTTTTAGCCACTGTCAAGTTTTGAGCTGCAAACTCACATGAGGATCTCAGCCGGGTTTTGACATCTGAAACATACTTGAGGAGGTTTTGGTTCCCCTCCTGGCCAACTAGGCTATCCTGCAATAGTTGCAAAGGACCTCTTACCTGGTGACCGAAAACTAGCTCATTAGGGGAAAAACCCAGGGATTCAGTTGGAACCTCACGAGTAGCAAATAAAAAAAAAGGTACCCTCTTATCCCACTCAACTCCAGTCTCTGTACAATATTTACGCAACATTCCTTTTAATGTCTGATGATACCGTTCGAGAACCCCTTGACTCTCTGGGTGGTAGGTGCTAGACTTAACATGCTGGATACCCAACTCCTTCAGGGACTGCTGGTAAAATTAGTTCCTTGATCACTTTGCACCTCATGGGGGAAACCCATTCTGGTGAAGAATTTGAGCAGTTCCTTGATGACAGTTGGAGCAGAGGTAGTCCTTAAGGGTATAGCCTCTGGGTAGCGAGTTGCAATGTCCATAATAGTTAATAAATAAATGTTACCTTGGGAAGTCTTAGGCAATGGGCCTACAATGTCCACTACCACCCGAGAAAAAGGATTCTCGAAGACGGGCAAGGGCACCAGAGGATGTACAGGCACCTTCTGATTGGGTTTTCCTGTCATCTGGCAAGTGTGACACACTCTACAAAACTCCACTACATCTGCACGCATTCCTGGCCAGTAAAAGTGGGCTCTGATTCTGTCTAGAGTTTTTCTCACACCTAGGTGTCCTGCCAATGGTATACAATGTGCCATTTCCAAGATATCTCTACGACAAGGTTTGGGGACTACTACTTGATGGACGTCCCAGGCCCCGTCATCGATTGGTCTGTGTGGCTGTCTCCATCTACACCACAATACTCCTCCTTTGAGGTAGAAACATTCACCACCCTCCTTCTCACATTCCTCTTCACTCACGGCCCTGGCAGCTAACTCCTTGGATTCACTATCATCTCTCTGTAGCTCTACCAGGCCACTAGGACAATTTGGAGGGGTTTCATGGTCATCGTTAGGGTCAAGATGAGCCATAAAGGTGTCAGATAAATCCACCTCAGTCACATCATCAGGCACAGTTGGAGCGTCATTCACACTCTCATCATCCCTTTCATCAATTCTTACATTCGGTACTTTTCTGTCTGAGGGAACTGCTACTTGAGACATTGAACGTGTGACAGCGCACACAGGGAAAACTGTTGGCATCTCCTCTTCGAGCTCACCGGTTAGTGGCTCGTTAACAGGGGAAAGTGACAAAATGGGGTCTGGTCGGACCTTCTCACCTGCTACATCATTCCCCAAAAGGAGTGTTACCCTAGGCACAGGGATATCTTGGGACCTACACAAAGCTATGGTGGCCTCACCCTGTAGTAACACATTCAATTTCGCCTTTTACCAAGTATGCATAAAATTGGCCTCCAGCACCTATCATTACAACTGGTTCGCCAGGTGGGCACTCAGTGTAAGGATTCACCATGAGGGTGCTAGTAGAACCTGTGTCTCTCATAATTTTTACCTCATGCATACAACCATTTAATCTCACGTTGCCAGATGAAATAAAGGGACGGTAACTGTCCTGCACTGATGGTGAAATTATTATTGGCTTAACCCTAGTGGGTTGCACCACACATGCTACTACACCCCTGTCTAGATGGTTTACGTTAGCTGTTAGGTACTCCTTCTGTCGGGAGTCCTGTATTAAAGGAACTTTTGAGATATGGCGGCAACTGTCTGCCCCGATCTCTCGGTTTTTCTCCTTGGCCCAGCACTGATAAGCTAGGTGGCCTCTCATGCCACAAAAAGTACATACTTTAGGGGATACGGGAACGTTCCCTCTTTGAGCATTACTATTACTTTGGGTCCCACCTCTGTTACCATTGCCCTGAGTCGCATTTTTAGTTGGGGGAACAATTCTATTTTGGCTAGCTGGGGAAGACGTTACAGGCTTGTGACTGGGTCTGTCAGATTTGTGATTGAGATACTTAAAATTAGAACTAGAATTATCGTAGGGCTTCTTTCCACGAAATTTGTTGTTGAGCACGTATGTGTCAGCCATGTCAGCGGCGTCGGCAAGACAATCTACCTTTTTCCCCCTCAAATGATATGCTACAGAAGAATAAATTTTCCATAGGAAATTTTCTAACAGGACCAACTCCTTCAGATCGTTGTAGCATGTAACTTTCTTACTCTTGACCCAATGATTGAAAGTTTTAGTCATGGTCCTGGCAAATACCTTATGGGTTTCTTCTACTTTTTTTCTGATTTTTACGGAAAGATTGCCTGTAAGCCTCAGGCTGCAATTGATAGGTTTTTAGGATAGCTTCTTTGAGATTGTCATAATCCTGCCTAACCTCTGCTACTTCTGACAAATACGTGGCTCGAGCCTGCCCTGTCAAAACGGTTTGTAACATAAAAGGCCATTGATCTCTTCTCCACTTCATACCTCCAGCAACTTCCTCAAACAAAACAAAGAAATCCTGCACAGTATCCTCAGTGAAAGGTGGAATGACACTGGTCATAGTCAATCCCAGAGGGGGAGCAATTAAGGGAGCATTTGTATTGACATTTAGTTGAGCCGTACGATATTGTATATTCCATTGTTCGTGGTTGCTCTGCCAGGTGGCAATTGTTCATCAAGTTGGCTAGGTTTACTCGAGATCCCACCAACTGCTCCGTCACCCTCCTTGCCTTCTACAGGGAACAGGTGGGTTTTTATGGTCTGAGCCACCTCTACTTTGGACATGTTTGAGACAGTTAACTGGAGATGCGAGGCAAGCACTTTCAGTTCGGATTTTGACAGACAGTCAATATCAGGGGCTGTGGGTTCTGATTCTATGAAAACTCGAGCATCTTCGTCATTAATTAGATGAGGCATGATTAATATTTGATTTTTAAGTAGTGAAACGGTAATGAAACTGAATGAAACTGTATGAAACGAATCCTGGCAAGGTCGCCACTCTTCTGTTACGTATCTTGATCCTCAAGTGGTTAACTTGATGAATCTAGGTAGCACAGAGATATATATTAAGGTATCAGTCAGCTGAAGGCAAAACAAAAGTAAAATCTAATAAAATTATTTCCTGTTGTTGCTTCCTTTCCTTTTGGATCTTAGGACTTGGTATCCTTTATTGACTGATACTCTTTACTTATGAAAAAATACTGAAACTAATTAAAGTCATGTAGTATTTAAAAATAATAATTATTTAACCGAAGCTTAGTAGGCTATGATTATGAACCTAATAAGTTATATCTAAAGAAGGACTATTAATTCTATAAAAAGTCTTGAAAGATAAATAATGAGGTAAGAATATTTCTGTCTCTTACCCTTATTGAAATGAATAGCTAGTTTTCTTATATGTCCTTTTATTTATATTTAATGTAATTATTATTCTTGGTTCTTGTCTTACGTTAATAGTATTATATTATTATTATTATCAGGATTAATATCAAAGTCACATAAAAAGTTAGATATATATATTTAATAATTAGTTAAATGTATTTCTTAACCACGTAACATTAAGGTTTGATTATGAGTAAATTAAGTTACAGGATCGCTTGATAGATTCGATTCAGGTCTCACTCAAATAATATGAAAAGCAAAAATAATATTTTGAAGACTACCTTACATTGTTCGATTAGATTTTCACACCAACCCATGATGCAATCAGTTTAGAACTCATGTAACAGGGCCTTGGCATACCTATCTTCTTTCTCTTACTATTATTTCTGATTGGGACAGAGAAAACGTTCTTGCTTTCAATGCCCGCAAAACTCAAAGTAACATTAAAACAGCCATGTTAGTCTAAGGCGATATTACCATCTGTCTACTCGTCCAGAGGACTATCACTTATTCTTCAACATCCTGCATATTGCTAAAACTGCTTTCCAGAAGCTGGGTGTGCTCAGCCGCCTTTGGGGCTTCTTTACCTCCACACACTTTCTTGGCACAGTGCATCTATGCATTGAGTGGGATTACTTTTATCACGCTGCATTGTTGCAGATCTCTTGGTAGCGTTAACGTTAATTCCCAATCAAATAGTTAAGTACATAATAGTAGCGTTAACGTTAATTCCCAATCAAATAGTTAAGTACATAATAGTAGCGTTAACGTTAATTCCCAATCACATATCTCACTAACAGAGTCCCATCGCCATCCACCACCAAAACCTCTTAAGAGTCTCCTCTCAGTTCCCGGTTAATATGAGACTGACAGTCACAATCCCATTATAATACTTCACCCCGTCTTCCTCCAGCTGCAAGTTCACCTTCCCAACTCCAAATGAGACTGATTTGAATGCCCACTACTCGGGTCTTATATACTAAACAATGATGGTGTAGGAACGAATCAGGAGGCCCACCCTCTCTCCCTCCTTCCCTCTCTACTTCCTCCCTCCCTCCCTCCTCCTGGCGTCGATCATACCCTCTCTACTTCCCTTCCCTCCCTCCCTCTCTCCGTCCTTCCCTCTCTACTTCCTTCCCTCCCTCCCTCCCACCCTCTCTCCCTCCTTCCCTCTCTACTTCCTTCCCTCCCTCCCTCTCTCCCTCCTTCCCTCTCTACTTCCTTCCCCTCCTCCCACCCTCTCTCCCCCCTACCCTCTCTTCGTCCTTCCCTCCCTCCCTCCCCCCTTCCTTCCTCCCTCCCTTCCTCTCCCTCCTCCCACCCTCTCCCCTCCTTCCCTCTCTACTTCCTTCCCTCCCTCCCTCCCACCCTCTCTCCCTCCTTTAGTTTGCAGGGTCCCCTATGACGCACGCAGGTGTGAAGGCTTGTTCTACTTCCTTCCCTCCCTCCCTCCCACCCTCTCTCCCTCCTTCCCTCTCTACTCCTTCCCTCCCTCCCTCCCACCCTCTCCTCTCCCTCCTTCCCTCTCTACTCTTAAATTAACATTCCCTCCCTCCCTCCCACCTCTCTCCCTCCTTCCCTCTCTACTTCCTTCCCTCCCCCCTCCCACCCTCTCTCCCCACCTTCCCTCTCTACTTCCTTCCCTCCCTCCCTCCCACCCTCCCTCCCTCCTTCCCTCTCTACTTCCTTCCCTCCCTGCAGTGAGATTAAAATAATAGGCACAGTTTGCATTATTGAATATTGAAAACTGTGCCTATTATTTTAATCTCACCTGCTCTCCCTCCTTCCCTCTCTACTTCCTTCCCTCCCTCCCCCCCACCCTCTCTCCCCCCCTTCCTCCATACCTCCTTCCCTCCCTCCCTCCCACCCTCTCTCCCTCCTTCCCTCTCTACTTTCTTCCCTCCCCCCCCCCCCCTCTCCCTCCTTCCCTCTCTACTTCCTTCCCTCCCGCCCTCCCACCCTCTCTCCCTCCTTCCCTCTCTACTTCCTTCCCTCCCTCCCTCCCACCCTCTCTCCCTCCTTCCCTCTCTACTTCCTTCCCTCCCTCCCTCCATATATATATATATATATATATATATATATATTCTCCCTCCTTCCCTCTCTACTTCCTTCCCTCCCTCCCTCCCCCCCTCTCTCCCTCCTTCCCTCTCTACTTCCTTCCCTCCCTCCCTCCCACCCTCTCTCCCTCCTTCCCTCTCTACTTCCTTCCCTCCCTCCCTCCCACCCTCTCTCCCTCCTTCCCTCTCTACTTCCTTCCCTCCCTCCCTCCCACCCTCTCTCCCTCCTTCCCTCTCTACTTCCTTCCCTCCCTCCCTCCCACCCTCTCTCCCTCCTTCCCTCTCTACTTCCTTCCCTGATAGCAGAACCCGATCATCTTGTCTATTTATATGGCCACGTCTCGGAGTCCACTCCCTCATCAGGCAAATCTATAAACAACAGATACACACACTTGTGTGAAAACACTAGTATCATAGTGAACAACAATTATTTCATAATACCCGTAAAATGAGCGTAGGATGAAATGGTAAACAATAAGACTGTCTTCCCTTTATCCCTCCCACCCTCTCATATTATGGACTATGAATTCATGACATACCATCACAACATAAATAAAGCATACCCTATTTACTTGTTTCCCTCCCTCTCTGTTGAAGTAATTGACAAAGCTCCTCGCCGTTATAAATACGAAAAAAAACGGATAAATAATAATTAACGATGTCAAAATACCTTCATCCCTCCCTCCCTCCCACCCACCCTCTCTCCCTCCTTGAGGTTGGTTGATTTTGTATTGCCACCTATCGTCTTCTTCATTTTCATTGATGTTAGGGACTCCATAATGGTTTAGTTCCCTCCCTCCGTACCAACACGACCGGAGAACTGAGCAAATATTTCCTCAAGTAGGGGTATATTTTAATCACGGGCATGTTGTCGTATGGCGCTGAATGAAGAATTAGTGTAGTGTTTATGCTCTGACTGACTTTCCCTTGTGTTCAAATATACCTTGAGTTGATGCTTTGTACAACCTATATAGAGTATATTATGTTATATACTGTACATTGATATTTGTAGTCTAAAGAGGTCTGTAGCACTTTCGGAATCATATCTTCGAACTTGAGGATAGTACTGATTGTGTGAGTAGGTTTGGAAATAACTCTTACTTTAATCTGAAGGTATATAAATTTAGGAGTCTATCGAGTTTTTTCTTTAATGAGGACATTGGGAAATGCAATATAGCTCTTCTTACTGCGATGGGTTGTTCATTAGGATGGCTGAGCTGTTGCAATTGTTTGCCAATGTAGGAAGGAGGCAGTGAATTTGGTATTAAATCAATTGACGAAAAAGGGTCTTTCTTAGACATTTGTAAAATGAGTAAAATCGCCTAATAGTAGGCTAGAATAAAGCTATAAAAGACGTCGCTGGTACAGCAGGGTTAAGTTTCGGAAGGTGAATTCAATATTTTACCAATGCTTTGAGTTAAGAATAGGCGAAGAATTGTGGGATATTTTTCTTGACCCCTTTCTCCCTCATGTTTAGCCCCATTGCGTTTGAGATTTTAAGACGTTCACCCTATTAGTTTTTAGCTATTTTACGAACTTTCGCCCCATTTATGTAAATTTTAAGACCTTTCGTGCCCTCCCTTTTCAAGGTAGTGGATTAGTTAGGTGCATGGATTTTGTTAGGCGAGTATAACAAGCCTGTAATTTAGAGAACATTTCTATGTTGACAAATTTTTCTACCGGAAACATGTATGCATTTATCTGAAAAGAGGGTCTAGGAAGTGTAATTTTAAGCTTGATGGAGGTCTAGGGAACACACTAAAAACTCCCCTTAAGGAACGTATACACCCTTTCATCGACCAGGGACCATTAACTGTTCTCTTCTGTCCGTCCGTGTGTTCATCAAGGCGGGTGTTATATATTGTTGGTTAGAGGTTCTCCCCGCAAGAGGTTGGTGATTATGTGGGATCATGTTAAGGGGGCAGTGGCCGGTTTTCTGGACCACTTTCTCCCTCATGATTAGCCCCATTAGTTTTCAGATGTTAATATGTTTGCCCCATTAGTTAGTCAATTTTAAAACCTTTTGCCCATTTCTTCGTCAATATTTAGACCTTTCGTGCGATTTAGGTGTAGATATTTTGATTTTCCTGGCGAACGATAGCGAGCCTGTAATTTAAGAGGAATCGGCCTTCGGCCGGGACATTTTTGTACCAAAATATTTATAAATTTATCTTGAAAGGGGGTCTAAGGGGTGTAACTTTAAGATGGAGGTCTAGGGAACAAAGTAAATACCTCTCCTTAAGGAACGTATAATATATTGTTTGTTAGAGGGTCTCCCCACAAGAGGTTGTTGATTATGTGGGATCATGTTAAGGGGGCAGTGGCCAGTTGTTTGGGCTATTATGTGGGATCATGTTAAGGGGCAGTGGCCAGTTGTTTGGGGCTATTATGTGGGATCATGTTAAGGGGGTAGTGGCCGGTTGTTTGGGGCTATTATGTGGGATCATGTTAAGGGGCAGTGGCCAGTTGTTTGGGCTATTATGTGGGATCATGTTAAGGGGGTAGTGGCCTTTTGTTTTGGGTTATTATGTGGGATCATGTTAAGGGGGTAGTGGCCAGTTGTTTTGGGCTATTAAATCTTGGGATCAGAGTTAAGGGGGCAGTGGCCATTTGTTTGGTCTCATAGTGGGATCATTTTAAGAGGGGGTAGTGTGGCCAGTTGTTGTGGGCTAACTTGCTGCTATTGTGGGATCAATGTTAAGGGGGCAGTTGGCCCAGTTGTTTGGGCTATTATGTGGGATCAAGGGTTAAAGGGGGGGTAGTGGCCAGTTGTGTGGGGATATTATGTGGGATCATGTTAAGGGGGCAGTGGCCAGTTGTTGGGTCTATTATGTGGCTCATGTTAAGGGGTTAGTGGCCGGTTGTTTTAGGCTATTATGTGGGACCATGGTAAGGGGGTAGTGGCCTAGTGGCGGTTGTTTGGGCTCTTATGTGGGATCATGGTAAGGGGGCAGTGGCTGGTTGTTTTTGGGCTCTTTATGTGGGCAATACATGTTTACGGTAGTAGGGCGCCGGTTTTTGGGCTATTTTTGGGGCTATTTGGTGGGATCATGTTAAGGGGGTAGTGGCTGGTTGTTTGGGCAATTATGTGGGATCATGTTAAGGGGTGGTGGCCGGTTGTTTTGGGCTATTATGTGGGATCATGTTAAGGGGGCAGTGGCCAATTGTTTGGGCAATTATGTGGGATCATGTTAAGGGGGTAGTGGCCGGTTGTTTTGGGCTATTATGTGGGATCATGTTAAGGGGGTAGTGGCCGGTTGTTTTGGGCTATTATGTGGGATCATGTTAAGGGGGTAGTGGCCGGTTGTTTTGGGCTATTATGTGGGATCACTGTTGATTATATTCGGGTTAAGTAGTGGCCTTTAGCTATTATGTGGGATCTGTTTCACTCGGTTAGGATTTGGCCGGATATTTAGGCCATTATGTTAAGAGGGGGTAGTGGCCGGTTGTTTTAGGCTATTATGTGGGATCATGTTGAGGGGGCAGTGGCCGGTTGTTTTGGGCTATTTTGTGGAATCATGTTAAGGGGGTAGTGGCCGGTTGTTTTGGGCTATTATGTGAGATCATGTTAAGGGGGTAGTGGCCGGTTGTTTTGGGCTATTATGTGGGATCATGTTAAGGGGGTAGTGGCCGGTTGTTTTGGGCTATTATGTGGGATCATGGTAAAGGGGCAGTGGCCGGTTGTTTTGGTCTATTATGTGGGATCATGTTAAGGGGGTAGTGGCCGGTTGTTTTGGGCTATTATGTGGGGCTGTTTATCAGTGGCCGGTTTTTTTTGGCTCTTATGTGGGAATCATGTTAAGGGGGTAGTGTTGCCGTTGTGGCATGGCTGTTTATGTGGGATCATGGTAAGGGTGTGGTGGCCGGTTGTTTTGGGCTATTATGTGGGATCATGTTAAGGGGGTAGTGGCCGGTTGTTTGGGCTTAGTGGCTATTCAGTGGGGGGGTAATGGGGGCATGGCCGGGCTATTAAGTTCGAGAGAGTGGGGGATAATTGTCCGTTGGGCTATTATGTGGGATCATGTTAAGGGGGCAATGGCCGGTTGTTTTGGGCTATTATGTGGGATCATGTTAAGGGGGTAGTGGCCGGTTGTTTTGGGCTATTATGTGGGATCATGTTGTAGTGGGCCTGTTGTTTTGGGCTATTATGTGGGATCATGTTAAGGGGGCAGTGGCCAGTTGTTTTGGGCTATTATGTGGGATCATGTTAAGGGGGCAGTGGCCGGTTGGTTTGGGCTATTATGTGGGATTGTTTAAGGGCCGTTTGTTTTGGGCTATTATGTGGGATCATGTAAAGGGGGTAGTAGCCGGTTGTTTTGGGCTATTATGTGGGATCATGTTAAGGGGGTAGTGGCCAGTTGTTTTGGGCTATTATGTGGGATCATGTTAAGGGGGCAATGGCCGTTTTTTATGAGGTGGTTTTCTGGTTGTTTTGGGCTATTATGTGGGATCATGTTAAGGGGGTAGTGGCCGGTTGTTTTGGGCTATTATGTGGTATCATGTTAAGGGGGCAGTGACCGGTTGTTTTGGGCTATTATGTGGGATCATGTTAAGGGGGTAGTGGCCGGTTGTTTTGGGCTATTATGTTGGATCATGTTAAGGGGGTAGTGGCCGGTTGTTTTGGGCTATTATGTGGGATCATGTTAAGGGGGTAGTGGCCGGTTGTTTTGGGCTATTATGTGGGATCATGTTAAGGGGGCAGTGGCCGGTTGTTTTGGGCTATTATGTGGGATCATGTTAAGGGGGTAGTGGTCGGTTGTTTTGGGCTATTATGTGGGATCGTGTTAAGGGGGTAGTGGCCGGTTGTTTTGGGCTATTATGTGGGATCATGTTATGTTAAGGTGTAGTGGCGTGTTGGTTTAGGCTATTATGTGGGATCATGTTAAGGGGGTAGTGGCCGGTTGTTTTGGGCTATTATGTGGGATCATGTTAAGGGGGCAGTGGCCGGTTGTTTTGGGCTATTATGTGGGATCATGTTAAGGGGGTAGTGGCCGGTTGTTTTGGGCTATTATGTGGGATCATGTTAAGGGGGCAGTGGCCAGGTGTTTTGGGCTATTATGTGGGATCATTTTTTGGGCTTGGGATGTTGTTACGGGGCTTGGCGGTGTTTTGGGCTATTATGTGAGATCATGTTAAGGGGGTAGTGGCCGGTTGTTTTGGGCTATTATGTGGGATCATGTTAAGGGGGCAGTGGCCACTTGTTTGGGCTATTATGTGGGATCATGTTAAGGGGGCAGTGGCCACTTGTTTTGGGCTATTATGTGGGATCATGTTAAGGGGGCAGTGGCCACTTGTTTGGGCTATTATGTGGGATCATGTTTAGGGGGTAGTGGCCAGTTGTTTGGGCTATTATGTGGGATCATGTTAAGGGGAGCCTGTTGTGGGCTATTATCTGATGTTAAGTAGGGGATCAGTTGGCCGGTGTTTTGGGCTATTATGTGTATCTTAAAGGGGGTTGGGGCTAGTATTTCTACATCATGTTAAGGGGCCAGTGGCCAGTTGTTTGGGCTATTATGTGGGATCATGTTAAGGGGGCAGTGGCCAGTTGTTTTGGGCTATCGTGGTTATGTATCATGTGTTTTGGGCTATTTGGGCTATTAGATCAAAGTTGGCCACTTGTTTGGGCTATTATGTGGGATCATGTTAAGGGGGCAGTGGCCAGTTGTTTGGTCTATTAGTTAATTTATAAATTTATGTTTTAGTTTCCTTGCTAGAATCAAATAAGAAAGACGTCACCGGTACAGATAGAAGGGAATTTTTTAGTTTAGTGTGTTCCCTAGACCTCCATCAAACTTAAAATTACACCCCCTAGACCCCCTTCAAGATAAATTTGTACATTTTTCGGTGGAAAAATGTCCCGGTCTCTCTTAAAATTACAGGCTCGCTATCGCTCGCCAGGAAAAAATCGACACCTAAACGGCACGAAAGTTCTTAATATTGAAACAAAAAATGTGGCGAAAGGTCTTAAAATCGACAAACTAATGCAAAGAACGCCTGAAAATCTTAAAACTAATATGCTAAACACGAGGGAGAAGGGGGTTCAGAAAAAGCGAGTAGTACCCCCTTTAGGTACAAAGTTGTAATTATATTGTCTTTCTTGGCGAACTGCTGGGAGTAAAAATGGTTGTAGTGTTTAAGGGGGGTCACCAGCTTTTTTTATCGACCTCCCTTTTTCTCTCTTTCCCTGCCTTGTATCCATTCGGCCCCATTCATCCAACTGTTTTTAGACGTTTATCTACATACAGGTGTCAATTTCTTCCTGGCGAGCGATAGCGAGCCAGCATTGTATGGAGAAATCCGGGGCCTTTTTGCTATCGAAAAATGAACAAATATAACTTGCTGTAAAAAATATATATATATATGCTGGCTCGCTACCGCTCGCCAGGGAAATATTGACATCTGGATGGGGGTAAACGTCTTAAAAAAGTAGGTTGAATGGGGCCGAATGAATGCAAGCCAAAGAGAGAGGGATAGAAAGAGAAACAAGCGAGGCGGGCTCCCTTATTAAGCCTTTGAGTACCAGCGAAGTGCTTTATATTTTATTCTAGCTATAATTACATGATACTATGCAGCTTAGGAAGGATCTGTGCTAGTTTAATGGGTTGGTTGAGAAAGTTTGAAGCCTTATTATTACTAGAGGCCTTTCCTAAGCTGAATATACCCAGCTAATAGTTACCAACATATTATTAAAACAAAAACAGAAAATACCGTCCCTGGTACTGAATGAGTTAAAAAAAAAAAATCATACGTTAGACAAAATGTCTAGCTTATAACAAAACCGGCAAGGAATATATATTTATCTTTTCTAAAAAAAAATAATGTAATATCTATTTTTCAGAAGCGCTATGTGACGTTTGATATTAACTGTACGTAATAAAAAAAAAAAAAAAGGGAAAGTGGGGATTGGGCCTGAGTATATTAATGACGAAAAATATGTTTCAGTTATTATTGAGTACTTGGTCATTTTAGGGTTACGCAGCAAATAAATAAATGTGTCTAGGTATGAATTCAACCGGGGAATATTTATACAGGCAGCATATCATATTATATTTATACAGGCAGCATATCATATTATATTTATACAGGCAGCATATCATATTATATTTATACAGGCAGCATATCATATTATTTATACAGGCAGCATATCATATTATATTTATACAGGCAGCATATCATATTATATTTATACAGGCAGCATATCATATTATATTTATACAGGCAGCATATCATATTATATTTAATACAGGCAGCATATCATATTATATTTATACAGGCAGCATATGCAGCCGATATTAATTTATTACAGGCATCATATTCATATTATTTATTATACAGGCAGCCTATTCATATTATATTTTACAGGCAGCCATGCAGCATACTATATTTTACAGGCAGCATATCTATTATATTTATCACGCAGCATATCATATTATATTTATACAGGCAGCCATATCATATTATATTTATACAGGCAGCAGATACTATTTGTCATTACAGGAAGCCAGCATATATTAGTATATTTACAGGCGCTATCTATTATATTATATTTCTAATACATATCTATGATATTTATACAGGCAGCATGATCATATTATATTTATACAGGGCAAGCATATCATATTATATTTATACAGGGGCAGCATATCATATTATATTTATACTGGCAGCTCATTTTTGATGTAGATAGTAATATTTCTATGGCCAAAACTATATAAGGGGAGACCCCCTCTTCTTCATACTTAACCCCAATAGTTTACAGTTTTTAAGACGTTTGGCCCATTAGTTTGGCAATTTATTAATATTTCGCTATTTTTGGGCGAATTCAAACGATAGCCAGCCTGTATTTTAAGAGGAACCAGCCTTTGACCGGGACAATTTTCTATTGAAAAATGTACACATTTATCTTGAAGGGGGGATCTTGGGTTTTTAATATGTTTAAGCTTGAAGAAGATCTAGAGAGGAAAGTAAAAACATACTAAACAAGATAAGTAGATCAACAAATATATAAGAATGTAATTCAGTTGTGTGTTAACCCCTTATGTACCGGCGACGTCTTTTCAATTGTATTCTAGCTATATGTAGACGATTGGGTCTTGGGTAGTAAAAAGGGTTAAGTGAGATAGTTCGAAGCCTGTTTATTGCTGGAGGCCATTCTTAAAATGAATAAAATCGTCTAATAGTAGCCAGAATATTTGTTTTAAAACATAGCCGGTACAGAAGGGGTTAAAGATGGACTTTATATATGGTTTACGTTTATTTCTCCCACGAGTCATTTCTTCCACACTAGGAGTCTTTTCGCACCAACAATGTAGTATGTTTGGTATAATATTATATGCATTACATTATATACAAGTATGTGCACAGTACGGATCCTAGTAAATATAACTTAGTAAGTAAGTCTGCAATTACATGTGTGTCGTGTACATGTATTTTACTTTGTATAAACATTGCATATATAGAAATGTGCCTACCTATGTGCGTATGTGTATGTGTGTATGTGTATGTATATATTATGTATATTGCATGTTAGTGTATTATCTTATAAATGTAATTCCCTTGAACTTAGCTATCCATGTATAGCACATACAATTAAATATTCAAAAACTATAATTATACGCCCGTCTGTGTTGCTTAACATTAATGGAAGCGTTGCCATGCTCTTCAAACGGTCAACCAGGATAATTATTCATGAAATACATGTCTCCCATACTATAGTCTATTAGCTGTCAAAGGCTGAAAATATACATGTAAAAATACATACCTGTGCTGACTTATATTTGATTGCATTATTGTGTGTGTGTGTGTGTGTGTGTGTGTGTGTGTGTGTGTGTGTGTGTGTATGTGTGTGATAAAGTCTGAATATTCAAAGAAAACCTTTCACGTGTTTAAACAATACGCATCATGTATATATATATATATATATATATATATATATATATATATATATATATATATATATACTGTATATATATCTATATAATACAGTCATATAGAGTACAACCCCTCAATACCAAAATACAAAAGCCACCACCTACCTAAAGTATAGAGTTTACACCTTAACACCCTATAGCTACAGATACTCCCACAGCTACCACTAAAGTTATCCCACACAACTATCACACATAGCGTAATCTATCACCTCGATAATATACCTACACCATTACCACCACAATATTACCTAAACCACTATCAAACACCTTGCCACCACCAACCATACGCTACCCTATCACCTCGATAATATACCTACACCATTACCACCACAATTTTACCTTAACCACTATCAAACACCTTGCCACCACCAACCATACGCTACCCTATCACCTCGTTAAATATCCTAACAACATCGATACTACCATTACCACCACAATATTACCTAAACCACTATCAAACACCTTGCCACCACCAACCATACGCTACCCAATCACCTCGATAATATACCTACACCATTACCACCACAATTTTACCTTAACCACTATCAAACACCTTGCCACCACCAACCATACGCTACCCTATCACCTCGATAATATACCTACACCATTACCACCATAATATTACCTAAACCACTATCAACCACCATCGAACCCTTGCCACCACCACCTCGCTACCTAATCGACAAATATAAACACCATTACCACCACAATATTACCTAAACCACTATCAAACACCTTGCCACCACCAACCATACGCTACCCTATCACCTCGATAATATACCTACACCATTACCACCACAATATTACCTAAACCACTATCAAACACCTTGCCACCACCAACCATACGCTACCCTATCACCTCGATAATATACCTACACCATTACCACCACAATATTACCTAAACCACTATCAAACACCTTGCCACCACCAACCATACGCTACCCTATCACCTCGACAATATACCTACACCATTACCACCACAATATTACCTAAACCACTATCAAACACCTTGCCACCACCAACCATACGCTACCCTATCACCTCGATAATATACCTACACCATACACCAACAATATCTACCTCCACTATCAACACCTGTAATATACCTACACCATTACCACCACAATATTACCTAAACCACTATCAAACACCTTACCACCACCAACCATACGCTACCCTATCACCTCGATAATATAGAGCTACACCATTACCACCAATATCTACCTACACTATACACCTACCACCACATATAGCTGCTACCTCTAATTCCTAATATTGTCCACCCACAATATTACCTAACACTATCAACACCTGCAAACCACCCATACGCCACCCTACCAACCGATAATATACCTACACCATGTACCAAATACGTACCAGCACCTCCAACTATAACACCAGTACCTAACCATTGCAAATCGGCCATACCCAACACCTCTACTATGGCTACACATAATATACCTCGATAATAAAACAACTACTGCAGCCACAGATAATCAAACAACTACTGCAGCCACAGATAATCAAACAACTACTGCAGCCACAGATAATCAAACAACTACTGCAGCCACAGATAATCAAACAACTACTGCAGCCACAGATAATCAAACAACTACTGCAGCCACAGATAATCAAACAACTACTGCAGCCACAGAAACAACACAAGTCAGCCACATATAAGACGGCTAGTCCTCGAGATCAAACAACCGCATCCACAATAATCAAGATAATCAAACAACTACTGCAGCCACAGGATATATCAAACAACCACAGATAATCAAACAACTACTGCAGCCACAGATAATCAAACAACTACTGCAGCCACAGATAATCAAACAACTACTGCAGCCACAGATAATCAAACAACTACTGCAGCCACAGATAATCAAACACTACTGCAACAGATACACTACTGCAGCCACAGATAATCAACAAGTTAATCAACTTACTGCAGCCACAGATAATCAAACAACTACTGCAGCCACAGATAATCAAACAACTACTGCAGCCACAGATAATCAAACAACTACTGCAGCCACAGATATCAAACAACTACTGCAGCCACAGATAATCAAACAACTACTGCAGCCACAGATAATCAAACAACTACTGCAGCCACAGATAATCAAACAACTACTGCAGCCACAGATAATCAAACAACTACTGCAGCCACAGATAATCAAACAACTACTGCAGCCACAGATAATCAAACAACTACTGCAGCCACAGATAATCAAACAACTACTGCAGCCACAGATAATCAAACAACTACTGCAGCCACAGTTAATGGGGAATATTCGTTTTTTTCTCTCAATCCACTTCTCCTTCATGTTTAGCCCCATTAGCTTTCAAATGGTAATACTTTCGTTCATTTATTTTTCAACATTAAGACCTTTCGTGTCACTTAGGTGTCAATTATATCCTTGCGAGCAATAGCGAGGCTTTATTTTATATAACCGCACTTTGCCTGATTTTTTTCTCGGGATACCGAAAAATATACAGATTTATCTCAAAGAGGGGTCTTTGGGATGGTGTTTCTTTAACTAAATTAGTTTGTCTTTGCAATGGTGTTTCTTTAAGCCTAATAAACATCCAGGGAGCAAATTAAAACAAATATGAATACCGGTCATAACAACAAATATGAATACCGGTAATAACAACAAATATATAAACAAATATGAATACCGGTAATAACAACAAATATGAATACCGGTAATAACAACAAATATATAAACAAATATGAATACCGGTAATAACAACAAATATGAATACCGGTAATAACAACAAATATGAATACCGGTAATAACAACAAATATGAATACCGGTAATAACAACCGGCTCACAAATATATGAAAAAATATGAATCCGGTAATAACAACAAATATGAATACCGGTAATAACAATGAAACAAATATAATACCGGTAATAACAACAAATATGAATACCGGTATAACAACAAATAGAATACCGGTAATAACAACAAATATGAATACGGTAATAACAACAAATAATATACAACAAATATGAATACCTGGGGTCATACCGGTAATAAACACAAATATGAATACCGGTAATAACAACAAGTATGAAAACGGGTAAAAACAACAAATATGAATACCGGTAATAACAACAAATATGGATACCGGGAATAACACATATAATGATATTTTTTGTAATAACAACAAATATGAATACCGGTAATAACAACAAATATGAATACCGGTAATAACAACAAATATGAATACCGGTAATAACAACAAATATGAATACCGGTAATAACAACAAATATATAAACAAATATGAATACCGGTAATAACAACAAATATGAATACCGGTAATAACAGGGTCTTGGGCGGATTTTTTGTTTTTGTTCAAGCTTGATGGAGGTCTAGGGAGGAAACGCAAAAATATTCAAAAGACACATAAATGAACATATGAATATGCCCATTCCCCCTTAAGCACATCACATTACGGCCATAAGATATAACCCATACCGCTACCACAAATACCAAATTATTCATAATTGTCAAAACCATCACAACTACCACCAGTGACGATCTATAACCAGTCATATTCTCCACCACAACCACACAACCACCATCATACACACCCATATCTGTACATACGCCACATTTATCCACACAACCACCAACATACACACCCATATCTGTACATACGCCACATTTATCCACACAACCACACAACCACCATCATACACACCCATATCTGTACATACGCCACATTTATCCACACAACCACCAACATACACACCCATATCTGTACATACGCCACATTTATCCACACAACCACACAACCACCATCATACACACCCATATATGTACATACGCCACATTTATCCACACAACCTCACAACCACCATCATACACACCCATATATGTACATACGCCACATTTATCCACACAACCACACAACCACCATCATAGGGGAGGTGTGGTGCAGTGGTCTTGCCACTGGCCTGGTAATCCAAAGGTCCCGGGTTCAAATCCCGATGTATCAATGGGAAGATATTATTGGGATGGAATTTGTGCTGTACCTGGTATCAGTGCATTACCACAAGCCCACCGAAACGTCAATAAAATACCCTCATTGTTCCCTGATTAAATAGCATTGTGTGAATATTCCCATATTCAAAATATGCTATAGGGGTGCAATGCCTGGTGAGTTATCTGCTCAACAGGTGGCGTTGTGTGTGTGTAAGTGTAAGAGTCCGAGTGTAGGGGTGAGACAGTGAAGCACGGGAACGAGGTGGCTTCAGAGATGGGGTCGTTTCGGGCCATGAGTGAGCACCGTGCCTCATGTGAAGGCAAGATGGCAGGTGCTCGTTGTACTCTACGTGCTTCACATGTCTCACTCCCTAGACTGGAACAAGACCTCACGGGCTTCACTGTTCATTGTAAAGCGGTGAATGTTAAGGCTCTCAGCCTATGCCCGAGAGGAAGTAAGTTGGAATATAGAAAAAAAAAAAAAAAAAAAATACACACCCATATCTGTACATACGCCACATTTATCCACACAACCACCATCATACACACCCATATATGTACATACGCCACATTTATCCACACAACCACCATCATACACACCCATATATGTACATACGCCACATTTATCCACACAACCACCATAATACACACCCATATATGTACATACGCCACATTTATCCACACAACCACCATAATACACACCCATATATATTATCCACACAACCAGTAATACCCCTATATGTACATACGCACATTTATCCACACAACCACCATAATACACACCCATATATGTACATACGCCACATTTATCCACACAACCACACTGTTTCTCTTATCACCCCGAAAGATACCCACATCCATCCAATGATCCCTGATGACCCGTATGTTACCTACACTAACTTGGGTCAGTCTCTTTGGTGGAGAGGTCAACAACACTTATTAGTGATTCATAATCCTCTACTTCCCTTCCATTGTTCTTCAATTATTCTCTGTGGCCTGTCTGGCAACATGTTCGCTCCAGAAATGTAGATATTCTTGTTAATTTTGAAGTCCACGGTCTGGGGCCAAGCTCCAGTCTATTTATATTATTATGTTCCTTCCAACAACCAACTATACTCCTAAAATCGATTAATGAAATTTACAAACACATGTGGCAGTCCGTGGATTCGAATCCAGGATGCTCACACCGAAAATCAACACCTTATGCATCGCACCACGTAGACAGGTATTTGAGACCCAGAGCCCAAGTCTGGGTTTATTGTGTGTTGGTGGTGTAGTGGTTTAGATGCTGGTGTGGTGTCCCGAGTTCGAATCAATGGAAGGCCATACACATTCATTAGTTTATTCAAGTACATTGGGGTTTGATGATTTATGTTAAGAACAGGGTGTTAATTAACTTTATCGTGTCATATCCTCGAGGACTAGTACATAGTGTTGAACCTAACAATGTTAAAAATAACTGTATTCCAAAAACTTCAAAAGCTAATGGAATGTGAATGAAGTTTTCGAATAAGATAAATTACATAATTATATTTATCCTGCCTTTTACAGGTCTCCCAACAAGTAGAGTTTGAGATATATTATTAGAATACATAAATTTCTGCTTTGGATGTAGCAATTTAATGTGAGCTGAAATGATTTAAGGGGAGATGGGCTTGTTTTCTGGATAACTTTCTACCTTTCTACCTTTCTAACCCCCATTAGCTTTGAGGTTTTAAGACGATTTTAACACCTTTTTCCCCATTTCTTGGTCGATGTTAAGACCTTTCGTGCCATTTAGGTGTCGATTTTCGCGAGCCAGTAATCTTAAGAGCAACCAGCCGGGACATTTTTAGGTCTAGGGGTATTTTTGTGTTTAAGCTTGATGGAGGTCTACGGAGGAAACTCAAAATTACATGAATAACTGAATAAATAGACCAAAACAAACAACCACTATCCCTTTAATGGTATACTATCTGGATTATTGGGTGTTGCCACAATGCCGGCCATAAAACCACTGTTTAAGGGGGAATGGGCGTATTTATTTGCTCAATCATATATTCTTTTACTATTTTGTTAGTTTCCTCCCTAGACCTACATCAAGCTTAAAAATACACTCCCTTGATCCCCTTTCAAGATAGATTTGCACATTTTTCGGTAGAAAAAACTTCACGGCCTCAGGCCGGTTCCTCTTAAATTACAGGCTCGCTATCGCTCGACAGGAAAAAATCGACACCTAAATGGCACGTAAAGTCTGAATATTAACAACAAAATGGGACGAAAGGTCATAAAATCACCAAACTAATAGACAAAACATCTTAAAATCTGAAAACTAATGGGGCTAAACCTGAGGAAGAAGGGGGACCGGAATAATGGCCCAACTCCCCAAATGGTATATTATCTTGATTATTGGGTTTTGCCACAACGCCGGCTATAACCCCCAGTGTTATGGCCACATTTGCCACAACGCCGGCTATAACCCCCAGTGTTATGGCCACATTTGCCACAACGCCGGCTATAACCCCCAGTGTTATGGCCACATTTGCCACAACGCCGGCTATATACCCCAGTGTTATGGCCACATTTGCCACAATGCCGGCTATAACCCCCAGTGTTATGGCCACATTTGCCACAACGCCGGCTATATACCCCAGTGTTATGGCCACATTTGCCACAATGCCGGCTATAACCCCCAGTGTTATGGCCACATTTGCCACAATGCCGGCTATAACCCCCAGTGTTATGGCCACATTTGCCACAACGCCGGCAATAACCCCCCAGGGCCACATTTGCCACAACGCCGGCTATAACCCCCAGTGTTATGGCCACATTTGCCACAACGCCGGCTATAACCCCCAGTGGTATGGCCACATTTTTACCACACCACAATGCCGGCTATAACCCCCAGTGGTATGGCCACATTTGCCACAACGCCGGCTATAACCCCCAGTGTTATGGCCACATTTGCCACAATGCCGGCTATAACCCCCAGTGTTATGGCCACATTTGGGCACAACGGCCGAACGCAAATTATCAAAGTGCAGTGATTTATGGGGCTTCCTATTGTTGCTTAACTCTTTCTGTACCGCAACGTTTTTTCAATGTTATTTTTGCTATGTTTAGACGCGTTTGAGCAGTTTAAGAACGATCTGTGGTAGTAATGATGGTTGTTGTTGTTGTTTTCCTTTGCCCCTCAGCTTTCTCTTCATAATTGCTGAGGGGCACAGGGCCCTGGGTGGGGCTTTGGTTTCCCGGGCGTTTCTGTCGCCCTCCTCAGCTCCCCGCCATGAAGTGGCTTCGGTCACACAGGGTTTATTGTGGTCGGCAGGGAGGGTTCTGTGGGGGCGCTCGGTTATGGCCTTGGCCTTGCTCGGGGCCTTGGGGCTGTTCGGCCAGGCAGCTTGGGGAACAACAACAACAAAAGTAATGATGGTTAAGTGAGATAGTTCGGAGCCTGTTAGTTGCTGGAGGCCCTTATGAAACTGAATAAAATTGCCTAAATGTAGCCAAATAAAGTTGAAAGGATGTCATCGGTACAGAAGGGGTTAAGGGAAGACGGACCTTTTTTGTCTATTAATTCATGTATTCCTTTATTTCTTAGTTTTCTCGCTAGACCTCCATCAAGCTTAGAAACCCCCCCCCCCCCCTAGACTCTCTTCAAGATAAATTTGTAAATTTTTGGGTAGAAAAATTTCCGGGCCGAAGGCTGATTCCTCTTAACATTTCAGGCTCGCTATCGCTCGCCAGGAAATAATCGACACGTAAATGGCACGAAAGGTCTTAAAATTGACAACGAAATGGGGCAAAAGGTGTTAAATCGCCAAACTAATGGGCCAAACGTCTTATAATCTCAAAACAAATGGGGCTTAACACGAGGGAGAAGGGGGACCAGAAAAACGACCCATCTCCCCTTAACCTCAACA
This sequence comes from Paralithodes platypus, assembly GCA_032716605.1. Lineage (NCBI taxonomy): Eukaryota > Metazoa > Arthropoda > Malacostraca > Decapoda > Lithodidae > Paralithodes > Paralithodes platypus. The sequence goes on along the minus strand of CM064564.1, from coordinate 23,358,880 downwards.
GTCCCAGTGTTATGGCCTCATTTGTGCACAACGCGGGAAAGCAAATGATCAAAGTGCAATGATTTATGGGGCTTCGTATTGTTGCTTAATAGTTCATTGTGATTGGTAGTGATTCATGCTCTAAAATGCGTAAATTATATGTGAACCCCTATTTGTAAATCCATGTACACAGTTTGATCAGCCTATATGAGCATAGTTTGACTTTTATGTAACTAAAAGGATACCTATATTTGTAATTATTAAGAGAAACAATGAACATAACATTACTGAAACTACTACTACTACTACTACTACTACTACTACTACTACTACTACTAGGAAATACACTTTTAGATAGTTCTGTTCCAGTGGATATTGTACATTTAATCATGCATTATCTTAGAAATAAAAAACAAACATTAAATGGAATGAATCATTGTTTACGTCAGGTAAACAATATTGTCAATATATTGTTATATCAGGTATTGTTTACGTCAGGTATTGTTTACGTCAGGTAAACAATAAGAGTTAAAAAGAAATAGTAGAGTTTGTTTATCTACTGATTTAACATACCTAATAACAGTATTAAATGAGGCATAACAAATGTTTAGTCTAAAATGTATATCATTATTGTCTTAAAATTGAAGTTAATCGTATGGCCAAGGTACTTGTAACTTTTCACTACCTGCAGCCTATCACCAGCAAGCTCGATGCTTTGAGTTGGCTCATCACTCTTATTGCTAAATATCATGCGTTTGGATTTATTTCTATTGATGATCAATGAGTGTATATCAATGCCAGTTTTGAGTTTATCATACAGAACATTCATCTCCGAGACAGAGCTTTCTAGAAGCACCAAGTCGTCCGCGTACGCCAGGATATTGCATCTTATTATTCCAAACTTACACCCAACATCAGTGTTGAGAACAGCATTAATAATAGTCAATGTAATAGCAAAAACGAAAAGGTGAGAGTACACCACCCTGCCTATGGCCTTGAATTATGGCCTTAATTTATGGAATCATGATATGACTTTTAATTCTCAAATCTTTAAATCTTTTGAAACCGCTTTTAGCAAGGCACTAACACGAATGTGTGAAGTACCATCATTTGCCAGCAGTCACATCACAGCACCTCGGTGTAATCAGTTGCTCCTTATTAAGTCCTTAAGCACCGAGTAGCCCTAGTACAAGCTAGATATTGTAAGAGCGTTTTTAGATCACGTAACCCTTTGATAAAATGTAATATTCCTTTTATTATGGACGGACTATTTATGCAACACACTATCAAGCGCTTTCGAAGTACTTATAATGTTAGTATATTGGAAGAAAGTCTGGATATTATAACAGTTAGAATACAATGGGTTCAAAGGCATTAGGACAGACGTGGGCCCTGTATATATTATGGTTATTACCTCTCACCAGTCACATTGGTTTGGTTTAAAGCAGATTTGTTATTATGTTTTTTGTAGACTATGCATTTATTATATAAATCTTTATTTAATATTTGTATTACTTTTTTTTTTTTTTATTTCTAAAGTCTTTCATTTGATTTACATATTGATGAGCTTCATGTTTCTTACATATTTGGGGACATAAGTTTTCTTCAGCTTCACCTTTCCCATATGTTGTTTATCATTAAGTAGCTTAGCTTTATATTCAAGTTGGTTTTTAATTGCCTCCATAGCCTTCATTGGGATTATACTGTATATATGATTAATATTACTATTTACATGTAAATTAAGTGTGAAACAGATGGAAGACCATTTTAAACATATTCACTATTAACTAATCAGGCGTATGCTTGGATTATCTTAATTCATTTTTTTTAAATAGGTAGCCTTTTTTTGGTGTAAATATGTAACTCATGTATACTGTATGTACAATGTATATGTTATACGAAATAAAGAAGAATTGAATTGAATTGAATTGGCTACTACTACTAATACTAATAATTGTTTTACCGGATTCCACATCTTCAAACAACCCAGGACGCCTTTTTTATCTATTTTGTTCTATGTGGAAGAGGGAGACAAAAGCCAAAACTGCCTGTGACGAGTTCCTCCCCCAGAGTTGCAAGAATGACAGGGCCAAAATCAAGGAATATTCGAGCCAAAATGCCTGGACACACGGAGTTTGAAGCAGTTTAAGTCATAGGATGAGGGAAAGATGGGTTCAGGGAGAGAGTTACAGAGCTCAGCTGTTGAATAGAAGAAAGACTGGGAATATCGTTCCACTCCTAAGTTGGAGAGTTGAACAGAGTAGAGGTGGGATTGTGTTGCAAGACGGGTGCTACATGCTCTACGTAGAGGAGGTGGTATACACTGAGAGAGCTCTGAGAAACATTAATTATTGGAATAGTGGTAGAATAGCAAGAGAGATACAACATTACGGCGAAGGGAATTAGATTGTAGAGAAACGGTGAGTGGACGTGAGTTAATGAGACAAAAGGCTTTCTTTTCTACTTAGTCTAGAAGTGCTGTGTGAGAGGAACCTCCCCACACATGAGAACAATACTCAATACATGGACGCACTGTGTCCCTGTAAAGAACAAGAAACTGTGTAGAGGTAAAGAACCCCCTGAGGCGGTTGATCACACCCAGGTTCTGGGAAGCCATTTTAGCAAGAGTGGTAATATGGTCTTTTCCAAAGGGATCAAAAGAAAAAGAGACACAAAGAATACTGAGAGAAGATGAAGGGTTAATTATTTTATTGCTATATGGGATAGTCCTGTGGGAGTTTTTGATGGGTAATTAAATGGAGAAATTACGTTTTGGAAGCAATGAAAGCAACAAGATTTTCGCTGCCATAATTGGAAATGGATGATAGATCTGAAGATAGGCGTGTCAAGGCCCTCTTATATGAGTTTTGAGTTATTGCATCCTGGGGCGTTCAGAATAACTACTTGGATAATGTAAGGTAGAGTCATCAGCATATGAATGGATAGGACTGGAGGTACAGTTGAGACAATAATTAACCCGAGAAGTACGATAAGCCTCACGGAAGTATGTGTATAGTGAATGAGATAGGCCTCACTGAGGCACGACCATGAAAAAATCCTTCAAAAACACCCCAGGGGCTCTCAAAACAAAGGAATATATCACTAGGCGAGATCACTCCCCTCCAGTACTTTCTACCACTCATCCATATGTTTCTCAACCCCACCTTCCCCACCTTTTGTCCCCCTTCCCCATTCCTCAATTATCACCTATTTTTCCTCTTATTTTCATAAATTATCGGTTATTTTCGGCTCGAATATCTCTCACGCAGTTTCATAACACAAGTGAGTCACTTAAGAGACCTTATCCAACACTGATACTCCACCGCCCGCAAGACTCAGTGTAGAGCTAGAACTTGGAGAGGGAAGGCGCTTGTCTTGCTGCCTTTCGCCTGAGCATACAACTGGGCGGCGAAAATATAAGTTTTTCATCACCCAAATGCTTTCCCCACTTATTGTATCGCTCTTCATGGTTCATATGTTCATCATAAAGTAAAATAAACGCATATGGAAAAGAAATAATGTTTTATATGGCAAATATAACAAATTCTGTCAGAATTGGAGGTAATTAATTTACATACAACTACGTTCGTCACTGGCCATGTTCGCGCTTGCTAGGTTAATGAATTGAAGATAAGACAGAACCTTGAGAAACACCGGAGTTGATAGATTGAGGAAGTGAACAATGGGTGTCCACAACCGTAGCTATGGAACGGTCAGAAAGGACATTAGAGATACAAGCACAGATGGAGAGATAGAAATTGAAGGATGGTAGTTTCGAAATTTGAGATTTGTCCCAGACTCTATCGAAGGTCTTCGATTATATCTAGATCAATAAAAAAGGTCTCACTGACATCCCGAAAGTAGGATAACCAAGAGTTAGTAAGATAAGAAAAAAGATAACCAGTAGAGCGAGCCTTAAGAAAACCATACTGCCGATCTGAGAGTGGATTATGAGAAAAGAAATGATTTAGAAATGTTGAATTCAGAATAGTCTAAAAACTTTAGAGATTTAAGAAATGAGAGCAATTTGGCGATGACTAGAAGGCTGAGAGCAATCACCCTTCTTTGGGACAGGTTGAATGAGAGCAGGAAGGAAAGATGTTAGAGGAAAGTCAGAGACGAAAGTTTACTAGGCATGGAGTCAGCACGGAAGAACAGTTTTTTAGTACAATAGGAGGAACACCATCCAGTTCGTATGCCTTCTTAGTATTAAGCCTAGAGAGGGAAGAAGGTACATCCTTGGAAGAGATAATGACAGGCATAAGTAAGTGAGACGGGGGTGGAGAGGGAGGAATAGCACCGGAATCATCCAGGGAAAGTTTGAGCGAAGAGTTCAGCTTTGTCAGAGGAAGATGTGGGGTTAGTTCCGTCAGAGTGGAAAAGAGGAGGGAAAGAAAAGGAATAAGACTGTTGAAGAGGTTTTGCTATATGCCAGAAAGCTTGGGAAAAGCTAGAGTTGGAAAGTTCAGAATATCTATTTTTGATGTAAGAGTTTTGGCGAGTCAAAGAACAAATTTGGCTTGATTCCGGGCAGATATACATATAACAAAATCAGGATTTTTTAGTTTGAAGGCAATGGTACCATTTAAAGGCTTCCTCCTTATTTCAGACAGCAGTAGAACAAGCGTGAGGAAACCAAGGTTTTATTTGCATTAGACTGGAATGTATGCTTCCATGCCCGAAAGGATTAACTCAGTAATGCACTCAGTGTGTTTGAGGGTCTCCAGCCACGGAAGCAAAAATAATTTCATGAGAAATAAAAACAGTATTGCCGAAGAGCCTGCCATTTGACACATACCACAGTGCCCCATGCACCGCCATCTGGGAGGATTGGATGACCGTAATGGAGAGATAGGACAGGTAACAGCATATTTAATGATTGGGGATATGAATGGAAAGGTGGGTGATAGAAAAGTACATGGAGTGGTAGAAGGGTGGAGTGTACAGTCAGAGGTGGATGGAAATAGCAGTGCAATTGTGGACGTACAGTATGTGTTGGGAGGAAGCTATTGATAGCCAACACCTTCTTACAACACAGAATGATACACAGGTACACATGGAAAGTGGAGTGGAGGAGGGAGGGAGAGACAGTGGAACGAAAGGCACTGCCTGATTATGTATGTATGGATGAATTTAGTGTTTGATGCGAGGGTATATAGGACTATTGGTGGGGTTTGTCTGACCATTATGTAGTAGAAGCTGAACTCTTTGCCCAAGCCTTCGCTAAAAACTCCACCTTGGATGATTCCGGTGCTATTCCTCTCTCTTATGACTAAGATCTTAATCTCTTCTAATGATGTACTTTCTACCCTCTTTGGGCTAAATACTAAAAATACGTATGGACTGGATGGTGTTCCTCCTATTATACTAACAAAATGTGTTTCTGTGCCGACTCCCTGCCTAGGCAAACTCTTTCGTATCTGTCTCTCCTCTAACGTCTTCCCTTCATGCTGGAAGTTTGCCCTCATTCAACCTGTCCCAAAGAAGGGTGACCGCTCTTAACCCTCCAATTATTGTCCAATTGCTCTAATAGTTATCATTTTCAAAGTTTTTGAAACTCTTCTTACTACAAAATTTCCTAAGCATTTCTCTTCTCATATTCTACTCTCAGATCGCAGTATGGCTTCCTTAGGGGTGGCTCTACTGCTGATCTTCTTTCTTACATTACTAACTCATGGTCATCCTCCTTACGGGACTTCGGTGAGACTATCTTATTGCGCTAGACATATAGAAGGCCTTCAATAGAGTCTGGAACAAATGTTTAAAGTCAAAGCTACCCTCCTTTGGTTTCCCTTCCTGTATCTCTGCCTTTATCTCTAATTTCCTTTCTGACCGTTCCACAGCTACGGTTGTGGATGGCCATCGCTCTCTTTCTCAACCTATTAACTCAGGTGTTCCTCAGGGTTCTATCCTAGTTCCAGTTCTCTTTCAGATATTCATCAACGATCTTCTCAACTGTACCTTTATCCCCATCCACTCATATGCTGATGACTACCTTACATTGTTCGATTAGATTTTCACACCAACCCATGATGCAATCAGTTTAGAACTCATGTAACAGGGCCTTGGCATACCTATCTTCTTTCTCTTACTATTATTTCTGATTGGGACAGAGAAAACCTTCTTGCTTTCAATGCCTCCAAAACTCAATTTCTCCATCTGTCTACTCGTCCAGAGGACTATCACTTATTCTTCAACAACATACAAATTAACCCTTCATATTCTCGGTGTCTGTTTTTCTTCTGATCTCTCTTGGAAAGACCATATTTCCAATCTTGCTAAAACTGCTTTCCAGAAGCTGGGTGTGCTCAGCCGCCTTTGGGGCTTCTTTACCTCCACACACTTTCTTTCTCTGTACAGGGGCACAGTGCATCTATGCATTGAGTGGGGAGGTTCCTCTCACACAGCACTTCTAGACAAAGTAGAAAAGAAAGCCTTTCGTCTCATTAACTCACATCTAATCACCGATCCTCTGCAATCTCTCTCTCTCTTCGCTGCATTGTTGCAGATCTCTTGCTATTCTGTCACTACTACAATAATCAGTGTTCCTCAGAGCTCTCTCAGTGTATACCACCTCCTCTACATAGAGCATGTGGCATCCGACTTGCAACACAGTCCCACCCCTACTCTGTGCAACTCTCCAACCCAAGAGGGAAACGATATTCCCAATATTTCTTCTATTCAACAGCTGAGCTCTGGAACTCTCTCCCTGAATCTGTCTTTCCTTTATCCTATTACTTAAATTGCTTCAAGCTCCGTGTGTCTAAGTATTTTGGCTTGGCTCATACATTCCTTGATTTTGGCCCTGTCACTCTGTCAACTCTGGAGGAGGCACTCGTCACAAGCCGTTCTGCCCTTTGTCTCCCTCTTCCACATATAAAACATAAGTAGCTATAAATAGAATACATAAGTGAAGAGAGCTAGAGGAGGGCAGGAGGGAGGTGGATTGGTGAAAAGGGTGGCAAGGTTGCAGGAGGAGCAATTCGGGGAAGAGTTCAAAAGAGCAGTAGAAAGAAGATTAGGTAGGTTTGATTTTCAGGGAATGACGGAAGTAGAAGAGGTCGGCAAAGTGTTAAACCCGGGAAGCACGAGCTATTGGTAGTGCATACACTACCGCCAAGTGACGATATTAGGCTTCATTCCCGCTTAAAATCGTAATTTTACAATAAATATCGTTATTATATATTCATATGCACCTATTTTACGTCTAATATGGAGATATTAACATGTAACAGAAATAAAACAAGTGGGAATAGTATTTGGGGGTGAAAAAGACAAATTATTACCGACCCTCCAGTCATGAAGTGTAAGGCGAACGAGACGTATACCCTCTCTCTCCAAGGCCTAGAGGCAGACTTAGGCCTCTCTCTCACTCTCTCTCTCTCCCCACACACTTGATATGCACAGGAGAACACCTTGGAACCGGGTTGGAGATATTGGCGCGGTAAATAAACCGATAAACAAGACAGTAAGAGGAAAAATAGGTGATAATTGAAGGGGGAGAGGAAAGGGGGAGACGGAGGGGGTTTTGACACATGTGGAGGGGAATTATCTCACTTAATTACATATTCCTTTTGTTTTGAATGCTACTGGGGTCTTTTAAAAGGCTTTTTTTAGGCCTTCGATTTTAAGAGTCCCATCGCCATCCACCACCAAAACCTCTTAAGAGTCTCCTCTCAGTTCCCGGGTTAATATGAACACATATACCATATACAAACGCAGAATACAGATTATTATATACACCCCACGTACAAGCTCATATGTGTACGTATACTTACATATTATACTCACACACACAATCAAACACGGGTGGGTCCATATGAGGTGTACATTAAATTATTGTGAATGTATAAAGTTAACGATAGTAGGAATGGCACTGTTCTTATAGCGGTCTGTCCGAGGAGCTCTGATAGGGACGAGTCAGTTGTGGTATGTGTGTCTGTGTGTGTGCGTGTGTGGTTGAGATTCGTGATTATACACACCTTTCGTACTTTTTGCCACAAAGTTATCATGACTTTCCCCACCCTCTCTCCCTCCTTCCCTCTCTACTTCCTTCCCTCCCTCCCTCCCACCCTCTCTCCCTCCTTCCCTCTCTACTTCCTTCCCTCCCTCCCTCCCACCCTCTCTCCCTCCTTCCCTCTCTACTTCCTTCCCTCCCTCCCTCCCACCCTCCTTCCTCCTCCTTCCCTCCCTCCCACCCTCTCCCTCCTTCCCTCTCTATCCTTCCCTCCCTGCCTCCCCCCTCTCCCTCCTTCCCTCTCTACTTCCCTCCTCCCTCCCCCCTCTCTCCCTCCTTCCCTCTCTACTTCCTTCCCCTCCCTCCCTTCCACCTTCTCTCCCTTCTTCCCTCTCTACTTCCTTCCTCCCTCCTCCCACCCTCCTCCCTCCTTCCCTCTCTACTTCCTTCCCTCCCTCCCTCCCACCTCTCATCCCTCCTTCCTCTCTACTTCCCTTCCCTCCCTCCCCCCCCTCCTCCCTCCTTCCCTCCCTCCCCCCACCCTCTCCCCTTCCCTCTCTACTTCCTTCCCTCCCCCTCCCCCCCTTCCTTCCTCCTTCCCTCCCTGCCTCCCCCTTCCTTCCTCCTTCCCTCCCTCCCTCCCCCCCTCTCTACTTCCTTCCCTCCCTCCCTCCACCCCTCCCTCCTCCCTCTCTACTTTCCCTCCCTCCCTCCCCTCTCTCCCTCCTTCCCTCTCTCTTCTCCCTCCCTCCCACCCCTCTCTCTCCCTCCTTCCCTCTCTACTTCCTTCCCTCCCTCCTCCCACCCTCTCTCCCTCCTTCCCTCTACTTCCTTCCCTTCCTCCCTCCCACCCTCTATCCCTCCTTCCCTCTCTACTTCCTTCCCTCCCTCCCCCCCCCCCTCTCTCCCTCCTTCCCTCTACTCTTCCTTCCTCCTCCCTCTCCCCCTCTCCTCTCCCTCTTTCCTTCCCTCCCTCCCCCCCCTCCTTCCTCCTTCTCCCTGCCTCCCCCTCCTCCCTCCTCCCTCCCCCCCTCTCTACTTCCTTCCCTCCCTCCCTCCCACCCTCTTTCCCTCCTTCCCTCTCTACTTCCTTCCCTCCTCCCCTCCCACCCTCTCTCCCTCCTTCCCTCTCTACTTCCTTCCCTCCCTCCCACCCTCTCTCCCTCCTCCCTCTCTACTTCTTCCTTCCCTCCCTCCCTCCCACCCTCTCTCCCTCTCTCCCTCTTTACTTCCTTCCCTCCCTCCCCCCTCTTTCCCTCCCCTCCTCTTCCTTCCCTCCCTCCCTCCCACCCACACTCCCTCCTTCCCTCTCCCTCCCACCCACACTCCCTCCCTCACTCTCTACTTCCTTCCCTCCCTCCCTCCCACCCTCTCTCCCTCCTTCCCTCTCTACTTCCTTCCCTCCCTCCCTCCCTCCCTCTCTCCCTCCTTCCCTCTCTCACTTCCTTCCCTCCCTCCCACCCTCTCTCTCTCTCCCTTTCTCAGTTCCCTCCCTCCCTCCCTCCCTCCCTCTCTCCCTCCTTCCCTCTCTACTTCCTTCCCTTCCACCCTCTCTCCCTACTTTCCTCTCTACTACCTTCCCCCCCTCCCTCCCACCCTCTCTCCCTCCCTTCCTCTCTACTTCCTCCCTCCTCCCTCCCTCCCTCTCTCCCTCCTTCCCTCTCTACTTCCTTCCCTCCCTCCCACCCTCTCTCCCTCCTTCCCTCTCTACTTCCTTCCCTCCCTGCCTCCCACCCTTCCTTCCTCCTTCCCTTCCTCCCTCCCACCCTCTATCCCTCCTTCCCTCTCTACTTCCTTCCCTCCCTGCCTCCCACCCTTCCTCCCTCCTTCCCTCTCTCTACTTCCTTCCCTCCCTGCCTCCCACCTTCCTTCCTCCTTCCCTCCCTGCCTCCCACCCTCTCTCCCTCCTTCCCTCTCTACTTCCTTCCCTCCCTCCCTCCCACCCTTCCTTCCTCCTTCCCTTCCTCCCTCCCACCCTCTCTCCTCCTTCCCTCTCTACCTCCTTCCCTCCCTCCCTCCCATCTCTTCCTTCCTCCTTCCCTCCCTCCCTCCCTCCCTCCCACCTTCCTTCCCTCCCTCCCTCCCTCATCCTCTCAAGCACCGTAGTAATTAGTTTGGTGCCTGGGTATTAAGGGGAGACAGGCGTTTTTCTGGATCTTCTTTTCCCTCATGTTTAGCCCCATTTTTTTGAGATCTTAAGACGTTCTGTCCATTACTTTGGCGATTTTATTATATTTAGCTCCATTTCGTTGTCAATTTTAAGACCTATCGTGCCATTTAGGTGTCGATTTTTTCCTGGCGAGCGATAGCGAACCTGTGATTATAAGAAGAACTGGACTTCAGCCGGGACATTTTTCTATCGAAAAATGTACAAATTATCATAAAGTGGTGTATAGGGGATGTTTTTCTAAGTTTGAGGAAGGTCTAGCGAGGAAACTAAATAAATAAATGAATACATAGATTAATAGACTATAAAAACAGCCCGTCTCCCCTTAAATGTTTAATAATGGTGTCAGAGTGTCGCCCGGGCTCCAGAAGTTTACTGCCCGTCTCCCCTTAAATGTTTAATAATGGTGTCAGAGTGTCGCCCGGGCTCCAGAAGTTTACTTAATATGGCTAACTTTCTGAAGTTACTTTAGCAAGATTGCTTGGGTCGGAGGAGGAATACAAAACAACTAGTATATTATCGTAATAAGAAGGTTACTAATCATATGTTTTATTGATGTATATTCTTATTCATATATTACTGTTAACCCATACAGTACCGATGACGTCCGTTTCATTATAATCTAGAGACTATTAGACGATTTTATTCAGCTTAGGCAGGACTTTTACCCATTAAAAGACTACAGAATATCTCAATGTATCTTTGTAGTTACCATATATCTTGTCTAAGCTAACAGTCTAAACGTAGCTACAATACAATATAACACACGTCGCTGGTACTCAAAGGGATAATATCAGAATGTAACTAGATATGTATTAAGGAATACTTTTATGTGAGTGTACCATTTATTATGTAAAGCTTAACCCTAACAGTACCGTTGCCGTCCTTTTTACTTTATGCTGGCTACTAACAGATGATTATATTCAGCTTAAGTAGGGCCTCCAGCAATTAACAGGCTTCCAACAATCTCAATTAAACCTTTTTACAACCACAGATCTTTTGTTAAGCTACACAGAATCATCTAAATATACCTGCAATCAAGTACAAAATATGTCGCTGGTACACAAGGGGTTAAAGTTGTAATATGATAGAGAAATATTTTAATGAAAACAGCAAAATTAAAACGAAATGTATGATTCTTCTAGTCAGATAGCCGGTATTAATTTTATTGCATGCAATGTACCACAAAACGTGTTATTGCAGTAGTTAAAGTTAGGAGTTTGGAGGAAGATATACGGAAAAGGGTACAGCAGGGGAGGAGGGTTATAGGTACGCTGAAATCAGTGACAAGGAATAGGGCGGTGAGAATGGATGTAATAGAAAGAAGTCGTTTGCAGGCTAGCGTGGTGATTCTAACATAGATGTACGGGAGTGAATCATGGACGTTATTGGAGATACATAGGTCAAAGGTGAGAGGAGTGGAAATTAGTTACTCAAGAAGTGCCTGTTGAGTCACATGGAGACATAGACAGATATATGAGATAGTACAAGAAAGATGTGGTGTGAATGTGGAGGTGCTGGAGAAAGTAAAGAGGAACACCATCGGTTATGTGAAGTGTATGCAGAGTAAGAGAAAGACTAAAGGAGTGTAGGAGAGTGAAGGAGAAGGGAAGGGAGGGAGGAAATAAGATGGAAGGATGAAGTTAAGAGATTTAAGATCGAAAGTGGTTTTGACAGAGAAGCAAACAGGGGATTTGTTCTTGGTCACCCCCTCGGGGATGAAGGCGTATGGCATTTGATAGATTAAACACTTTTATGTTACATTTAAATATATAATTTGTTCTATATTATGATTAGATTATTATGATTATTCCACAGGAACACATTAAAATATATTAACATACCAGAACATTAGTTGGTGATTGTTCATGACTGAGTAAGATTATAACGTAAACTGTTATTTGCTGTTTCACTCCTCAATGTAACTGTTATCTGCAATATCGAACCCACTCTGTGAGGCTATAGAGGCAGCTGCACAATCCAGAGATAAACTGTTTACATTGTCCAGGTAAATAACCTCAGGTTCTCTTTACCATCCTATTTATTATGTCGGGATAAACAAAAGTGAAGCTAATTTTGCTCTTAGTCGATCTGGTCTCGTCGATTCGTACTCACTACGATTTCCAATTATAAAAAAACCTAAGTATGGTTGAGAGCCAAACCAATTTTAATAGGGAAAGTAAGCAGGTATTCCGAAGTACTCAAAATAGGAACAATACCGTCTTTAGAGTAATCACATCCTTACGAAACTTTGAACAAGGTCAAACGAATTATCTAATATAGAACACCTTGTGTGTATCGTATTATAACATTCCACTTCGAGAATGAAAGGTATATTTTCGGGAGCCGAATATTATTATAATTTATAAATATATGAAGAGATGTATTGATAAATTAGAATATTAGGTACGTTATTAATTAATATGACTGATAAATTATTAGATGAAACACAATACACAAATAAAAGACAAACCATAAATAATTCGTAATGTAAAACTATGTGTTTTGTAATGGTTACCAAACACATTTGAAATTACAGTAGTTGCAATATTACTCATCGATTGAAATGGAATCGATATAATTTACTGGGAGGAAATAATAACACATATATATTTAGTCATATTTGTGCGATAACATTAACTCACTTTAATTAGAAAGGTAAGTTGTGGGAAACGTCCATCGAAACATATTCATGCTATAGGTTTTTAGATTTGATCGCTCAAGAAGTCTATGGGGTTTTCTATGAGCCCATAGTATTATATGGGTCTTTACAACTAAAGCAGGTGTTATATGAGAGCTTTTTCAGGCAATTTTCGATGAGCAAGTTTCTTCTCGTACTATTTTGGCTCTTTCCCGTTGGAATCGGAAACGTGATCTAAAGTAGATTATGTTAGGTATGATAATTCTTGTGGAACTTGAATTTTGAAGCTGCCAGACTACAATTGGTCATAACAAATTACGGAAAAAAACGCTCGTGTGACACCGCCTTAACTCAACACACACGAACTTCAGCAAGTAACGGCGGCTTCTGGCTGTATCGACAGATTATCTTTGTGCGTCTCAACATCTCAAACTTGGAATTCCTTTGTTTCTTCATTTCGACTCGTTCTCACGGATTTCATAGACACTCCTGCCATTCTGACATCCATTTCATATTTTAGTAGAAATGAAGAAATTCATACAATGTTAAGGTATTAGAGGTAGTAAGAGTTTGTTTATGGCATGTCGGTTTGTTTTGTGGCAGTGTACTGAAATGAAGTACAGCAGAATATTTATTGCATCATGATAATATCTTTCATTGACACATTGGAATTTTAACTAGGATTTTTACATTATCACATGGCATAATTATATTGATCTAACACAAGCATCCTGACGAAGGAAGTATACGAAAGACAGGAAAGAGAGAAACGGACAAAAATGGACAAAAGCCGTTAGGCTGCCTATCATTCCTGGGACAGATTAATACCAACTCAAAACTGAGACCGCCATTCTCCATGACAGACAGCATTTCACACAATCCATACAATATAGCCTGTGGTTCCCTGCTACCAAACTAGACACTCACACTGATATGCCAGAGAAAGTTGCCAGTACCAATCACCCTGCTTATAATATGGTATCGACACCTACTTATGGAATACATTGCCTAGAAGTGTTGTAGAATACCATACAGTCCAGACATTCAAAAATAGCATTGATAAATATCTTGCCATGAACCCCCAACCGAGTGCGTTTGTACCTGAGTAATGTGACCGTTTCAATATCATACATATAAAACTATAATTTTGTGTTCTGACCAGTCTTTCTGGAGCTGAAGCCCTTCAGATAATGGCTGTGGCATTTTTTCTTCAAACAGCCTAGTAAGGATTATTAAGTCTGTTGTTGCTTGCCATCTTTTGTATGCCTTTGTACACACCTGTACACATCGTTTAGAACTGGCCTAAGTGTAATCGACTCCTCCTTTGTGAGTAGGGATTAGCGTGCTACCAATGCAGTAGCAAGATCAAGGCAAGTTCTATGTTTACGACTATGACCAACAGTTTCAGTCTTACGTTTACAGGTAGAGCCAAGAGTGCTAACAGTAATACAACCAAGGGCAGACTAGGCACGATTATATAATTTGCAACATATCCCACTAGTGACCATTAGGACACTCTCTCTATGTTGGTACTCCATGTGAAACAGGTCACCCAAACCAAACACACACAGTGGTACGTTTATGCCGAAAGGAAGCCTACAACACCTGGACTCCTTTCGCGCCTGGGAACGCCTCCGCATCCCTGCCAAGAAGAAGAGGGCCAAGATTATAGCCACGGCGGTCGAGTGGTGAGCACGCTCACACGTGAATCTGCTTGACCTGGGTTCAATCCCAGCCCAGGCGGACATTTAGTGGGTGTTGTAGTACGTCCTAGCATGCTCCACATGCTTGCACCCAGTCGGGGGACACCTCGACGACGTATACAAACTAATAACACACATAACAAAAGGCACTCCAACAGCTTCCTCTCTCTCCAAGACCCCTTCTCCCCTCTCTACACTCTTCAGAACAATAGTAAACGTGCAATATAGCTACGAGGTGTGAGGAGAAAAACAGACGAAGTAGCGTAAGTTATAAGATTTCCTAATATATTTTTAAAACGGTTTAAGTTTGACTTGACTTATTTGAACCAGGCAAAAAACCTTTATTTTATCATGTCCAATATGGAATATTATAAACCAAAGAATTTGGATGTCACCGATATAATGACTACTATCCCTATAAATCCAATACAATGTTATTATTGTAGCTACATCATGGAAGTGCTTTGTAACCGAAAGTCTTGAGTCCAGTGAACTTGCATTATGATGATATACAACCGCCAACAGAAATTAATGTTACATATATACTATAGCTAATGTGTACGGTATCGAAGCTGTTTATCAGTATGTTGTTAATAATCTCAGATGAAGGCTATAACTAATAAAACAACAGTATTTTCCTTCACATCATATATAACTATCTATTGTCACATAAATAGAAGTAGCTCTGAGCCTCTCTTTGTTACATATAGGCGACAATATCCATAAAACCCTCGGAATAATTCAATGCTATAACCGAATCGACGTACTAAGGGGGATGCATCAATACTAAATTTAATAGAACTAAATGTTAAAGTCTATATATTGTTAAAGCCTGTTATTTAAGGAGAGTATCCTTTGTACACAACTGAGGAAGAACTATAAAAGACTTGTTTGATAGTAGCAAGACAAATATCATCCCAGACAAAATAGCACTTGTTAAATTGTTAAGTAATAATAGTTGATATATCGACGATATTCTCGTTTGTAATGTGTTGGATTTTAATCAAGTCGCCAAATAAATGTATCCAAATTTATTTCCCCTCACACAAGAGAATGTAAATGATGAAGTTGAAAATGTTCTGGATATACATATACATATTGTTAATGAAAAGTGCACAGTTAAAATATATCACAAAGTTGACGATTTGTATTTTAACGTATTAAATTGTCCATTCCCTAGTAGTAATATTGATAATATAAATAGTTAATATTGTTTTTTGTTTTCCCCAAAAACAGATTTTGTAAAATTTGCACTAAACTAGATGACTTTTGGGATAAAGCTAGGTTGCTATACAGACTCTTAGGAGACAGAGTTGTTGATGCAAGTAAATTGTTGAATACATTTATTTTTTCAAAGGTAAATTATTGTAACTGTATTCTTAAATATGATATCAAGAATTGTGATCAAGCATTTTCAACTTGAAGTTTCTCGTATTAACTCTGCTTACTGTTTGTCTGTATTTATTTATTGTTTATTACTTCTATTGTTATTATTGTTTTTTATACAATTCATTGTTCTTGTTAAAGGAGTACTCTTTGTTTAAATCTGTTGTTGCTTCTTCATATTTTGCAATTATTGAACTTGATTTAATTGTATCTATTTACTGACTTTGCTTGACTTTGTGATATCCTTAATGTATTTGTACTATAATTGTAGGTCATTTGTAGGGCATTAATGGGTAGGGGTCAATTGTTCATGCTATGCTCTCTCACAGGTACCTACCCGATAGCACTATCGTTAGTGACTGATGTAAGCATTTTGTACTATTGTTAATATTTTGTCAGATTGCAAATTTGTTTTTTTGAATATACAATTTTGACATAAATTGTAGTTTCTGTATTCATACAGAATTTATAAGAACTTACCAGAACGTCCTTAACTTCCCAAATTGACTAATTCCTTGAACATGACGAGATTGCATTGTTATTATGTGCGATTAATTTGCTTGGGAAACAGATTCACGTGCGCATGTAGTGATGTACACCTATGTGGTGGCTTTGTGCTCTTTTATTTCAACATTTTATTTTACTAATGCGTTATTTCCACATAGCGATGTTGATAAGTTATTTTGGCTATATAATGTGACGTCACTGTTTTGGTTTGTTTATTTTACAAGTTTTACATTATAATAACTCCATACACAATTTATATAGAGTAGGACCACCTTAGAGGGAGAGAGAGAGAGAGAGAGAGAGAGATAATTATAATATATTGTTAAGGGGGTCACCTCGTTTTATATTCTTTCTCTCTCTCTCTCTCTCTCTCTCTCTCTCTCTCTCTCTCTCTCTCTGGGTTGCATTCACTCGGCCCCATTCAGCCTACTGTTTTAAAACGTGTACCCCCATCCAGGTATCGATTATCTCCCTGGCGAGCAGTAGCGAGCCAGCATATTTAAAAAACAATAATTTTGACAGCAGGCTAAGTTTGTACATTTTTCGATAGAAACATTTCTCCGGTTAAGCCGGAATTCCCCATACAAGGCTAGCTCGCTATCGCTCGCCAGGAAGAAATCGACACCAGGATGGGGATAAACTTCTTAAAACAGTAGGCTGAATGGGGCCGAATGGATACAAGCCAAAGAGAGAGGGAGAGTTAACGCCCGTCTATACTGTACCGTCCGTGTGTTTTTTGTTACAGTATATATATTGTCAGTCTGTGAGGGTGTGTTGCGCATGGCATTGTCAGTCTGTGAGGGTGTGTTGCGCATGGCATTGTCAGTCTGTGAGGGTGTGTTGCGCATGGCATTGTCAGTCTGTGAGGTGTGGGTGTGTTGTCATGTGAGGGTTGTCATGTCTTGTGAGGGTGTGTTGCGCATGGCATTGTCAGTCTGTGAGGGTGTGTTGCGCATGGCATTGTCAGTCTGTGAGGGTGTGTTGCGCATGGCATTGTCAGTCTGTGAGGGTGTGTTGCGCATGGCATTGTCAGTCTGTGAGGGTGTGTTGCGCATGGCATTGGCCAGGTTTTCTGGACCACTTTCTCCTTCATGTATAGCCCCATTAGTTTTCAGATGTTAAGATGTTTGCCCCAATATTTAGTCAATTTTAAGACCTTTCGCCTCATTTCGTCGTCCATATTTAGACCTTTCGTGCTATTTAGATGTCGATTTTTTCCCCGGCAAACGATAGTGAGCCTGGTTGGAAGAACCAGCCTTCGGCCGGGACATTTTTCTACCGAAAAATGTACAAATTAATCTAGAGGGGGGATCTAATGTATGTTTTCTTAAATTCGATGGAGGTCTAAGGAGTAAACTACACAAATAACGAATACATGCAAAACTCGACCGAAAAGTCAACCATCCCCCTTTAAGCTGCTTCAAGTATCATACATTTTGCTCTGTCACTCTTTCAACTTGTTCCAGGGATATTTGTCTTTTATCTCCTTCAGAAACATAGCAAACAAATAATATAACTCATATATATTTGTGAGATAAGCTTCTTGTTAATGTACTTGTGAGATATACTTCATATTAATGTAGCCCTCGTTCTTGCCTGGAGGAGAAGTAAATTATATCTATACCAGAGTAACGTGAGCCTATAGTCTATTAGATGTAAGTAGGCGAACAATCATGACCTCTATCCTCTGTAACTCAAAAAGGGTTAGAGCAAATTTCCACATCTATTCCTTGACTGACTCTTCCCAAATTGTAGAAATATTAGCTCGATTACTCTAGTTGTTTTTAAGTTACAGAGGTTAGATATCACGAGTTATCGCCTACTTACAGCGAATAGACTATAGTTGACAGAATCCCTTGTATATGTACAATGGAACACGAATCCTACGCCTTTGCATAGAATGGAATTTTTCTTCCAAATATGAATTATCCAGTTCCTTAATATACATAGAACATAGTTAATTAGGTTTTATCACACCGTGGTGTAGTGGCTTAAAGCATGGATTCTCGTCCTTACTGTCCGTGGTTCGATCCTTGGTGAGGGTGAACACTTCTATTTATGTAACTTACATGTATTTGTGAAATATACTTCATATTAATGTAATCCTCGTGCTTGTCTGGAAGGTAAATAAATTAAATCAATTCATACTGAGCTGCGTGGGCATAGTTTTAAAGATCCCATGTATATATATATATATATATATATATATATTGACTTTTGTCATGATTTCCGATTATATGAATACCGGAAAAGCATGTTTCTACTGTTCCATTATGCAGCATTATACACCCTGAACGTACGCCGATATTGCCACGGTAAACCACGCGGCCACAACAATACTTTGATGGTGCCAAGAAAGATGGCACAGGTCAATTTCCTGCAGCCGAAAACACATGACAACTTTCCAAAGTTTTGAACATGCTCAAATGTTGTTTGCGCCATGCTGACACGTGGGGATACTGAGAGGACGCCCCATACCGCAGCCCACTTGTACACGAACATGCGGCTAGTTTACACAACGTTCGCCAAGTCGGGGATTATTGTCATGAAAAGTGTAGTTGTATGAAAGGGGCTTAACATTCCTGTAAACAAAATTATTGACATGTAAAAATTTCATTTTTGATGTAGATAGTAATATTTCTATGGCCAAAACTATATAAGGGGAGACCCCCTCTTCTTCATACTTATCCCCAATAGTTTACAGTTTTTAAGACGTTTGGCCCATTAGTTTGGCAATTTATTAATATTTCGCTATTTTTTGGCGAATTCTTAGAACTTTAATGCAATTTAGGTGTCGATATTATCCTAGTGAGCGATAGCCAGCCTGTATTTTAAGAGGAACCAGCCTTTGGCCGGGACAATTTTCTATTGAAAAATATACACATTTATCTTGAAGGGGGGATCTTGGGTTTTTAATATATTTAAGCATGATGGAGATCTAGAGAGGAAAGTAAAAACATACTAAACAAGATAAGTAGATCAACAAATATATAAGAATATAATTCAGTTGTGTGTTAACACCTTATGTACCGGCGACGTCTCTGTAATTTTATTGTAGCTATATTTAAACGATGTTGTGCAGTTTAAGAAGGATCTGTGGTAGTAAAAAGGGTTAAGTGAGATAGTTCGAAGTCTGTTTATTGCTGGAGGCCATTCTTAAAATGAATAAAATCGTCTAATAGTAGCCAGAATATTTGTTTTAAAACATAGCCGGTACAGAAGGGGTTAAAGATGGACTTTATATATGGTTTACGTTTATTTCTCCCACGAGTCATTTCGTCCACACTAGGAGTCTTTTCGCACCAACAATGTAGTATGTTTGGTATAATATTATATGCATTACATTATATACAAGTATGTGCACAGTACGGATCCTAGTCAATATAACTTAGTAAGTAAGTCTGGAATTACATGTGTGTCGTGTACATGTATTTTACTTTGTATAAACATTGCATATATAGAAATGTGCCTACCTATGTGCGTATGTGTGTGTGTGTATGTGTATGTATATATTATGTATATTGCATGTTAGTGTATTATCTTATAAATGTAATTCCCTTGAACTTAGCTATCCATGTATAGCACATACAATTAAATATTCAAAAACTATAATTATACGCCCGTCTGTGTTGCTTAACATTAATCATAGCCTAATTAGTTTATTTTTTTAGAAGCGTTGCCATGCTCTTCAAACGGTCAACCAGGATAATTATTCATGAAATACATGTCTCCCATACTATAGTCTATTAGCTGTAAGTAGGCGAGAAATCATTACCTCTATCCTCTGTAACTCAAAAAGGGCTAGAGCAAATTGACTGTAAATTTACACATCTATTCCTTGACTGACTCTTCCCAAATGGTAGAAATATTAGCTGGATTACACCAGTCATTGTTTGAGTTACAGAGGATAGAGGTCATGATTTCTCGCCTACTTACAGCGAATAGACTATAGCATTATACAAACATCTAGGTGTGACACATTCATCTTTAGTATTGGCCAAAAAAGTACACAACCGATGTTTACACCTACATAAAGTAAAGAGTGTTGGCCTTATCTAGCTAGCCCGCCTTCCCCTCCCCGCCTTCAGTAACCAACACCGGTCGTAATATCGTATCGTGGCTGCAGGAGGGAAGTAAAAGTCTTCACGGGGTTACGTCACAGTCTATCTTGCCGGTAAACATGTAGCTTTTCATATTTTTTGTTTTGTTTTTGCAAGAGGGATACTGTGAGTGCATGTCCTCTGAACTTACTAAAATACATACTTACGTATAATTAACAATGTCAATGTGTTTGTAATGAAGGTTGATATACAGTACATTATTAAACAAGTGTGTGCAATATATATACTTATATAACGTATAGTATGTTTTATTCCAGCTTAGTGTTCATCGAATCTCTTAGCAACTAATATCTCGATACTTAATGGACAAATATAGAGCTGCAATATAGAGCTGCAATATAGAGCTGCAATATAGAGCTGCAATATAGAGCTGCAATATAGAGCTGCAATATAGAGCTACAATATAGAGCTGCAATATAGAGCTGCAATATAGAGCTGCAATATAGAGCTGCAATATAGAGCTGCAATATAGAGCTGCAATATCTCTACTTCCTAATATTGTCAACCGTTCACAATTTATAACATATTTCGCCTGCAAAGCACGAATATATTATTTATTCAAACTAACATTCACCTATACCCTGTTCCAAATAGGTAGACCAGAAATCGCGAAGTATAACATCTGTAACTCGAATGGGGCTAGAGCAAATGGGCTGTACATTTCTACACCTATGCCCTGGCTGACCCTTCCCAAATGGTAGAAATATAAGCTGGATTACTCTAGTCGTTTGTGAGTTATAGAGGTTAGTGATCAAGAGTTTTGGCCTACTTATTTGGAACAGGGTATAGTAAATTTGTATAGCTGAGTAAGCCCAAGGTAAATGAGTCATGCACATACTGGTGCATGTGCTTTTTTTGTTTTTCTCTCTCTCTCTCTTTGGTTTGTATCCATTCGACCCCATTCAGCCTACTGTTTTAAGACGTTTACCCCCGTCCAGGAGTTAATATTTTCCTGGCGAGCGGTAGCGAGCCAGCATATACAGTATATATTTTTGTTTTGACATCAAGCTAAATTTGTACATTTTTTGATAGAAAAAGTTCTCCGGCGAATCTGGATTTCTCCATACAATGCTGGCTCGCTATTGCTCGCCAGGAAGAAATAGACACCTAGATGGGGATAAACGTTTTAAAACAGTTGGCTGAATGGGGCCGAATAGATACAAGCCAGAGAAAGAGAGAAAAGGAGATAAAGATAAAAAAAAGCCGGTGACCCAACTTAAGCAGGTATCACACGGGCATTTTTCCCCTAAACATTTATCCTTAACACTGGTCTGGCAGCTCAGGAGGTCAACATTTGTAATATTTATGTCACCTAATTCATCTACCATCAGCCTAGTTTCCGATACCAGAGCAAAATATTAAACAAAATGTTGCTAGAAAAATGTTGATCATCGGATGTTGACTATATAAGTTCTCGTGTGATACCGGCGTTACTTCTGCTATATAACGAGCAGCCTCGTTTGGATTAGTTTGGCTGTTGTTGGTCGATTTCCTTTGTATATGTAAGTCAGTGAGCAAGGTGTTCATATATATATAACTGTCGTGAACAATACTGTGGTGGTTTGGTCTCCAATTACAATTATCGCTTTTAAGGGGAGACAGACCGTTTTTCTGGACCCCCTTCTCCCCAATATTTATCCCCACTAGTGTTGAGGTTATAAGACGTTGGTTCCATTAGTTTGGGGATTTTATGACCTTTCACCCCATTTGATTGTCAATATTAGGACCCTTCGTGCCATTTAGGTGTCGATTTTTTCCTGGCGAGTCTGTAATTTTAGGAGGAATCGGCCTTTGGCCGGGACATTTTTCTACCGAAAAATTTACAAATCTTTCTTGAAGGGGGATCTAGTGGGTGGTTTTCTAAGCTTG
Organism: Paralithodes platypus; assembly: GCA_032716605.1. Classification (NCBI taxonomy): domain Eukaryota; kingdom Metazoa; phylum Arthropoda; class Malacostraca; order Decapoda; family Lithodidae; genus Paralithodes; species Paralithodes platypus. The sequence goes on along the minus strand of CM064564.1, from coordinate 23,336,550 downwards.
ATAGAGGTCTGGGAAGGGAAAAAAACATATATGAATAAATTAATTAATAGACCAAACAAACAGCCACTGTTCCCTTAAGTTCTGAGACGATCATCTTTGTTATGAAACACAATTCTTGGAAATGTACAGACACCGCTACAGTCCTGTCAAAAGTAGAATGTCAATACAACCTCCAAAATGTTGACAGCATGGACAAAAAGACAATTTATGAGAAGTACTTTATTGAGAACGCTTTAAGTCAAACATAATTATCCTGCTCTCTGATATCTTTAAAGAAAAGTACATTTGAAGACCAATAATATTACAAACTAATGGCGTAACATCAAATTACGTAATGTAATTGATTTGATATATTTATTATCTAGCTAAATAGTTACAGAGCTCGCATGGATTTCAAGTATAATTATCCTGGTTGACCGTTTGAAGAGCATGGAAACTCTTCTAAAAAAAAACTAATTAGGCTATGATTAATGTTAAGCAACACAGACGGGCGTATAATTATATTTTTTGAATATTTAATTGTATGTGCTATACATGGATAGCTAAGTTCAAGGGAATTACATTTATAAGATAATACACTAACATGCAATATACATAATATATACATACACACACACACATACGCACATAGGTAGGCACATTTCTATATATGCAATGTTTATACAAAGTAAAATACATGTACACGACACACATGTAATTCCAGACTTACTTACTCAGTTATATTTACTAGGATCCGTACTGTGCACATACTTGTATATAATGTAATGCATATAATATTATACCAAACATACTACATTGTTGGTGCGAAAAGACTCCTAGTGTGGACGAAATGACTCGTGGGAGAAATAAACGTAAACCATATATAAAGTCCATCTTTAACCCCTTCTGTACCGGCTATGTTTTAAAACAAATATTCTGGCTACTATTAGACGATTTTATTCATTTTAAGAATGGCCTCCAGCAATAAACAGGCTTCGAACTATCTCACTTAACCCTTTTTACTACCACAGATCCTTCTTAAACTGCACAACATCGTTTAAATATAGCTACAATAAAATTACAGAGACGTCGCCGGTACATAAGGGGTTAACACACAACTGAATTACATTCTTATATATTTGTTGATCTACTTATCTTGTTTAGTATGTTTTTACTTTCCTCTCTAGATCTCCATCAAGCTTAAATATATTAAAAACCCAAGATCCCCCCTTCAAGATAAATGTGTATATTTTTCAATAAAAAATTGTCCCGGCCAAAGGCTGGTTCCTCTTAAAATACAGGCTGACTATCGCTCACCAGGATAATATCGACACCTAAATTGCATTAAAGTTCTATGAATTCGCCAAAAAATAGCGAAATATTAATAAATTGCCAAACTAATGGGCCAAACGTCTTAAAAACTGTAAACTATTGGGGTTAAGTATGAAGAAGAGGGGGTCTCCCCTTAAATAGTTTTGGCCATAGAAATATTACTATCTACATCAAAAATGTAATTTTTACATGTCAATAATTTTGTTTACAGGAATGTTAAGCCCACAATGATCCCCGACTTGGCGAATGTGGTGTAAACTAGCCGCATGTTCGTGTACAAGTGGGCTGCGGTATGGGGCGTCCTCCCAGTATCCCCACGTGTCAGCATGGCGCAAACAACATTTGAGCATGTTCAAAATTTGGAAAGTTGTCATGTGTTTTCGGCTGCAGGAAATTGACCTGTGCCATCTTTCTTGGCACCATCAAAGTATTGTTGTGGCCGCGTGGTTTACCGTGGCAACATCGGCGTACGTTCAGGGTGTATAATGCTGCATAATGGTACAGTAGAAACATGCTTATCCAGTGTTCATATAACTGGAAATCATGACAAAAGTCAATATATATATATATATATATATATATATATATATATATACACGGGATCTTTACAACTATGCCCACGCAGCTCAGTATGAATTGATTTAATTTATTTACCTTCCAGACAAGCACGAGGATTACATTAATATGAAGTATATTTCACAAATACATGTAAGTTACATAAATAGAAGTGTTCACCCTCACCAAGGATCGAACCACGGACAGTAAGGACGAGAATCCATGCTTTAAGCCACTACACCATGGTGTGATAAAACCTAATTAACTATTTTCTATGTATAGGGGAGGCTGAAGGCTCCCTGAGCCCAGATATCAAAATGTCTAATTATTGTGTTCTTGTTCTATAATGCTCCTTTCAACATAGGAGAATAGTATAGGAAGGAACAAAAAAACATATCGCATCCATAACCCCCGGGGCTGGGGGTTCGACCTCGACCCCCGAAAAACTTAAAAAAAATCTTTGAGCCATCCAATTTTTTTTGTTGTGTCTGTAGTCTAAAGGGCTGCTGTAAGAAATAGAAATGATCATAATTATGAGGGCATAAAGGCCCATATGACATCCCTAGGGCCCCCCCAAAGGGGCCCCAAAATCATGGATTTTGGTACAAACTTGTCTCATAAATTCTTAGAACCATGCCCTTGATGAAAATTTAGTTTAGTTTACCCATTACTCTCGATCTTCTATGTGCGCGCTATGATAGAAAACGGAAGCTTAGGAGGACAAACTATTTTTTCTGGCCCCAAATTAATTTTCTGTGGTGAAAATTTTCAATTTTAGTTTGCCAGAGATGATATTTTGGCACTTACGAGATCATCTACTTTTGTGTTTATGGCTCAAATTCATTCTCCTTCCACACACTACATATAGGACTATATAGCTACTGGAAAATTAAGAGATAATGGCATTATCTCACATATTTGTCAAGATTCGACATTGTTTAGGTTGAAATGTTGGCTAAAAAACCATATATATATATATTATATAGTTTTTTCAGCCCCTTCTACTATGCAATATGGTAACTTTGGTTCATTTCCTTGCAGGGGATGCAGGTAGAGTATACCATGCAAAAGTTGGGGGAAATTTGAACAATTTTGAGTGAGAAGAGGATTTTACAAATATTTCAATGAAATTCTGCGCTCGCACGTGCGCGCACTTAGAGAGCTGATTTTTGTCAGCGAGTCTTAGTATTTCCATTTGTAATAAGATGGTATAAGTGAAGAAATACACTATCTCTTACACAGGCTGACTTGGGGGTCAAGCCTTCAGCCTCCCCTTATTATGGAACTGGATAATATTCATACTTGGAAGAAAAATTCCATTCTATGCAAAGGCGGAGGATTCGTGTTCCAGTGTACATATACAAGGGATTCTGTCAACTATAGTCTATTCGCTGTAAGTAGGCGATAACTCGTGATATCTAACCTCTGTAACTTAAAAACAACTAGAGTAATCGAGCTAATATTTCTACAATTTGGGAAGAGTCAGTCAAGGAATAGATGTGGAAATTTGCTCTAACCCTTTTTGAGTTACAGAGGATAGAGGTCATGATTGTTCGCCTACTTACATCTGATAGACTATAGGCTCACGTGTGACGCCTGCCAGCATTGGCAGAATCGCCTTCCGGTAGCCACTAGCGCTCGCCAGGGCAGTGAAATGGGCTACAGTCTATCTACAATGTTGTACTTTCTTTCTTGTGAATCGGCATGTCACAAGTAGTATAGAAGTGGTCTTTATTTTCGCCTGTGACAATGCATTATATTTGATATCATGAGTTGAATATAAGATGCATTGTTGTGTAGAGTTGAGAGGAAGAGCGAGCGAGCAGCGTGGGGGTAGTGAGTGTTGCTTTCCCTCCTCCTTCCTCCCTCCCGGAGGAGTCCTTCGGCTGCGTGGTCTTTCTCTCTGTTTTGATTGGCTGGTGGTTCCTGGCGCCTTCTGCAGGCCTGCTGCCTGGTGACGTAGCGGCCTATGATTGGCTGACCACCATGCCTTTGTGTGATCCTGGGGGTCCCGAGGAGCTACTCTCTTCAGAGCTTGCCTGACCAGCATACCCTTCACACCTCCCTTACCACCTGTCCCCGACTTCTACCTATAGAACACTTTCTCTCTCTCTCAACTTCTTACCTCTCATTCTTCCAATCTATTTAACATCATAACTCCCCTTTGGTTCTGCACGATTTCATATATCGGCCATCGTATTATATGCTGAAGCTCTCAGATATTCCATGTTTAGTTAGACATTTTGGAGGTGTTAACATTTTGTCTGTAGAGGTTCGACACACTCGCGGTGTCTCCCTACCTTTTGCTTGGTTGTCTGCTGGGCTATTTAATGCTAGACTGGGGTAAGGCTATTGATGTTGTGATTTCCGATGTGTACCAGGTTTTGTTGAACTTGTACAATCGCAACGGATACGTGGGAAGCCTAGGTTGTCTTTCTCACTGTGTACCTTGTGAGTTTAGCACTGTGTTGCGAGTGAGGGCTTTTGCCTCTGCCACCCAACACTGTGCTAACTCGTTTTGCTTTGACTTTGAGAGGGTCGCCAAGAGAGAACCAGATACTAGCGATCTGGATCTCTCAAGAGAGCACCCCGTCATTTAACGTAATTTGGCCGTACAGTCTTAAGGACCTCGCTAGGCTACGAGCCGCTTGCTCAGCCATTGTTTCCTAGCCTACGACATCCCAGCTAGACTTTATTCGCCTAGCAGACACCCGATTATGATTATAAACTCTCATGTTATGTATGCAGCATTTTTATTCACGTTGAGTGTAAGCCTTGGTTGTTGTTGAGTTGCACAACCCGAGCAGGTTTTTTGAGATGCCTGACGAAGTACTTCTTTTGTTATTGTGCATTTATCGTTACTCCCGTGCCAGTTAACACTGTATGTCCCTATACTTGTCATATCTTGTTCCTGCTTTATATAACAGTTCAAAATCCGATTTGATCATCTTAAGCAGCATCAGACTTTCTTCAGAAGATTCCTGTTCGATTCTTTAGGACTTTCATTCACTTTCTTTAATATAGGAGTGACAGTTTATTATTGTTTAGAGTAACTTTAAATATACTTTCTTCTTGTTTGTATTAAATCATTCCAGTGATTTAATTAAGCTCTCTATCTTTTCCTTGTATACATTATTAACGTAATTGTATGTTGTTGTGATCAGGCTGTATCAGAGATCATCAGCCTGTAGTAGTAGTGCACTTATACTGAGTTATAGGATACCCCGTTATCGCAGATTTAACTCTGGAGGGTATAGGTGTTTTTGTGCGCCGGTATTATATGTTCGAGGGGTTGGATCTAGTGTTACCGTTGTGGCTGTGTGCCTTTCTAGTCCAATGATTAACCCTCTCACGTTCTTGACGCAATTTTGAGCCTATTAGGGATACTTTAAAGCCTTTGTTACCATCAGGGGTATTTAGAAACCTTTAGTTGAGTTACTTCAACCTCTGCAGTTGTCTTTGAGTTAGCTGTGGGCAGAAAACTAATTTTGGAGAGGTAATTATAAGAGTGAGAGAACTCTATTTAGTATTGCTAATCTGGCAACCTCTGCGTCATATGGTCGTGAGAGGGTTAAGAGCCCTTGTTTTATACGAGTCCCGGTCGTAACACACGTAACTCTGGTATAGATATAATTTACTTCTCCTCCAGGCAAGAACGAGGGCAACATTAATATGAAGTATATCTCACAAGTACATTAACAAGAAGCATATCTCACAAATATATATGAGTTATAATATTTGTTTGCTATGTTTCTGAAGGAGATAAAAGACAAATATCCCTGGAACAAGTTGAAAGAGTGACAGAGCAAAATGTATGATACTTGCAGCAGCTTAAAGGGGGATGGTTGACTTTTTGGTCGAGTTTTGCATGTATTCGTTATTTGTCTAGTTTACTCCTTAGACCTCCATCGAATTTAAGAAAACATACATTAGATCCCCCCTCTAGATTAATTTGTACATTTTTCGGTAGAAAAATGTCCCGGCCGATGGCTGGTTCTTCCAACATTACAGGCTCACTATCGTTCGCCCGGGAAAAAATCGACATCTAAATAGCACGAAAGGTCTAAATATGGACGACGAAATGGGGCGAAAGGTCTTAAAATTGACTAACTAATGGGGCAAACATCTTAACATCTGAAAACTAATGGGGCTATACATGAAGGAGAAAGTGGTCCAGAAAACCGAGCCAATGCCATGCGCAACACACCCTCACAGACTGACAATGCCATGCGCAACACACCCTCACACACTGACAATGCCATGCGCAACACACCCTCACAGACTGACAATGCCATGCGCAACACACCCTCACAGACTGACAATGCCATGCGCAACACACCCTCACAGATTGACAATGCCATGCGCAACACACCCTCACAGACTGACAATGCCATGCGCAACACACCCTCACAGACTGACAATGCCATGCGCAACACACCCTCACAGATTGGCAATGCCATGCGCAACACACCCTCACAGACTGACAATGCCATGCGCAACACACCCTCACAGACTGACAATGCCATGCGCAACACACCCTCACAGACTGACAATGCCATGCGCAACACACCCTCACAGACTGACAATGCCATGCGCAACACACCCTCACAGACTGACAATGCCATGCGCCACACACCCTCACAGACTGACAATGCCATGCGCAACACACCCTCACAGACTGACAATGCCATGCGCAACACACCCTCACAGACTGACAATGCCATGCGCAACACACCCTCACAGACTGACAATGCCATGCGCAACACACCCTCACATACTGACAATGCCATGCGCAACACACCCTCACAGACTGACAATGCCATGCGCAACACACCCTCACAGACTGACAATGCCATGCGCAACACACCCTCACAGACTGACAATGCCATGCGCAAACACCCTCACAGACTGACAATGCCATGCGCAACACACCCTCACAGACTGACAATGCCATGCGCAACACACCCTCACAGACTGACAATGCCATGCGCAACACACCCTCACAGACTGACAATGCCATGCGCAACACACCCTCACCGACTGACAATGCCATGCGCAACACACCCTCACCGACTGACAATGCCATGCGCAACACACCCTCACCGACTGACAATGCCATGCGCAACACACCCTCACAGACTGACAATGCCATGCGCAACACACCCTCACAGACTGACAATGCCATGCGCAACACACCCTCACAGACTGACAATGCCATGCGCAACACACCCTCACAGACTGACAATGCCATGCGCATCACACCCTCACAGACTGACAATGCCATGCGCAACACACCCTCACAGACTGACAATATATATACTGTAACAAAAAACACACGGACGGTAAAGTATAGACGGGCGTTAACTCTCCCTCTCTCTTTGGCTTGTATCCATTCGGCCCCATTCAGCCTACTGTTTTAAGAAGTTTATCCCCATCCTGGTGTCGATTTCTTCCTGCCTTGTATGGGGAATTCCGGCTTAACCGGAGAAATGTTTCTATCGAAAAATGTACAAACTTACCTGCTGTCAAAATTATTGTTTTTTAAATATGCTGGCTCGCTACTGCTCGCCAGGGAGAGAATCGATACCTGGATGGGGGTAAACGTTTTAAAACAGTAGGCTGAATGGGGCCGAGTGAATGCAACCCAGAGAGAGAGAGAGAGAGAGAGAGAGAGAGAGAGAGAGAGAGAGAGAGAGAGAGAAAGAATATAAAACGAGGTGACCCCCTTAACAATATATTATTCTCTCTCTCACACTCTCTCTCTCTCTCTCTCACACTCTCTCTCTCTTTCTCTCTAAGGTGGTCCTACTCTATATAAATTGTGTATGGAGTAATTATAATGTAAAACTTTCAAAATAAACAAACCAAAACAGTGACGTCACATTATATAGCCAAAATAACTTATCAACATCGCTATGTGGAAATAACGCATTAGTAAAATAAAATGTTGAAATAAAAGAACACAAAGCCACCACATAGGTGTACATCACTACATGCGCACGTGAATCTGTTTCCCAAGCAAATTAATCGCACATAATTATAACAATGCAATCTCGTCATGTTCAAGGAATTAGTCAATTTGGGAAGTTAAGGACGTTCTGGTAAGTTCTTATAAATTCTGTATGAATACAGAATGCATTATTCTACAGATATTTTCACAGCAATTGTTCCGAAGAACTTGCTTCAATTGTGCCGCCTCTCCACATCTTTCCCCGTAGAACTAGGGCAGCTGAGAGCGCCCATGAAGTTACACTGTCTCCTCCACAATGCAGAACTTCTGCTTATCAGAATTAATTTATCCCCAGAGCTACTACTCTTTGGAATTCACTTCCATCGAATTGCTTTCCACAAACTTACAATCTACAAATGTTTAAATCCAGTTGTTACACACATTTTATGAATGGAGGATGCCTTTAGGCACATGGACCTTTTTGTTTTATCTGTGTTTTTCCTTCCTCCGTTCATTGTCTCAAAAAAAAAAAAACAAAAAAAAAAAAGAAATTATGTCAACATTGTATATTTAAACAAACAAATTTGCAATCTGACAACATATTAACAATAGTACAAAATACTTACATCAGTCACTAACGATAGTGTTATCGGGTAGGTAGGTACCTGTGAGAGAGCATAGCCTGAACAATTGACCCCTACCCATTAATGCCCTACAAATGACCTACAATTATAGTACAAATACATTAAGGATATCACAAAGTCAAGCAAAGTCAGTAAATAGATACAATTAAATCAAGTTCAATAATTGCAAAATATGAAGAAGCAACAACAGATTTAAACAAAGAGTACTCCTTTAACAAGAACAATGAATTGTATAAAAAACAATAATAACAATAGAAGTAATAAACAATAAATAAATACAGACAAACAGTAAACAGAGTTAATACGAGAAACTTCAAGTTGAAAATGCTTGATCACAATTCTTGATATCATATTTAAGAATACAGTTACAATAATTGACCTTTGAAAAAATAAATGTATTCAACAATTTACTTGCATCAACAACTCTGTCTCCTAAGAGTCTGTATAGCAACCTAGCTTTATCCCAAAAGTCATCTAGTTTAGTGCAAATTTTACAAAATCTATTTTTGGGGAAAACAAAAAACAATATTAACTATTTATATTATCAATATTACTACTAGGGAATGGACAATTTAATACGTTAAAATACAAATCGTCAACTTTGTGATATATTTTAACTGTGCACTTTTCATGAACAATATGTATATGTATATCCAGAACATTTTCAACTTCATCATTTACATTCTCTTGTGTGAGGGGAAATAAATTTGGATACATTTATTTGGCGACTTGATTAAAATCCAACACATTACAAACGAGAATATCGTCGATATATCAACTATTATTACTTAACAATTTAAGAAGTGCTATTTTGTCTGGGATGATATTTGTCATGCTACTATCAAACAAGTCTTTTATAGTTCTTCCTCAGTTGTGTACAAAGGATACCCTCCTTAAATAACAGGCTTTTCACAATATGTAGACTTTAATATTTAGTTCTATTACATTTAGTATAGATGCACCCCCTTAGTACGTCGATTCGGTTATAACATTGACTTATTCCGAGGGTTTTATGGATATTGTCGCCTATATGTAACAAAGAGAGGCTCAGAGCTACTTCTATTTATGTGACAATAGATAGTTATATATGATGTGAAGGAAAATACTGTTGTTTTATTAGTTATAGCCTTCATCTGAGATTATTAACAACATACTGATAATATACTGATAAACAGCTTCGATACCGTGCACATTAGCTATAGTATGTAACATTAATTTCTGTTGGCGGTTGTATATCATCATAATGCAAGTTCACTGGACTCAAGACTTTCGGTTACAAAGCACTTCCATGATGTAGCTACAATAATAACATTGTATTGGATTTATAGGGATAATAGTCATTATATCGGTGACATCGAAATTCTTTGGTTTATAATATTCCATATTGGACATGATAAAATAAAGGTTTTTTGCCTGGTTCAAATAAGTCAAGTCAAACTTAAACCTTTTTAAAAATATATTAGGAAATCTTATAACTTGCGCTAGTTCGTCTGTTTTTCTCCTCACACCTCGTAGCTACATTGCACGTTTACTATTGTTCTGAAGAGTGTAGAGAGGGGAGAAGGGGTCTTGGAGAGAGAGGAAGCTGTTGGAGTGCCTTTTGTTATGTGTGTTATTAGTTTGTATACGTCGTCGAGGTGTCCCCCGACTGGGTGCAAGCATGTGGAGCATGCTAGGACGTACTACAACATCCACTAAATGTCCGCCTGGGCTGGGATTGAACCCAGGTCAAGCAGATTCACGTGTGAGCGTGCTCACCACTCGACCGCCGTGGCTATAATCTTGGCCCTCTTCTTCTTGGCAGGGATGCGGAGGCGGTCCCAGGCGCGAAAGGAGTCCAGGTGTTGTAGGCTTCCTTTCGGCATAAACGTACCACTGTGTGTGTTTGGTTTGGGTGACCTGTTTCACATGGAGTACCAACATAGAGAGAGTGTCCTAATGGTCACTAGTGGGATATGTTGCAAATTATATAATCGTGCCTAGTCTGCCCTTGGTTGTATTACTGTTAGCACTCTTGGCTGTACCTGTAAACGTAAGACTGAAACTGTTGGTCATAGTCGTAAACATAGAACTTGCCTTGATCTTGCTACTGCATTGGTAGCACGCTAATCCCTACTCACAAAGGAGGAGTCGATTACACTTAGGCCAGTTCTAAACGATGTGTACAGGTGTGTACAAAGAAATACAAAAGATGGCAAGCAACAACAGACTTAATAATCCTTACTAGGCTGTTTGAAGAAAAAAATGCCACAGCCATTATCTGAAGGGCTTCAGCTCCAGAAAGACTGTGGTCAGAACACAAAATTATAGTTTTATATGTATTATATTGAAACGGTCACATTACTCAGGTACAAACGCACTCGGTTGGGCGTTCATGGCAAGATATTTATCAATGCTATTTTTGAATGTCTGGACTGTATGGTATTCTACAACACTTCTAGGCAATGTATTCCATAAGTAGGTGTCGATACCATATTATAAGCAGGGTGATTGGTACTGGCAACTTTCTCTGGCATATCAGTGTGAGTGTCTAGTTGGGTAGCAGGGAACCACAGGCTATATTGTATGGATTGTGTGAAATGCTGTCTGTCATGGAGAATGGCGGTCTCAGTCTTGGGTTGGTATTAATCTGTCCCAGGAATGATAGGCAGCCTAACGGCTTTTGTCCATTTTTGTCAGTTTCTCTCTTTCCTGTCTTTCGTATACTTCCTTCGTCAGGATGCTTGTGTTAGATCAATATATGCCATGTGATAATGTAACAATCCTAGTTAAAATTCCAATGTGTCAATGAAAGATATTATCATGATGCAATAAATATTCTGCTGTATTTTGTTTCATTACACTGCCACAAAACAAACCGACATGCCATAAACAATCTCTTACTACCTCTAATACCTTAACATTGTATGAATTTCTTCATTTCTACTAAAATATGGAATGGATGTCAGAATGGCAGGAGTGTCTATGAAATCCGTGAGAACGAGTCGAAATGAAGAAACAAAGGAATTCCAAGTTTGAGATGTTGAGACGCACCAAGATAATCTGTCGATACAGCCAGAAGCCGTTACTTCCTGAAGTTCGCGTGTGTTGAGTTAAGGCGGTGTCACACGAGCGTTTTTTCCGTAATTTGTTATGACCAATTGTAGTCTGGCAGCTTCAAAATTCAAGTTCCATAAGAATTATCATACCTAACATAATCTACTTTAGATCACGTTTCCGATTCCAACGGGAAAGAGCCAAAATAGTACGAGAAGAAACTTGCTCATCGAAAATTGCCTGAAAAAGCTCTCATATAACACCTGCTTTAGTTGTAAAGACCCATATAATACTATGGGCTCATAGAAAACCCCATAGACTTCTTGAGCGATCAAATCTAAAAACCGATAGCATGAATATGTTTCGATGGACGTTTCCCACAACTTACCTTTCTAATTAAAGTGAGTTAATGTTATCGCACAAATATGACTAAATATATATGTGTTATTATTTCCTCCCAGTAAATTACATCGATTCCATTTCAATCGATGAGTAATATTGCAACTACTGTAATTTCAAATGTGTTTGGTAACCATTACAAAACACATAGTTTTACATTACGAATTATTCATGGTTTGTCTTTTATTTGTGTATTGTGTTTCATCTAATAATTTATCAGTCATATTAATTAATAACGTACCTAATATTCTAATTTATCAATACATCTCTTCATATATTTATAAATTATAATAATATTCGGCTCCCGAAAATATACCTTTCATTCTCGAAGTGGAATGTTATAATACGATACACACAAGGTGTGTATATTAGATAATTCGTTTGACCTTGTTCAAAGTTTCGTAAGGATGTGATTACTCTAAAGACGGTATTGTTCCTATTTTGAGTACTTCGGAATACCTGCTTACTTTCCCTATTAAAATTGGTTTGGCTCTCAACCATACTTAGGTTTTTTTATAATTGGAAATCGTAGTGAGTACGAATCGACGAGACCAGATCGACTAAGAGCAAAATTAGCTTCACTTTTGTTTATCCCGACATAATAAATAGGATGATAAAGAGAACCTGAGGTTATTTACCTGGACAATATAAACAGTTTATCTCTGGATTGTGCAGCTGCCTCTATATCCTACTATATCCTAACCGAGTGGGTTCGATATTGCAGATAACAGTTACATTGAGGAGTGAAACAGCAAATAACAGTTTACGTTATAATCTTACTCAGTCATGAACAATCACCAACTAATGTTCTGGTATGTTAATATATTTTAATGTGTTCCTGTGGAATAATCATAATAATCTAATCATAATATAGAACCAATTATATATTTAAATGTAACATAAAAGTGTTTAATCTATCAAATGCCATACGCCTTCATCCCCGAGGGGGTGACCAAGAACAAATCCCCTGCTTGCTTCTCTGTCAAAACCACTTTCGATCTTAAATCTCTTAACTTCATCCTTCCATCTTATTTCCTCCCTCCCTTCCCTTCTCCTTCACTCTCCTACACTCCTTTAGTCTTTCTCTTACTCTGCATACACTTCACATAACCGATGGTGTTCCTCTTTACTTTCTCCAGCACCTCCACATTCACACCACATCTTTCTTGTACTATCTCATATATCTGTCTATGTCTCCCTGTGACTCAACACGTACTTATTGAGTAACTCATTTCCACTCCTCTCACCTTTGACCTATGTATCTCCAATAACGTCCATGCTTCACTCCCGTACATCTATGTTAGAATCACCACGCTAGCCTGCAAACGACTTCTTTCTATTACATCCATTCTCACCGCCCTATTCCTTGTCACTGATTTCAGCGTACCTATAACCCTCCTCCCCTGCTGTACCCTTTTTTCGTATATCTTCCTCCAAACTCCTAATTTTAACTACTGCAATAACACGTTTTGTGGTACATTGCATGCAATGAGGTGTGTCAGAGTGATCTTGCCACTGGACTGGTAATCCAATGGACCCGGGTTCGAATCCCAATATGTCAGTGGGAAGATATTATTGGGATGGAATTTGTGCTGTACCTGGTTTCAGTGCATTACCACAGCACACCGAAATGCCAGAACAAAATACCCTCATTGTTCCCTGATTAAATAGCACTGTATGAATATGCCCATATTCAAAATATGCTACAGGGGGGCAATGCCTAGTGAGTTAATTGCCTAATAGGTGGCGTTCTAGTGAGTTAATTGCTCAATTGGTGGCGTTCTGAGAGTGAGGGTCCGAGCCTTGGGAGTGAGACTGTGAAGCACAGAGGCGAATCAGCTTCAGAGATGGAGTTGGGTTCGAGCCGTGAAATAGGTGCTTCGCATGTCTCACTCCCTAGGCTGGAACAAGACCTCACGGGCCTCACCGTGTTCAGCGGTAGAGTGTAAAGGCTATCAGCCTATGCCCGAGAGGGAGTAGTAGGAATATAGAGAACAAAAAAAAAAAAAAAAAAAATACTACCGGCTATCTGACTAGAAGAATCATACATTTCGTTTTAATTTTGCTGTTTTCATTAAAATATATCTTTATCATATTACAACTTTAACCCCTTGTGTACCAGCGACATATGTTTTATTTGATTGCAGGTATATTTAGATGATTCTGTGTAGCTTAACAAAAGATCTGTGGTTGTAAAAAGGTTTAATTGAGATTGTTCGAAGCCTGTTAATTGCTGGAGGCCCTATTTAAGCTGAATAGAACCATCTGTTAGTAGCCAGCATAAAGTACAAAGGATGGCAACGGTACTGTTAGGGTTAAGCTGAATAGAACCATCTGTTAGTAGCCATCATCAAGTAAAAAGGATGGCAACGGTACTGTTAGGGTTAAGCTTTACATAATAAATGGTACACTCACATAAAAGTATTCCTTAATACATATCTAGTTACATTCTGATATTATCCCTTTGAGTACCAGCGACGTGTGTTATATTGTATTGTAGCTACGTTTAGACTGTTAGCTTAGACAAGATATATGGTAACTACAAAGATACATTGAGATATTCTGTAGTCTTTTAATGGGTAAAAGTCCTGCCTAAGCTGAATAAAATCGTCTAATAGTCTCTAGATTATAATGCAACGGACGTCACCGGTACTGTATGGGTTAACAGTAATATATGAATAAGAATATACATCAATAAAACATATGATTAGTAACCTTCTTATTACGATAATATACTAGTTGTTTTGTATTCCTCCTCCGACCCAAGCAATCTTGCTAAAGTAACTTCAGAAAGTTAGCCATATTAAGTAAACTTCTGGAGCCCGGGCGACACTCTGACACCATTATTAAACATTTAAGGGGAGACGGGCAGTAAACTTCTGGAGCCCGGGCGACACTCTGACACCATTATTAAACATTTAAGGGGAGACGGGCAGTAAACTTCTGGAGCCCGGGCGACACTCTGACACCATTATTAAACATTTAAGGGGAGACGGGCAGTAAACTTCTGGAGCCCGGGCGACACTCTGACACCATTATTAAACATTTAAGGGGAGACGGGCAGTAAACTTCTGGAGCCCGGGCGACACTCTGACACCATTATTAAACATTTAAGGGGAGACGGGCTGTTTTTATAGTCTAGTAATCTATGTATTCATTTATTATTTAGTTTCCTCGCTAGACCTTCCTCAAACTTAGAAAAACACCCCCTAGACACCTCTTTATGGTAATTGTGTAAATTTTTCGATAGAAAAATTTCCCGGCTAAAGGCCGGTTCTTCTTATAATTTCAGGCTTGCTATCGCTCGCCAGAACAAAAAGACACCTAAATGGTACGATAGGTCTTAAAATTTACAACGAAATGGAGCTAAAGATATAAAAATCGCCAAAGTAATGGGCCGAACGTCTTAAAATCTCAAAAACTAGTGGAGCTAAACATGAGGGAAAAGAAGATCCAGAAAAACGGTCTGTCTCCACTTAATACCCAGGCACCAACCTAATTACTACAGTGCCTGAGAGGATGAGGGAGGGAGGGAGGGAGGGAGGGAAGGAGGGGGGGGGGTGGGTGGGAGGGTGGGAGGGAGGGAGGGAGGGAAGGTGGGAGGGATGGAAGGTGCGAGGGAGGGAAGGTAGGAGGGAGGGAAGGTGGGTGGGAGGGAGGGAAGGAGGGAGGGAGGGAAGGTGGGAGGGAGGGAGGGAAGGTTCTAGGGAGGGAGGGAAGGAAGGTGGGAGGGAGGGAGGGAAGGTTCTAGGGAGGGAGGGAAGGAAGGTGGGAGGGAAGGTGGGCGGGAGAGAAGGTGGGGAAAGTCATGATAACTGGGTGGGAAAAAGTACAAGGGGTGTGTATAATCCCGAATCTCAATCACACACTGCACTGAGAGAGCTCTGATCAACAGATTGTTGTAATAGCGATAAAAGAGTGAACGAGATGCAACATTGCCGCGGGTATATATATATATATAAATATATTTACTGAGGCACCCCAGTCCAAAGGCACGTAAATTGTTATCAAGATTTTCAAATGGCACATTTGAAAATCTTGATAACAAATTTAGTAAATCGCGATTTACTCAATACATTAACAAATGGCACTTACATCCCTTTGGACTATGTATGTATATATATATACGAGGCTCGCCCCTTTGGACGGGGGACGTGAGTCCCATTTTTAATTTATTTTTAATTATCATTATATATATATATATATATATATATATATATATATATATATATATATATATTCTCCAGGTTTGTAATTGAAATGTCCTTCAAGTAGGATTTCCCCATTTCCTATAAGTATATACTGTAAATAGGAAATGGTTGACTATTTGCATGCCTAAGTTGTCTGGGCCTTACTGTAAAATATGTTTTATATTCATACTCTGCAATATAGGTATTTAAATGTGTGATGGAAGGAAATAATAGTGTTATGTGGTTTATATGATACAGAGAATTAATCTGTGTATTCAGGTATTTTACGAAAACCCTAGTGAATTCGTGAAATATGATATGTAATTCGAACTATTTTTGATACCACGTTCTAACTCAGGCTATTTTGTAGTGGAAACCTTAAGGTTTTGTTTTTAATCGAATTTGATAATATAGGAAGATACACTTTCAAATATTAGTACACAATTAATGAAGTACAAAAATGTATCTTTCTTGGCAAAAATTCAACGTAACCAAATATCTACAGCACATATTATCTTAAAATTCAACTTGAAATCTTAGGAATATGGAATTATAAGAAAAACAATTCTTTCATTACCCCAATTCGCTAGATATTTCATGAAATCACTGACTACGTAAATTACTTGTAACATAAACAGTATATCCAGATTCAATAATGCATAATGGTTTGCATTGTTAGCAAGAAGCCTGGCTCCTATTCATAAACATTTAGGTTCGATTTCCAGCCTCTGCTAAAGTTTGCGAACTTTCAAATTCAATATGTATAAAGAAAACTCTATACAATAGCTCTTGACATTTTTCAAGAATGCGACAGGGTATGACACCACGCCCTTTTATAATAGCTACCCAACAATGGACGAGCATCACTATTGTCTGTTTTTAAGGAGGCAAGAAACTGACTTATCTTTATCTTAATTACTCAGCTATAACTCAGTTAGTATAGCCAGATATGGTTCTTATTGTGAAAGCCAGTCTATAATATGATACAGAGACAAAACATTTTCATAATTTGCCATTAAGAATGGAGCCATCAACTGCTAGGGGATTGAACTTTCCGCTAGGTCAAAACAAATAATCGAGTATAGTCTCATTAATATCCTCATATCTATCCAGCAGAAAGAAATGTGTAATCATAAACGGACAATTTTCACATTTCCTCTTTATAAATACAGAGATATCCCATGAATCAATATTAGTTTTGTTCTGTATTCGTTATTAACATTAATAGATATCCTGTCTCATATTTAACTCTTTGAGTACACTAACGGCGGTATGTCGTAGGCCAGGGTTGTGCCAAAGTCCTAGCCACACACTGGCAGCAGGTTCGAAAAATGTCTACCATTGCTGGTTCAGCGGGCACGACGCAAATGAAACAAGTGCATTGATAGTTAATAAGCTCCGCCCGTACACAGTTGCGTATGTATAGGCATATGTAACGGCAACACAATAGATCATGGTAATAGTGATTATTGTATTCTGATATATTTGTATATATCTTTATTATAATTATTTATTTATTTATTCATTTATTTATTGGTTGTGATTCCTTACAGTTGAAATGCTACAGTTTGCATTAACAATGATCAAACTATAACGTGCATTAAAACTTCTGTAATTAGGTAGACTACATTATACAATATCAAATATGTTCACGCGTGTTTGGAAGACATATTTAGTAATCTTGAATGGGACAATAAAGGAATACATGTTAATGGGGAGCTTCAAAGCAACCTCAGATTCGCTGATGACAAAGTTTATCCTAACGACTCTGGGGAAGAGTTACAACAAATGATGGATGATATAAACGATGGAAGCCTTAAAGTAGTGTTGACAATAGAAACCCAAAAATATGCTGAATGATCATGTGCAACCACAACAAATGAAGTTAGAGGATTATGGGCCAGATTCAGTGGAGGAATATATATACCTAGGCCAGGTTATAGAAACAAACTCAGATCACTCTATAGAGAAATCAGACCAAGGATAGATATGGAATGGAGCGCATTTGGTAAGCAGAATTTTATTATGAAAAGTTTGCCCCTTGCATTTAAGAGAAACGTATGCAAACAATGTGTCATTCCTGTACTTATTAATAGATCATAAACTTGGAGTATAACAAAGTTTCATAAACGAAAACATGTTTAGTGCCCATGAAGATATAGAAACATGTTTAGTGCCCATGAAGATATAGCAAGGATAATGTTAGGGATAACTTGGAGCGACACAAAGAGCATCTTGAATAAGAGAATAAACACAAGTAGAAGATAATCGCATTGCCAAGAGGAAATGGGCTTGGAAAGATCATATATCTAGAAGAGATGGACAAATAAAGGAACACAATGGGAATCTAGAGATGGAGCTAGAGGAAGGGATGGACAGATAACCAGATCGAGGGATGAGATCGGAAAGTTTGCTCAAGTAAGACGGAACAGGATGTCAACTCACCAGCTAGATTAGAAACGTTTGTGAGAGGTCTTCGGCCTGCAGTGGCCAAACTAAGGCTGCTTATGGTGATTATTATGATAATTATATATTAACATAAATACAATAAATAAGGTAACTGTTGTTAATGTAAAACGATAAATAATATAGCATTATCCTACCGTAGGTCAATTTACATGTATACAATACACTCACGTGACAGCAGGTAACTGGCAGTTTTATGAGCGCTACACAACGTATCACCTCGCAATTTTACTGAGAAAACAGGGGATTTGGAAGTTATTAGCACAACAACATAAGTATTACTTCATATCTGTTAACAATTTACCGAATACAAATTACACCAAACAGAACACTAGGATTCATTAGAAGAAATGTTCCTTGTCATAGTAAACTGTAAACACATACTGTAGTTATACCCTTATATAAAAGTATTGTGAGTAGGCTATGATGTGCAGTTTTGGTCTCCCTAGATGATAAAAGACATATAGACACTCGAATCTGTTCAGCGCAGAGCAACAAGATTGATCTCATTCCTTAAAAATATACCACACAATGAGAGATTAAGGGAACTTGATCTCTTTTCGGTTAAGAAAGGAGAACAAGTGGGCAGCTGATAGTGTTTTAAGGTTCTGAAAGGATTCAGTAATGTAAATTCCAATAATCTACTGAAGATAGCCAAGGAGAGTTCCACAAGAGGAACAAATTACAAATAATGGGCAGGAAAGGGATCCTAGACACAACTAAAGATTTCTTCACCCACACTATAATTGGGCAGTAGCATAAACTCCCTAATGAAGTTTTGTTGTTGTTGCTGTTCCCCAGGCTGTCTGGCCGAACAGCCCCAAGGTCCCGAGCAAGGACAAGGCCATAAACGAGCGCCCCCACAAAACCCTCCCTCCTTACCACTTATAAAGCCTGGGTAACAAAAGCCACTCCAAGGCAAGGAGCTGAGGAGGGTGCGGAAACGCCCGGGAAACTAAAGCCCCACCCAAGGCCCTGTGCCCCTCAGCAATTCTGAGGTTATAGACAGTGGCACAATATACACATATAAATAGAAGATTAGACTCATACCACAGAGAAGTTGGTCTGGAGTAGGACATGATTTACTGACAAGAGAACCTGGCAAAAATTAACACTGACAATTGCAGAGAGCAGAAACAAAAGAGGTGAAGGTATGCATAATATATCCTTTCCATTCTAATTATTCTATACAAATCCTTCAATCGATTTCTGAACCCTGCAAGGTTATTCACTCCTGTTTTCATGTACGCCAAATTGCCGGATTGGGAGGGAGGAGAACATTCATCTTTACTATCCTTTCCTTCCACTTTCTCTTACTCATAGGGTTGCTATCTCTACTAAGTCCTGACCAACTCGCAGAAATCGTAATATCTGTGGCCAGTGTATTTATGTAAAATTATGTAAATCTCTCTCTCTCTGTATGACAAGTAATATTAAAACATGTCATGACACTGGCGTATGCTAAACGAGGTCAGAAACGTGTAATATAGTATAGTTTACATAACGGATATCATAGGCCTATTGGGTTTCGCCATTTGCTTTTACCTATATGATAAGTAATACGTAAAAAAGTTAACCTTTTCAGTCTGAGAGACGTCTTTTTTATTTAATTGTAGCTAAATTTAGACGGTTTTATGCAGCTTTGGACGGATCTTTGGTTACTATAAGGATTTGATAAGATAACTTATAGCCTTTAATCGGTAGATGTCTTTCCTAAGTTGAATAATATCGTTTAATGGTAATTATAATATATTGACACTGATGTTACACGTGCTGAAAAGGTTAAAACCTGACTACAGTAGGCATTATGCAAGAAACGTGGGTATTGAACAGAACCCTCGCATTCATTGGTATGCCGATTCCGTTATGTGTCTGAACATAACATAGTCGACACATAACTAAAACCATCTCTGCAATATATAGCATTGAATACATAACTTGGCATAGGCCTACCTACGATATACTACATCAAATGTTCACTTTCTCTGGGACTTAATACTACATATTTTGTTTAGCTTATACACACTATGTCTAACAGCATATAGTGAAGTGTGTGTGTGTGTTGTGACGCTCCTGCATAGTAGCCACGTGCGGGCATGCGCGAGTGTCGGCTGCCCAGCCGTTTAGAAACCGGCTGGCGGCAGCCGGCTGGCCGGCTTTTCCTTAGTATATATCCTACGACAATGTAACTAATGTCTGGGATATTCTTATGTTGTTTCACAGCTTGAAGCTGCCCTTATTCTTAACCAACACATCTTAGTATATTTTATTCTCGATAGTTGATTATTTCATTATTATATATAAGATGTAAGTCTAGTGAGAGTGGGAGGAGACGAGCGGGAGAGAGAGACCGGCTGGGGGACGTTGCTTCGCGCGGGCGCGGAGAGACTAGCTTGGGACGAGCCTGATTGTTGCCAATTAATCGCCACGTTAGGCTTAGTTTCGACTCACGCAAGGGCTAGACGATTTTGACCCGGCAACTGTGTTGAGTGTTGCCAAGCATGGGATGTATTTTGCATGCCTAGGGCAGGGTCCAGACAGATTCAAGACTCAGAGCTCACCACACTGTCGTACCCTTCGGACCCCTTGATATCTATCCCTCTCAACCCCCACTTAGAAACTTTCTCTCTTACTTTGTATACCTTCTTTCCACTACTTCACCAATCTATTTAATTACCCCATCCCCTTGATAGACCTTATATCTATCATTGTATTAACGACGAGCTCTCAGATAACTAGATAGGATTTTGGGCCTTATGCAGAGATATAATTGTTAATGAGACCTAGGAAGCTTTTTTGTTGTCTCATATTTGGTGGTTTCATGCTTGCTAGTGTGTTCTTGTGGCAGGTGAGCAGGGGCTAGACCGGAGGGGAGGGTTTTTACGATCCTTTAAGTGAAGTCTGCTGGTGCGAGTCCTGTGGACCTGCACGACTTTACTAGGATACCCGTGGGAGTCTGGGGGGCATTTTCTTGTCTGTGTGCCTGTGTGTCTAGTGTTGTGTTGTGTGAGGGCCCTTGCCTAGTCCACTCAGCACTGCGCTAGCACGTCTTGCGTTTGTTTTAGGGTCGCCAGGAGAGAGTCAGATACTTGGGATCTGAGTCTCTCAAGAGAGCACCCTTTCAATTAGAGTAATTTGGAGCACAGACTTGGGAACGTCCCTAGGCTAGAGCAGGTGGCTCAGCCCGAGTATCCGAAGCCTATATCCTTCCGGCTAGACCTCTGCCGCCTGGCAGATTAACAGCTAGCGGTTTATTATATCTGTATGCTTGTTATTGTGCCACAGTTTACCGTCTTTGTGAGCATTGTGAGTCAGGGTGTGGCTTAGAGACTCTGTCCGAGCAGGCTTGCCTGACTAAGAGTGAGAAGCACACCTGTATGTGGTTATGTTGCGAGTTGCTGCCTTTATTTAATTATACCTATGCCATTATACACTGTATGGCCTATCACTAGTATTTATTCCTGCTTATGAGTTAAGAGTTCTCTAAATCCGTAACTTACTTTCTTTGCTAAGCATCAGATCCTACAGTAGCCGCATGCAGTTTAGAAACCTGCATCTTGTCTACCTGTACGATGTTTTGAGGACTGTTTGCTTTCACCTTCTTTCACGCAGGGGTGATTAGTTGTATTAATTAACGTAACATTAAATGTACTTTCTTCTAGTTGTTATTAAATTGTTTCTGCAATTTAATTCCGTTATCTATCTTTTCCTTGAAGCTTTAAGTCAACTTAATTGTGTGATCTTTTATATAGCCTGCTTGACTATCAGCAGTCTATAGTGCGTGCACCCTGTACCGAGTCATAGGATACCTTGTTGTCCAGGCAGGACTCTTGACGGTTTAGGGTGGTTTGTTGCCTGGGTTTATAGATAAGAGTGGGATCTAGCGTTTTCCGTTGTTGCTTGTTGCCGCATACCTAGTCCAATAGAAAGAGCCCAGTGTTTATATATCCCAGGATGTAACAGTGTGTGTGGAATCTAAACCATTTATCTACTTGATGTTTTCTGCCAACTGACTGGCGACCCAGTAGTGGGCGGGGCCTGGCAGTTTAAACTACCCAGTTTCACCGAGTGTAGATTGTGTTCGGATGAGATAAACGTGCGTTGTGTCTAGCAAGGGGTTCATCCCCTGGTCCACAATTTACCACCGTGACTGTACCAGCGGCGCACGTTATGTGTCGCCTATGTATGTAATCGAAAGATAAGAATGGGAGAATGCTAGCCGAGAAGCAAGAGAGAGTCGAAAGATGGAGGGAGTACTTCAACGAGTTGGTAAATGTAAGGAATGAAGAGCCAGCAAACATAGTTGGATATTGTATGGGAGCGAGAAGAGGAGAAGTAGTGGAGGAGGAAGTGGGGATCAGGAGGTCAGAAGTGTGGGAAGCCATGAAAAGAGTGAAGTTGGGGAAAGCACCAGGAACAGATGGAGTGTGTGGGGAAATGTTGAGGTATGGTGGTTATATAGTGATCGAATGGGTATGGAACATTTGCAAACTAGCATGGGAGAAGGGGAGTGCACCCGATGACTGGAAGACAGTCATAATAGTCCCCCTATATAAGAGCAAAGGGGAAAGAGGAGTGTATGGTAACCACCGAGGAATATGTCTCATAAGCGTAGTAGGGAAATTGTACAGTAGGGTAGTGATTGAGAGAGTGAGAGTGAGAACGGATAAATAGAGAGGCGATGAGCAGGGCGGTTTTAGAAAGGGAAGTGGATGTGTAGATCAGATTTTTACCCTGATTTGTGTTGTGGAGAAATATCTGGAGAAGCAACAAAAGGTGTATGTTGCCTTTATGGACATGGAGAAGGCCTATGACAGAGTGGATAGAGAAAGTATGTGGAAAGTACTTAGAATATAGTACGAGGCCTCTGGAAGTCAAGGGGCCTACGAACCAAATCACAGTTTCGAGTAATAAGGGGTTAAAGTCTAAGAAAGGTACTTCACTCTAAAAGTATACTCCTATGACAATATTATACAGCTCGACCTGACAAATAAAAATTGATGTTGGTGTTGGAGTGCAGTACCTTTCTTAGACTTTAACCCCTTATTACTCGAAACTGTGATTTGGTTCGTAGGCCCCTTGACTTCCAGAGGCCGTTACTGTGATTATTTTAATTTATTAATTTTATTATTAATTTATTACGGAGTAGATGGCAAGTTGCTGAAAGCAGTGAAGAGCATGTTTTTTTTTTTTTTTTTTTTTTCTATATTCCAACTTACTTCCTCTCGGGCATAGGCTGAGAGCCTTAACATTCACCGCTTTACAATGAACAGTGAAGCCCGTGAGGTCTTGTTCCAGTCTAGGGAGTGAGACATGTGAAGCACGTAGAGTACAACGAGCACCTGCCATCTTGCCTTCACATGAGGCACGGTGCTTACTCATGGCCCGAAACGACCCCATCTCTGAAGCCACCTCGTTCCCGTGCTTCACTGTTTCACCCCCTACACTCGGACTCTCACACTTACACACACACAACGCCACCTGTTGAGCAGATAACTCACCATGAGGGTGCAAAGGCGACAGTACGTGTGGAGAATGAGCAGAGCGAGTTCTTTGACCTGAATGTTGGGTTGAAACAGGGGTGTGTGATGTCCCTGTGGTTGTTTACTGTTTATATGGATGGAGTCATGAAAGGAATACTAGGAAGAGCAGTGGATATTGGTGCATCGCTGAAAAGGGAGGGAAATGAGTGGAAGCTGCCTATACTGCTGTTTGCGGATGATACAGTTCTCATGAGCGATAATGAATGGGAGTTGCAGCGTCTGGTAAATGAGTTTGGAACAGTGTACGAAAAACGGAATTTGAAGGTAAATGCGGGGAAGAGCAAGGTTTTCATCTTCGAAAGGGGTGAAGTCACAGAGTGTGAGGTGAAGTTGAATGGTCAGGCCATGGAGATCGTCAGCTCTTTTAAGTATCTGGGTAGTGTGTTGAGTAAAGATGGGACAATGGATGAAGAAGTGCGGGAGAGGGTGCAACAGGGGAAGAGGGTTGCAGGAACGTTGAAAGCAGTAACAAGAAATAGGGTGGTCAGTATGGAAGTGAAGAAGTCCCTGCATGACAGTGTGGTAATCTCGACACTAACTTATGGAAGCGAAACATGGACGTTCGGGAAGAGACTCAGACCAAGAGTGAGAGCGGTGGAAATGAGTTACTTGAAAAGTGCGTGCAGAGTTACATGGAGGGATAGACAGACGAATGAAGAAGTAAGAAGGAGGTGTGGTGTGGAGGTAGATGTGCTGGAAACTGTGAAAAGGAAAAACTTGAGATAGATGGTTCGGCCATATGGAACGTATGGAAAGCAAGATAATGACTAGGAGGGTGCACGAGAGCGAGGTGGATGGACAGAGAGGGAGAGGTGCACCAAAGGAGAGGTGGAAGGATGGAGTGAGGAAGTATATAGATGAAGATGGTGCTGGTTGGGAGGAGGGGCGTCGACTGACTGGGGACAGAGGTGCATGGGGGCGGTTCGATCGTGGCCACCCCTTCGGAGATCACGGCGTCAGGCAATAGATAGATAGATAGATGTATGTAACCCACAGTACCAGAAACGCAATGCTTGCATCCGCCTTAAATACTTTGGTCCTGTAGCTCCTAGAGGGCTCTGATTTGTATTGGAACTGCTTTAGAATCCCACAGAACAATACCGATGGTTTGCAACCATCCAAGTCCAGTCGCATGCATGGGGGCGCGCTGGAGCGATATTCCAGTATTTTGCCTCTCCATCATCCCATGTAAATTGTGACTTCCCCCCCCGCCACCCAGGACCCGTAAATCACCTAGCTGAGCGGTTTTATGTTGTTTTTCCTTCATTGCTAACCCATCCCATGTGTTTTAAGGAAAAACAGAAATTGACAAGTTGTTGGTCCTGGAGTGTAGTTTTTATTTAACTTGGGGCCTACCGGGTTAAGCAAGTATGTATATACTCAGGCATAAACCCTATAGAGGGGATGGGCGGGGGGGGGGGGGGGGAATTGAAGATGGAGCCTGAACAGATTTTTTTTGTATCACACACACCTAGGTCACCCAGAAGAAGACCCAGAGACCAAGGATCACTAGGGTTATTATCTACCCCAAATCTACTTTCAGATCGCCAGTATGGTTTCCTTAAGGGCCGCTCTACTGGTGATCTTCTTGCTTATCTTACTAACTCTCAGTCAACCTCCTTTTGGGACTTCGGTGAGACTTTTTCTATTGCTCTAGACATATCGAAAGCATTCGATAGTATGGCACAAGTCTGTAATTTCCAAACTACCCCACTTCGGTTTCTATCGGTCTATCTGTGACTTTGTCTCTAGTTTCCTTTCAGACCGCTCCATAGCTGCAGTTGTGGACAGCCATCATTCACTTCCTCAACCTATCAACTCTGGTGTTCCTCAGGGTTATGTCCTGTCTCCAATTCTCTTTCCAATATTTATCAAAGATCTCCTCAACTGTACCTCTAGTCGTATCCACTCAAATGCTGATGATTCTACCTTACACTATTCAACTAGTTTGTTCACATCAACCCAGCATGCAAGCACTCCTAATCAAACGTGGTGAGACCATAGAATGCCTATCTTCTAATCTTTATATTATTTCTGATTGGGGCAGAGAAAATCTTGTTACTTTCAATGCCTCCAAGTCCCAGTTTCTCCCTCTATATCTCCATCACAATCTTCTGCAAGACTATCAATTATTCTTCAACATCACACAACTTAACCCTTCATCTTCTCTCAACATTCTAGGTGTATCTTTTCATCTGACCTTTATTGGAAAGATCATATTACCACTCTTGCTAAAACAGATTCCCAAAAGTTAAGCGTGCTCAACCGTCTTCGAGGGCTCTTCACCACCGTACAGCTTCTTGCTCTGTATCGGGGCACAGTGCACCCCTGTATTGAGTATTGTTCGCATGTGTGGGGAGGCTCCACCTATACCGCACTTCTCGAACGAGTAGAATCAAAAGCATTTCGCCTCATCAACTCGCCTTCTCTTACTAGCTCCCTACAATCTCTTTCTACACGCAACAATGTTGCATTTCTTTCACTCTTCTATCGCTATTACAACAATCAGTGTTCTTCTGAGCTCTCTCAGTGTATACTCCCTCCCTTGCCGTGTGTGTGAGGCACCCGTCTTTCAACACAGTCCCACCCCTACTCTGTTCAGCTCTCCAACCCAAGAATTGCCAAATTTTCTCAGTCTATCTTCTAATCAACAAGTGATTTCTGGAACTCTCTCCCTCAATCAATCTTTCCTTCATCCTATTACTTAGACTGCTTTAAACTTTGAGTGTCCAGGCATTTTGACTCCAACGTCCCTTGAATTTGGCTCTGTCACTCTTTTAACTTTGGGGGAGACACTCGCTACAGGCAACCTGCCTTCATCCTCCATACTCCCATCTTTACTAAACACACTGCCCAAATACTTAACTGAGCTGACATTCTCCATATCCTGACCATTTAACCTCACCTCACACTCTGTTACTGCACCCCTTTCAAAGACCATAACCTTACTCTTCCCCGCTTTTACCTTCAGCTGCCGTTTTTCACTAACTGTTCCAAACTTTCACTCACTGTTCCAAACATATTAACCAAACCCTGCAACTCCCACTCAGTGTCACAAATCAGAACTGTATCATCGGCAAACAGCAGTACAGGCAACTTTCACTCATTTTCTTCCCTTATCAGCGGTACACCAACATCCACTTTTCTTCCTTTTATTTTTTTCATGACTCCATCCATATATATATTGAACAAACATGGGACCATCACACCCCCTTTCTTTAACCCGACATTCAGATCAACGAACTTGCTCTGTTCCTTCTACACACACACAGCCGCCTTTGCACCCTCATACGTGTTCTTCACCGCTACCAGCAACTTGTCAGATATTCCGTATATTCTAAATATTTTCCACAAACTTTCACTGTCAACTCTGTTGTAGGCTTTCTCCAAGTCCATAAAGACAGCATAAAATTGTTGTCCCTTTTCAATATATTTGTTAACAACATGTATATGATTGACCTGAAGAAGCTATCTGTGAAACGTTGTCAATAAAGTGCTCCTCCTCATATGGTGTTTATGTTCAACATATTTCAAGGCAAAAATCTGGTCTACACACCCGCTTCCCTTCTTAAACACTTCCTGCTCCTCAGCTACCCATGTCTCTGTTCTCGCTCCTACTCTCTCAATCACTACCCTACTGTATATCTTCCTCACTATGCTTAGGAGACATTATCACCTAGTGATTACCACACACTCATCTCTCCCCTTTGCCCTTTTACAGGGGGACTATTATGCCGGTCTTTCAGTCTTCAGGCACACTTCCTTTCTCCCATGCTAGTTTACACATTTTCCATACCCATTCGATCACTATCTCACCACTCTACCAAAGCATTTACCCACACACTCCATGTATCCCTAAGGCTTTCCCCATTTTCACTCTTTTCGTGGCCTTACGCATTTCTGACCTCCTGATACCCACCTCCTCCTCCACTATTTCTCTTCTTCTCCCTCTCACACCCCATCCAACTATTGGTGCTGGCGTTTCATTCCCTTAGTTCAACAATTCATTGAAGTGCTTCCTCCATCTTCCGACTCTAACTTGCTTCTCTGCTAGCACTCGCCCATTCTTATCTTTCACACCCTTACTACTTTCCTTGCTATCCTCCTTAACTTTCTTGACCTCTTTCCAAAACAGTGTCTCACACTCCCTCCACTTTACACATAAAATCTTCCCAAATTCCTCCTCTACTCCTCTCTTACTTTCCTTCACTACTCTCTTCACCACCATCATTTTCTCCAAGTACGTTTCCCTTTTCGTTCTCTCCAAATCTTTGTTCCCTCTACTACCTAGCCACTCTCTATATGTTTTTTTCAGTCCATCATGCTGTTCCTTTCACTTGTCTCCCTCTCCTATTAACTCCACATACCTCCTCACATTTCTGCCAGACTGTCGAAGGCCTTCAATAATGTCTAGCGCAATAGACAAAATCTCACCGAAGTCCCGTAACCAAGAGTTACTAAGATAAGAGAGAAGATCACCAGTAGAACGACCCCTAAGTAAACCATACTGACGATCTGAGAGTAGATTATGAGAAGAGAAATTATTAAGAAATTTTGTAGTAAGAAGAGTTTCAAAAACTTTGGAAATGCAAGAAATTAGAGCAATTGGACTATAGTTGGAGGGTTAAGACCGGTCACCCTTCTTTGGGACAGATTGAATGAGAGCAAACTTTCAGCAAGAAAGGAAGACGTTAGAGGAGAGACAGACGGAAGAGCTTGCTTAGGCAATGAGTCAGCACGGAAGCACAGTTTTTTAGTACAATAGAAGGAACACCATCCTGTCTATATGCCTTTTCATTATTACCCACAGAGAAGGTAGAAATTACATCTTTAGAAGAGATTAAGATATTAGGCATAGGTAGGAGAGGGAGGAATAGCACAGGAATCATCTAAGGTGGAGTATTTAGCGAAGGCTTAGGCAAAGAGTACAGCTACTACTACATAATAGTCAGAACCCCCCCCCCCATAGCCCTATATAATATACCCTCGCATCAAACACCAAATTTATCATTCGTTCATCCATACATACATAATCAATCAGTACTTTTCGTTTCAATGTCTCTCCTGCTCTCCTTCACTCCACTTTCCATGTGTACCTTTGTATCATTCTCTGTCGTAAGAAGGTGTTGGCTATCAACAGCCTCCTCCCAACTCATACGTCCACCGTTACACTCCATTTCTATCCACCTCTGATGGTATACCCCACCCTTCTTCCAACTCATGTACTTTTCCATCACCCACCTTTCCATTCCTATCCTCAATCATAAATATGCTGTTAGCTGTCCTATCTCTTCATTACGGCCATCCGATCCTCCCAGCTGGCGGTGCTTGTGACACTTTGGCGCTGCCAACTGGGAGGCTCTTCGGCAGTACTTTTTAATAATTATTTCTCATGGAATAAATTTTGTTTCCGTGGCTGGAGACCCTTGGAGCGCACTGAGTGCATTACTGAGGTAATCCATTCCAGCATGGAGGCATACATTCCATTTTCTTTCTCTCAGTCTAATGCAAATAAAATCTTGGTTTTCTCACGCTTGTTCCACTGCTGTCTGAAATAAGGAGGAAACATTCAAATGGTACCATTGCCTTCAAACTAAGAAAATCTTGATCTTTTGATATTTCTGCCCGGAATCAAGCCAAATATGTTCTTTAACTCGCCAAAACCTTTTCATCAATATTAAATGTTCTGAACTTTCCAATTCTAGCTCTTCTCAAGCTTTCTGGCATATAGCCAAAACCCTCTCCAAAAATCTTATTTCCTCTTTTTTTTTCTATTCTGACGGACTGCCCTCTGACAAAGCTGAACTCTTTGCTCAAACATTAGCTAAAACCTCCACCTTGGATGATTTTGGTGGTATTCCTCCCTCTCCACCCCCATCTCACTTACTTATGACTGTCATTATATCTTCCAAGGATGAACTTTGTGTCCTCTCTAGGCTTAATACTAAGAAGGCATACGAACTGGATGGTGTTCCTCCTATTGTACTCAAAAACTATTCTTCCGTACTGACTCCATGCCTAGGCAATCATTCGTCTCTGATTTTCCTCTAACATCTTAATTTTCCTCCTTGCGGGAATTTTGCTCTCATTCAACTTGTCCCAAAGAAGGGTGATTTCTCTCAACCCTCTAGCCATCGCCAAATTGCTCTCATTTCTTAACACGGTGGACCCCAAGCGATTTGATATAAATGTACACTTCAGGACCAGCCACTTGTAATTTTGTTTTCCTGAAAACACATGGGATGGGTTACTGATAAAGGACAAACAAACAAAAAACGCCTACTTAGGTCATTTAGGGGTCCTGGCGGGCGGCGGAAAGTCACAATTAACATGGGGTGATGGGTAGTCAATAAACTGGAAAATCACTCACACGCTCGCCCACACGCATGCGGCTTGACTTGGAGAGTTGCCAACCAACGGTATTGTTCCATGGGATTCTAAAGAAGTTCCCATACAAATCTGAACCCTCTAGGTGCCATAGGACAAGGGTAATTAACTCGAATGCAACCATTGCGTCGCTTGGGTTTAGCATTACAAACATAGGCGACGCATAACGTGCGTCACTGGTGCTCAAGGGGTTAAATCTCTAAAGTTTTAAAAAATATTCTGAATTCAACATTTCTGAAGCATTTCTCTTCTCATAATCTACTCTCAGATCGCCAGTATGGCTTCTTTAAGGGTTGCTCTACTGGTTAACTTTTTTCTTATCATACTAACTCTTGGTCATCCTACTTTTGGGATGTCAGTGAGACCCTTTCTATTGCTCTAGATATTATCAAAGGCCTTCGATAGAGTTTGGCACAAATCTCAAATTTCGAAACTACCCTCCTCCGGTTTCTATCCCTCCATCTGTGTGTCTATCTCTAATTTCCTTTTTGACCGTTCTATAGCTGCGGTTGTGGACACTCATCATTCACTTCCTCAACCTATCAACTCCGGTATTCCTCAGGGTTCTGTCGTATCTCCAATTCTCTTTCTAATATTCATTAACCCTTCCTCCCCGGGTGTCAGTGTGGCAGGACACCACGAAATAAGAGCAGGTGCCCGGGTGTCCTGTTACTAGGCAGTAAGCTTTCAAGCCTATTCAGCTTGGTCTGAACGCCGTGCGTCCGACGCATGTAAACAAAGCCGATCGTTGCGTCACCGCACCTCCGAAAACAATAAGGAGACGTCGGATCAATGTTATTGTTGTGACGTCAGACGAAAATTGTGTGTGAAAAGCTCCGATATTGTCAACATCGCGGCAAAATTAGCTCCACGGAAATCGTCATCACAACTGAACCAGTTGACTTAGAGAGCTCTACTCAACGCCAGTCTACAGATTGGAAACCGCATTACATTTATAGATGCGTGGGAAATTTCTAGCAGTTAAACTAAACAAAAATACGGTAGCCTAGGCCTAGACGTTTTTCGGCCAGATCGCCCGGGTAGCCCACACTGTCCTTCGGAGATACAGCCCGGGCCAGGAGGGTTAATGATCTTCTCAACTGTACCTCTAGTTCTTTCAATTCATATGCTGATGACTCTACCTTACACAATTCAAGTAGTTATTCCGAACACCCCAGCATGCAATCACTCCAAAACTCACATAAGACGGCCTTGGCACACCTATCTATTATCCATTTCCAATTGGGGGCAGAGAAAATCTTGTTGCTTTCAATGCTTCCAAAACCCAATTTCTCCTTTTTACCAAGAACCCTCACAGGACTATCCCTTATTATTCAACAATATAAAAATTAACCCTTCATCTTCTCTTAGTACTTTAGGTGTCTCTTTTTCTCTTGGAAAGACCATATTACCACTCTTGCTAAAATGGCTTCCCAGAAGCTGGGTGTGCTCAACTGTTTCAGGGGGTTCTTTACCCATGCACAGAGCTTCTTGCTCTGTACAGGGGCACAGTACGTCCATGTATTGTGTATTGTTCGCATGTGTGGGGAGAATCCTGTCACACAGCACTTCTAGACAAAGTGGAATAGAAAGCCTTTTGTCTCATTAATTCAAGTTCACTCATCGATTCTCTGTAATCTCTCTCCCTTCGCCGCAATGTTGCATCTCTCTACCTATTCTACCGCTATTACAATAATTTGTTTCTTAGAGCTTTCTCTGTGTATACCACCTCCACTACGTAGAGCACGTAGCACCCGTCTTGCAACACAATCCCACCCCTACTCTGTGCAACTCTCCAACCGAAGAGTGAAACAATATACTCAGTCTTTCTTCTATTCAACAGCTGAGCTCTGGAACTCTCTCCCTGAATCCATTTTTCCCTCATCCTATGACAGAAATTGCTTCAAACTCCGTGTGTCCAGGCATTTTGTTCGAACATTCCTTGATTTTGGCCCTATCACTCGCAGTTTTGCTTGTTGTCTCCCTCTTCCACATAGAAAAAACAAAACAAAAAAGAGATACAAATGGCGCCCTTGGTTGTTTGAAAATGAGGAATCCGCCAACACAATTATTTGTGTTAGTAGTAATAGTAGTAGCAGTAGTAGTACTAGTAGTAGTAGTAGTAGTAGTATCATTATTATTAGTTTCATTAATGTTTCTATTAATAGTTCCAAATATATGAATTGTTTTACTTTCATAAAAGTCAAACTATGCTCATATAGGCTAATGACATTGTGTACATGGATTTATAAATATTTTTATTAAGGCTTCACATATCATTTACGCATTTTATAGCATGAATCACTACCAATCACAATGCACTATTAAGCAACAATAGGAAGCCCCATAAATCATTGCACTTTGATCATTTGCGTTCGGCCGTTGTGCACAAATGTGGCCATAACACTGGGTGCATGACCATGGCATTATGGCAAAACCCAATAATCAAAATATTATACCATTAAATCATTTCTACTCACATTGATACATCCAAAGAGCGAATGTATATATTCTAATAATTTATCTCCAACTCTACTTGTTGGGAGACTGGGAACATATATTTGCATTAATTTAACTCCAACACCAAACACCTCCCAATGAAATAAATGAAAGCAAGCTTGTGATCCACCGGGATTTGAACCTGGTTTACCACATCCAGATTTTAAACACTCTAACCATTACACCATAATTATGGAATTTATCTTATTCGAAAACTTCATTCACATTCCATTCCCTTTTGAAGTTTTGGGAATACAGTTGTTTTGAACAGTGTTATGCTCAACTCTATGTACTAGTCTTCGAGGAAATTGATCTACAAACTCAGACTTGTGCTCTGGGTCTCAAATATGAATAGACTGGGGCTTGGCCTCAGACTGTGAGACTTCAAAATTAACAAGTACATCTACATTTCTGGAGCGAACATGTAGCCAGACAGGCCACAGAGGGCCTTGGTTAAGGGGATAGTGGCCGGTTTTTGGGGCTATTAACTGATTTATTCATTATTTTGTTAGTTTCCTCGCTAGACCTCCATCAAGCTTAAAAACAAAAAAAATAGATCACCTTTCAAGATAAATTTGTACATTTTTCGATAGAAAAATGTTCCGGCCGAAGGCTGGTTTCTCTTGAAATTACAGGCTCGCTTTTGCTCGCCAGGAAAAAATCGACACCTAGATGGCACGCAAGGTCTTGAAAATGACAACGAAATGGGCGAAAGGTATTAACATCGCCAAACTAATGGAAGGAACGTCTTAAAATCTCACAACTAATATGCTAAACACAAGGGAGAAGGAGATCCATAAAAAGCGAGTAGTACCCCCTTAAACAACAATGGAATGGGAGTAAAGGTTATTTATGACCAAGTGTTGACGACCTCCACACCAAAGAGGTTGACCTCAGTTATACTCTCTTTCTTTTCAACTGGCGGTTAATTGCAAAGTTCCCATCAAGATTTCTCAGTTATTTTGATGATTGTGTAGTGAAAGATTGTGTAGTGAAAGATTGTGTAGTGAAAGATTGTGTAGTGAAAGATTGTGTAGTGAAAGATTGTGTAGTGAAAGATTGTGTAGTGAAAGATTGTAGTGAAAGATTGTGTAGTGAAAGATTGTGTAGTGAAAGATTGTGTAGTGAAAGATTGTGTAGTGAAAGATTGTGTAGTGAAAGATTGTGCTGATTATATAAACTTGGTCTTAAGGGGGGTGTCCTGCTGTTTGTTTCTCTCTTTCTCTGGCTTGTATCTATTCGGCCCCATTCGGCCTACTGTTTGAAGACGTTTATCCCCAACCAGGTGTCGTTTTCTTTCTGGCGAGCGATAACGAGCCAGGATTGTATGGAGAAATCCGGCTTTGCCGGAAAAATGTATTTATCGAAAAATGTACAAATTTAGCCTGCTGTCAAAAAACATTAAAAACATATGCTGGCTTGCTACCACTCGCCAAGAAAAAATCGACACCTGGATGGGGGTAAGCGTCTTAAAACAGTAGGCTGAATGGAGCCGAATGGATACCACCCAGAGAGAGAGAGAGAGAGAGAGAGAGAGAGAGAGAGAGGAAAACACGAGGTGAGTTCCCTTAATATGATGCAGAGACATAGTAGTTCCCTTAATATGATGCAGAGACATAGTAGTTCCCTTAATATGATGCAGAGACATAGTAGTTCCCTTAATATGATGCAGAGACATAGTAGTTTCCTTAATATGATGCAGAGACATAGTAGTTTCCTTAATATGATGCAGAGACATAGTAGTTTCCTTAATATGATGCAGAGACATAGTAGTTTCCTTAATATGATGCAGAGACATAGTAGTTTCCTTAATATGATGCAGAGACATAGTAGTTTTCCTTAATATGATGCAGAGACATAGTAGTTTCCTTAATATGATGCAGAGACATAGTAGTTTCCTTAATATGATGCAGAGACATAGTAGTTTCCTTAATATGATGCAGAGACATAGTAGTTTCCTTAATATGATGCAGAGACATAGTAGTTTCCTTAATATGATGCAGAGACATAGTAGTTCCCTTAATATGATGCAGAGACATAGTAGTTCCCTTAATATGATGCAGAGACATAGTAGTTTCCTTAATATGATGCAGAGACATAGTAGTTTCCTTAATATGATGCAGAGACATAGTAGTTTCCTTAATATGATGCAGAGACATAGTAGTTTCCTTAATATGATGCAGAGACATAGTAGTTCCCTTAATATGATGCAGAGACATAGTAGTTCCCTTAATATGATGCAGAGACATAGTAGTTCCCTTAATATGATGCAGAGACATAGTAGTTTCATATTTTTCCATTAAGTATCGAGAAATTAGCTGCTAAGGGAGGCAATTTATCGTCAGCTGAAAAGAAACAGAGTATAGTTTAGGCAACATACTGCACGGGTCATCTGGGGTCGTGGGGTGGTGGGTGGGGGTATCTTTCGGGGAGGTAAGAGAAACAAATGTGGTTGTGGGAATTAATGGGAGATGGGTCGTTTTTCTGGTCCCCTTTCTCCCTCGTGTTAAGCCCCATTTGTTTTGAGAATATATAAAGTTCTGCGATTTTAATAACTTTCGTCCCATTTCCTTGTCAATTTTAAGTCATTTCGTACCATTGACTGTAGGTGTCGATTGTTTCCTGGCGAGCGAAAGCGAGCCTGAAATTTTAGGAGGAATCGGTGTTTGGCCGGGACACACATTTATCTTGAAGTGGGGTCTAGGGGCTGTTTCTCTCTCTCTCTCTCTCTCTCTCTCTCTCTCTCTCTCTCTCTCTCTCTCTCTCTATATATATATATATATATATATATATATATATATATATATATATATATATATATACATGATGCATATATTTTAATAAACACGCGAAAGTTTGTTTTCAATTGTCAGATTTAATGTAAAAAACAAATACACACACACACATCAATTTTACTTAAACTTTTCTCTTATGTCTCAAACATTTTCTAACTTCTACAATTTTTGAATTAGTTTATGTCAGCCAATTTCTTCTGGTTCTCCATTCGTTCTACATAAAATATAATATGATATGCTGCCTGTATAAATATAATATGATATGCTGCCTGTATAAATATAATATGATATGCTGCCTGTATAAATATAATATGATATGCTGCCTGTATAAATATAATATGATATGCTGCCTGTATAAATATAATATGATATGCTGCCTGTATAAATATAATATGATATGCTGCCTGTATAAATATAATATGATATGCTGCCTGTATAAATATAATATGATATGCTGCCTGTATAAATATAATATGATATGCTGCCTGTATAAATATAATATGATATGCTGCCTGTATAAATATAATATGGTATGCTGCCTGTATAAATATAATATGATATGCTGCCTGTATAAATATTGCCCGGTTGAATTCATACCTAGAAAAAAAAATGTATTTGCTGCGTAAGCCTAAAATGACCAAGTACTCAATAATAACTGAAACATATTTTTCGTCATTAATATACTCAGGCCCAATCCCCACTTTTCCTTTGTTTTGTATTATCATTATTTTATTCTATCTATCTTACGGAAGCGAAGCATGGACGTTGGTTGAGAGATTCAGACCAAGAGTGAGAGCAGTGGAAATGAATTACTTAAGGAGTGCGTGCGGAGTTACATGGAGGGATAGACAGACTAATGAGGAAGTAAGAAGGAGGTGTGGTGTGGAGGTAGATGTGCTGGAAAGTGTGAAAAGGAACAACTTGAGATGGTTCGGCCATATGGAACGTATGGAAAGCGAGAGAATGACTAAGAGGGTGTACGAGAGCGAGGTGGAGGGACAGAGGGGGGAGAGGTAGACCGAATATGAGGTGGAAGGATGGAGTGAGGAACTACATGAACGAAGGCGGTGCTGGTTGGGGGGAGGGGCGTCGACTGACTGGGGACAGAGGTGCATGGGGGCGGTTCGTTCGTGGCCACCCCTTCGGGGATCACGGCGTCAGGCAATAGATAGATAGATAGATAGACATAGCACTTCTGAAAAATATATATTACCTTTTTTTTGAGAAACAGTGTATACTGTATATATTCCTTGCCGGTCTTTTAAAAGCTAGACATTTTTGCTGACGTTTGATGTACATTTACCGATTCAGTACCTGGGACGTTTTTTGTTTATTTATATTTTGGCAAGTATTAGATGATTATATTCAGCTTAGGAAAGTCCTCTAGTAATAATAAGGCTTCAAACTATTCTCAATCAACCCTTTAAACTACCACAGATCCTTCCTAAGCTGCATAACATTGTCTAATTACAGCTAGAATAATATATAAAGCACGTCGCTGGTACTCAAAGGATTGGGAGCCCACCTCGTTTTTTTTCTCTTTCTCTCCCTCTCTCTTTGGCTTGTATTCATTCGGCTCCATTCAGCCTACTGTTTTAACCCCTCTTTGGCGGCGCCCACCTTAAGTCGGTTAGAGAGCCAAGGCCTAAAAAGCGGGGCCCGCCTTAAGTCGTAAGCGATTTTTAGCACATAATCGGCTCTGAGAGAGAGTCCGAGCGGTGGGAGGAGTGCGGGTGGGCTCTGACTGTTCGGCATGGACCTAGTCCCGCCACTGACGGTTACATCACATCCCACTATACCCCTGGTCCTGCAATACAGGGTATAAATTGACGAAATTACTGTATTTTAGGGATTTTCCCTTCGTGTTGCACGATCGTTGCAAGAGAACCCTTGGTCGTACAAGGATGGTTCAGATGTCATTGGAAAGCTCAATTATCGCCCTTTCACAGATACATAATTGTATTACGCTCTGGCTCTTCTTTATGCATGAAAAAGAGTATGGAATGAAGCTCGTTTAGGGTAAAACTACCCGCTTGGTAGGTAGTAGCGTTACAAAACTAGCCGCACGTTGAGTGTGTGGCAATATTTTCCTGACGAGCGGTAGTGAGCCGGCATATATAAATTTTTGTTTTGACAACAAGCTAAATTTGTACATTCTTCGATAGAAAAATTTCTCCGGCGAAGCCGGATTTCTCCATACAATGTTGGCTTGCTATCGCTCGCCAGGAAGAAATCGACACCTCCATGGGGATGAACGTCTTAAAACAGTTGGCTGAATGGGGCCGAATGGATACAAGCCAGGGAGAGAGAGAAAAGAAGAGAAAGATAACAAAAAAGCCAGTGACCCCCCTTAACGCTACAACCATTTTTACTCCCAGCAGTTCACCAAGAAAGACAATATAATTATAACTTTGTACCTAAAGGGGGTACTGCTCGCTTTTTCTGGACCCCCTTCTCCCTCGTGTTTAGCATATTAGTTTTAAGATTTCAAGACGTTCCTCCCATTAGTTTGTTGATTTTAAGATCTTTCGCACCATTTTTTTGTCAATATTAAGAACTTTCGTGCCATTTAGATGTCGATTTTTTCCTGGCGAGCGATAGCGAGCCTGTAATTTTAAGAGAGACAGGGACATTTTTCCACCAAAAAATGTACAAATTTATCTTGAAGGGGGTCTAGGGGGTGTAATTTTAAGTTTAATGGAGGTCTAGGGAACACACAAAAAATCTCCCCTTAACCCCTTCTGTACCGGTGACGTCTTTCTTATTTGATTCAAGCGAGGAAACTAAAACATAAATTAATAAATTAACTAATAGCCCAAACAACTGGCCACTACCCCCTTAACATGATCCCACATAATAGCCCAAACAACTGGCCACTGCCCCCTTAACATGATCCCACATAATAGCCCAAACAACTGGCCACTGCCCCTTAACATGATCCCACATAATAGCCCAAACAACTGGCCACTGCCCCCTTAACATGATCCCACATAATAGCCCAAACAACTGGCCACTGCCCCCTTAACATGATCCCACATAATAGCCCCAAAAAACTGGCCACTGCCCCCTTAACATGATCCCACATAATAGCCCAAACAACTGGCCACTGCCCCTTAACATGATCCCACATAATAGCCCAAACAACTGGCCACTGCCCCCTTAACATGATCCCACATAATAACCCAAACAACTGGCCACTGCCCCCTTAACATGATCCCACATAATAGCCCAAACAACTGGCCACTACCCCCTTAACATGATCCCCCATAATAGCCCAAACAACTGGCCACTGCCCACTTAACATGATCCCACATACTAGCCCAAAACAACTGGCCACTACCCCTTTAACATGATCCCACATAATAGCCCAAACAACTGGCCACTGCACCCTTAACATGATCCCACATAATAGCCCAAACAACTGGCCACTGCCCCCTTAACATGATCCCACATAATAGCCCAAACAACCGGCCACTGCCCCCTTAACATGATCCCACATAATAGCCCAAACAACTGGCCACTACCCCCTTAACATGATCCCACATAATACCCCAAACAACTGGCCACTGCCCCCTTAACATGATCCCACATAATAGCCCAAAACAACCGGCCACTGCCCCCTTAACATGATCCCACATAATAGCCCAAAACAACCGGCCACTGCCCCCTTAACATGATCCCACATAATAGCCCAAACAACTGGCCACTGCCCCCTTAACATGATCCCACATAATAGCCCAAAACAACCGGCCACTACCCCCTTAACATGATCCCACATAATAGCCCAAAACAACCGGCCACTACCCCCTTAACATGATCCCACATAATAGCCCAAACAACCGGCCACTACCCCCTTAACATGATCCCACATAATAGCCCAAAACAACCGGCCACTACCCCCTTAACATGATCTCACATAATAGCCCAAAACAACCTGCCACTGCCCCCTTAACATGATCCCACATAATAGCCCAAAACAACCGGCCACTGCCCCCTTAACATGATCCAACATAATAGCCCAAGAGAACTGGCCACTACCCCCTTAATATGATCCCACATAATAGCCCAAACAACTGGCCACTG
Organism: Paralithodes platypus; assembly: GCA_032716605.1. Taxonomy (NCBI): domain Eukaryota; kingdom Metazoa; phylum Arthropoda; class Malacostraca; order Decapoda; family Lithodidae; genus Paralithodes; species Paralithodes platypus. Next base: position 23,296,692 of record CM064564.1, on the reverse strand, counting down.
CCCCCTTAACATGATCCCACATAATAGCCCAAAACAACCGGCCACTGCCCCCTTAACATGATCCCACATAATAGCCCAAAACAACTGGCCACTACCCCCTTAACATGATCCCACATAATAGCCCAAAACAACCGGCCACTACCCCCTTAACATGATCCCACATAATAGCCCAAAACAACCGGCCACTACCCCCTTAACATGATCCCACATAATAGCCCAAAACAACTGGCCACTACCCCCTTAACATGATCCCACATAATAGCCCAAAACAACCGGCCACTACCCCCTTAACATGATCCCACATAATAGCCCAAAAGAACTGGCCACTACCCCCTTAACATGATCCCACATAATAGCCCAAAATAACCAGCCACTACCCGCTTAACATGATCCCACATAATAGCCCAAAACAACCAGCCACTACCCCCTTAACATGATCCCACATAATAGCCCAAAACAACCGGCCACTACCCCCTTAACATGATCCCACATAATAGCCCAAAAGAACTGGCCACTACCCCCTTAACATGATCCCACATAATAGCCCAAAATAACCAGCCACTACCCGCTTAACATGATCCCACATAATAGCCCAAAACAACCGGCCACTACCCCCTTAACATGATCCCACATAATAGCCCAAAACAACCAGCCACTACCCCCTTAACATGATCCCACATAATAGCCCAAACAACTGGCCACTGCCCCCTTAACATGATCCCACATAATAGCCCAAACAACTGGCCACTGCCCCCTTTACATGATCCCACATAATAGCCCAAAACAACCGGCCACTACCCCCTTAACATGATCCCACATAATAGCCCAAAACAACCGGCCACTACCCCCTTAACATGATCCCACATAATAGCCCAAAACAACCGGCCACTACCCCCTTAACATGATCCCACATAATAGCCCAAAACAACCGGCCACTACCCCCTTAACATGATCCCACATAATAGCCCAAAACAATCAGCCACTACCCCCTTAACATGATCCCACATAATAGCCCAAAACAACTGGCCACTACCCCCTTAACCTGATCCCACATAATAGCCCAAAACAACCGGCCACTGCCCCCTTAACATGATCCCACATAATAGCCCAAAACAACTGGCCACTACCCCCTTAACATGATCCCACATAATAGCCCAAACAACTGGCCACTGCCCCCTTAACATGATCCCACATAATAGCCCAAACAACTGGCCACTACCCCCTTAACATGATCCCACATAATAGCCCAAAACAACTGGCCACTACCCCCTTAACATGATCCCACATAATAGCCCCAAACAACTGGCCACTACCCCCTTAACATGATCCCACATAATAGCCCCAAACAACTGGCCACTACCCCCTTAACATGATCCCACATAATAGCCCAAACAACTGGCCACTGCCCCCTTAACATGATCCCACATAATAGCCCAAACAACTGGCCACTACCCCCTTAACATGATCCCACATAATAGCCCAAACAACTGGCCACTACCCCCTTAACATGATCCCACATAATAGCCCAAACAACTGGCCACTGCCCCCTTAACATGATCCCACATAATAGCCCAAACAACTGGCCACTGCCCCCTTAACATGATCCCACATAATAGCCCAAACAACTGGCCACTACCCCCTTAACATGATCCCACATAATAGCCCAAACAACTGGCCACTGCCCCCTTAACATGATCCCACATAATAGCCCAAAACAACTGGCCACTGCCCCCTTAACATGATCCCACATAATAGCCCAAACAACTGGCCACTGCCCCCTTAACATGATCCCACATAATAGCCCAAACAACTGGCCACTGCCCCCTTAACATGATCCCACATAATAGCCCAAACAACTGGCCACTGCCCCCTTAACATGATCCCACATAATAGCCCAAACAACTGGCCACTGCCCCCTTAACATGATCCCACATAATAGCCCAAACAACTGGCCACTGCCCCCTTAACATGATCCCACATAATAGCCCAAACAACTGGCCACTACCCCCTTAACATGATCCCACATAATAGCCCAAACAACTGGCCACTACCCCCTTAACATGATCCCACATAATAGCCCAAACAACTGGCCACTGCCCCCTTAACATGATCCCACATAATAGCCCAAACAACTGGCCACTGCCCCCTTAACATGATCCCACATAATAGCCCAAACAACTGGCCACTGCCCCCTTAACATGATCCCACATAATAGCCCAAACAACCGGCCACTGCCCCCTTAACATGATCCCACATAATAGCCCAAACAACTGGCCACTGCCCCCTTAACATGATCCCACATAATAGCCCAAACAACTGGCCACTACCCCCTTAACATGATCCCACATAATAGCCCGAACAACTGGCCACTGCCCCCTTAACATGATCCCACATAATAGTCCAAACAACTGGCCACTGCCCCCTTAACATGATCCCACATAATAGCCCAAACAACTGGCCACTACCCCCTTAACATGATCCCACATAATAGCCCAAACAACTGGCCACTGCCCCCTTAACATGATCCCACATAATAGCCCAAACAACTGGCCACTGCCCCCTTAACATGATCCCACATAATAGCCCAAACAACTGGCCACTGCCCCCTTAACATGATCCCACATAATCAACAACCTCTTGCGGGGAGACCCTCTAACCAACAATATATTATTCGTTCCATAAGGAGAGGTATTTACTTTGTTCCCTAGACCTCCATCTTAAAATTACACCCCTTAGACCCCCTTTCAAGATAAATTTGTAAATGTTTCGGTATAAAAATCTCCCGGCCGAAGGCCGATTCCTCTTAAATTACAGGCTCGCTATCGCTCGCCAGGAAAAAATCGACACCTAAATAGCACGAAAGGTCTAAATATTGACGAAGAAATGGGGCAAAAGGTCTTAAAATCGAATAACTAATGGGGCAAACATATTAACATCTGAAAACTAATGGAGCTAAACATGAGGGAGAAAGTGGTCCAGAAAAGCGGCCACTGCCCCCTTAACATGATCCCACATAATCACCAACCTCTTGCGGGGAGAACCTCTAACCAACAATATATAACACCCGCCTTGATGAACACACGGACGGAAGAGACCAGCTAGTGGTCCCTGGTCGATGAAAGGGTGTATACGTTCCTTAAGGGGAGGTTTTAGTGTGTTCCCTAGACCTCCATCAAGCTTAAAATTACACTTCCTAGACCCTCTTTTCAGATAAATGCATACATGTTTCGGTAGAAAATTTTCAACATAGAAATGTTCTCTAAATTACAGGCTTGTTATCGCTCGCCATGAAATAATCCACACCTAAATGGCACGAAAGGTCTTAAAATTGACAATTGGGGCGAAAGTTCGTAAAATCGCTAAAAACAAATAGGGTGAACGTCTTAAAATCTCAAACGCAATGGGGCTAAACGTGAGGGAGAAAGGGGTCCAGAAAAATATCCCACAATTCTTCGCCTATCTTAACTCAAAGCATGTAAATATTGAATTCACCTCCGAAACTTAACCCTGCTGTACCAGCGACGTCTGTTAAGCTTTATTCTAGCTACTATTAGGCGATTTTACTCAGTTTACAAATGTCTAAGAAAGACCCTTTTTCGTCAATTGATTTAATACCAAATTCACTGCCTCCTTCCTACATTGGCAAACAATTGCAACAGCTCATCCATCCTATTGAACAACCCATCGCAGTAAGAAGAGCTATATTGCATTTCCCAATGTCCTTCTCATTAAAGCAGAAACTCGTGACTCCTAAATTTATATACCTTCAGATTAAAGTAAGAGTTATTTCCAAACCTGCTCACACAATCAGTACTATCATCAAGTTCGAAGATATGATTCCGAAGGTGCTACAGACCTCTTTAGACTACAAATATCAATGTACAGTATATAACATAATATACTCTATATAGGTTGTACAAAGCATCAACTCAAGGTATCTTTGAACACAAGGGAAAGTCAGTCAGAGCATAAACACTACACTAATTCTTCATTCAGCGCCATACGACAACATGCCCGTGATTAAAATATACCCTTACTTGAGGAAATATTTGCTCAGTTCTCCGGTCGTGTTGGTACGGAGAGGAACTAACCATTATGGAGTCCCTAACATCAATGAAAATGAAGACTACGATAGGTGGCAATACAAAATCAACCAACCTCTTGTATTTTGTACATCTTCCTAATGTAATTTATTTATCGTGTTTTTTTCGTATTTTATAACGGCGAGGAGCTTTGTCAATTACTTGACAGAAAAACAAAAATCTTATGTCATTTATTTATGTTTGTGATGTTATGTCATGAATTCATAGTCCATAATATAGACATAAAAAGTCTTATTGTTTACAATTTCATACTACGTCATTTTACGGGTATTATGAAATAATTGTAATTCACTATGATACTAGTGTTTTCACACAAGTGTGTGTATCTGTTGTTTATAGATTTGCCTGATGATGGAGTGACTCCGAGACGTGGCCATATAAATAGACAAGATGATCGTGTTCTGCTATCAAACCCTGGTGTTTCTTTTCGTTATATATATATATATATATTATAGGTTTGATTCCCGAAGGGAAGTAGAGAAAACCTAATATTTAGTAGGGGCCCCGGAATCATTGACGATGTTGCCTATTAGTTTAATTGTCTCCATTCAACATTCACGTCACTCGTTTGAATCAACCGCCGCGAGGAAGAATAGGAGTCATCTTCATAAGTGCAACGCTACTTCTCTTATGGTGTCGTCACAGATCGGGTACCCACTACGAATAAACTTCGTAAAAAATAAGAGAACAAAAGAAGAAAAAGAATTTCCATCTTAACACTGTTATTCACAAGCTTCCCACATTCGGTGGATTTTCTTGCGTTGTGGCTTCTTACCGCCTCTCGCCAAGCGCAACAATTCGTCCTTCAATGATATATCAAGATAACTCAAAATATCAGCGAATGGGAAGGGGATGGCTGGGAGGGACGTCGTCGTCAATGATTTCGGGGCCCCTAATAAATATTAGGTTTTCTCTACTTTCCTTCGGGAATCAAACCTATAATTTAATAGTGGCCCCTTCATCATTGACGATGTTGCCTGAATTCCAAGACTGGAGGGGGATATTCGTAATATCAAACTCTCAATAACTGCATGGTTAAGTCAAGAAACCTCGTAACAGGAAAAGATACTTGTATTTTTAGTTGTGCATACAACAAAGTTAAAAATGTTGAAAGAGTGGGAGCAGTGCGTTGCTTCAAAGAAGCCTGCTCCAACAACAGAGTCCTCATGCGTGAGGTGTTTGTTGTACCGGGTGAGACAGAGTTAAAAGCAACAAACCCTTCATCACCTCGACCCTGAACCTATGCTGAGCTTCAGCTAGGTTCCTGGGCGGAGTCATATTGACCAATATCAAACATACTGAACATAGTGCAACTAGCCAGGAACATAACTGGAGTCACCATCTGACCCATATCGACCTTCTGAGTCTAGTACGACTAGCATAGAAACCTGAAAATCATATAAACCGACTAGCATAGAAACCTGAAAATCATATAAACCGTAGGGAAAAGCAATTCTTTATTATTCATAAGTTGGACAGTTAGACAATGGAAACACTTACAGAGTCACTTAGGACCTTTTGTAATCTAGTGCAACTAGTCTCGAAAACTGAAACATGAAAAACATTCTCTTATTAATCATAAAACATGAGCTTCAATTAAGCCTCTAAATTCTATTTTTTTTCTGTTTTATCTAAACCAAGTAATCCGGCCTTCTAAGCTCATACATATCTAATTTTGGGCACAGCCCGGCGTAAACAGCGTCTAGCTTGCCCTATACTAACTTGTAATCCTGTGTAAGAGGGAGTTCCTCTCTTGTACTGGGAACCACATATCCCCCCCCCCCACTTTTTTTTCTGAAGCCCTATAGGGCGCATCTATCACAGTACTAACAGCTGGGAATACAAGTAAGAACAACAGGAGTGTGTCCATGGGCAGACTTACGATTTTTATTTATTTATTTATTTTATTTTTTTAAAGAAAAAGAAAATTTAGTTTGTAAATAAGACGGGGAAGTAACTTTTGCCATGGCAATCTGTCCCGATGGCACTTCCTAAGTCTATTACCGAGCCCCGCCCCCTCGGCGAGGATCAGCGCGTAGCCGAGTCAGTCGGCTATCCCAGTTTAGTCCGCCGGATAACATTATATAAGTTCCATTAGGAGGGCATCAAGCAAGACACTCGGGGAACCTGAGCCGGAGGCCTTGACGGGCTCCTGCCGTGACCCCCGCACCCCTCGGCGTAACTCAGCCGGCACATAGACATATGGTGAAAGGTTGATCTTATATCTAAAACCTAATTTACAATACTCCCGAGGCCAGAGAAAGCTCAGGGACAGTGCGGCTAGCCACTAAGTTAGGGATGATCCGGCTATCCGTAGGTTAACCTACGGCGGAACCTTTTTTAAGGTCATTTGGGATTGAATGGGAAAAGAAGTTTCCCTTGAAAGGATAAGTTATAGAGAACTGAAACTGTCTAGGGACTAGCCGGGCCGAAAGGTGGTCGGGAGTTCTGACCGAAAGTATAAGCCATAGTGATCGCAAGAAAACGGACGTGTCCGTAAGACCAAGTGAAGAATGCCAACGGGCTTGAAGCAAGGGAATGTAGTTATGATTCTATATGGAATAAAAACAAGAGAAAGAAAAAGCGAGAGTGGCCTGAAGGGTTTCCGCTTCTTACAACAGAACTTCAAAAGGGGTTGGAAAGAATGACCCCGGCCTGCAGTGGTTGTTTTGTAAAATTTTTGCCCCGCTGCTGAGCCGTCCCTGACCCCGGAAAACATCTTCCGGGTGCGTACAACTAGGTTAAGCATATGGAGATAGGCCCTAGTCCATTGGAGATGGGGAGAAAAAACCCGGCGGGGTGACTTCCTATCTCCAACGGCGGGGGGCGATCTCGTAAGGAACATCCGGCACCCAGGCGTGCTGAGGGCTGGAATTGCCTAGTATAGTGAGGAAAAACTTATGTGTTACACCGCACCTATTGTATCAAGAGGGACCTGTTGGGGAACCGACACGTGTAGTGACTAGTATTACATTATTTTTAAAGGTCGCAAGCCGGCGGACGGGTGCCTCCGGCTATCACTCTTGCATTGAAATGTGAGATGGACACTCCAGGTGCGGGTCCGCCGGGGGGTTAACGGTTTTCGGTTGGCGGCTGCGGTCTCCCTTTCCTGCGTAGTGCGTTAGTATCCCATCCCTTATGCAGAGGATGGTAATCGGTCTGTTATGCAACGCCAAGTGAGGTAAAGCCGCATGACTTCCTCTCCGGCGTGCTTTTGTATGGACCAGTTACGGCCAGTCGGACCGAAGGCATCAGGTGGCGCTGCCCCCCGTGGGAACTTAACACTTGATCGAACCTCGTAACCCTATTGCGCTAGCATGGCCGAGGGAGGGAGGAAGACAGAGGGAGGACTGAAGAGTCCAGAACAGTAGTCCTAAAGTATATGTAATTTAACCAAAGAGCTGGAGGTGAACCTGTCCGCCTGCAGCTTGGAGCCGTCAGGGGAAGACTTATTGGTTGGTCTTGTCCTTCAAGTGCAACATTACCCTAACATCTCGCTCCGTCTGGTTATCCATGATCCTCGCAGTTAAGACAGGGGAGAATAAGATCCTATAGTAAGCATTCACAGGTAACCCTTGAGCCATACCGAGTCTAAGTAGCTGACGTGACCGGACTGCCTCAAACAAGGCCGTTCGAATTTCAGTGAGTGTTCTAGCCGGGGTAGGGAGGAGGTATTGTTGAAAGACTTTAACCAATTCCTGGGATTGGTATTCGGCATCAGTTGGGCAATAGCCTGGGCCGTGTCTCTAGTTAACAGGAAACTTAATAAACGTCCTGTGGGCCTTATCTCTGACCAGAAATTCTCGCTGGAGTTCAATAGGTACAGGAGGAATGAGGGGCAAGGGAATATCTTCCGCCGTCAATTGAGGGGCTATAAGAAAATTAAAAATAGGGAACGGAGCTCCTCGTTCTGCTAGCCAGTCAAAATCGGTAAAGGGGGTAGGGGGAATTGGGGACAAGACATTGGATGTAATATCTACAGCAAATTGTTGCAGTTCCTGATCCCACGATACCCACGGCCCATCTCCCACCTCACTCAGATTCAGCTCCCTTTGGTCTTTATGTGGACCACATCTGTGAAACTTGCGAGAAGGCTCCCTCTGTTTTTACAGAGAATGACATCCATTAGTGCCACATCGTTTATGGCAATCAGAGCAAACGGAAGTGTCTGGGTGAGGAGGGTCCTGGACCGGGGAATCCGCCGGAAGAGGAACCAGAAGGAATGGGTTGTACACAAAATACTGAAAATTTGCCGGGTCAGGTCTAGCATATATAGGAACTTGTATGACTGTACCGTTAGCATCTTTTGCCCTAAAGACATGTTGACGGTTAACTTCAATTGGCCACTCCACCAGCACTGGGACCTCCCCTTGTGTCGATTTATGCCCCTCTCCTTGCGTCACAGCCGTAACTGGAAGCCAGAGCCTGCCTGGTGCTTTGATGACCTGGGATTGTGTCGGGACTCCCGGCGGGACTAGGGGGGCACGGGGGTGAGAAAAAGGGGTGGAAGAGGGACCCGGCGGGCTACTCACCATATGGGTCCTGTCTACCGAGAGGGATAAGTAAGGTTGGGTATCGTCTGAACCCACAGAACTATTCTGGCTGAGGTGGTCCTGACTAGGAACTGACCCAGTGTCCAACCTATTCAAGGGGGATCTAAGGTAGGGAGGAGCAAGTGACCAATCATCTGCCGGTAGTCCCTGCTTGGGTCGGCCGGCGGAAGGGGGAGCTACATTGGGGGGCTTGTACGCACCTATGAACTCTAGGTCTCCTAACCCTAGGAGTTGCGTTGAGGTTGAGGGACGGACTAATGGGTCTGGCAACAAACCGGGGGTAACATTTACGGCCCGCGGCTGATACTCTTGTCCCGCAGGCTGGGAATGAACTGGTCTGTTTAGCACCGGGCCCGTAGGCGGCGGGTAGCCAATTATGCGGGTCGTTGCTGGCCCGGCGGAGGAGACTGCTGGAGAGGGAATGCCTACATTGATATGAGAGGGGGGCCTAGATACACTGTGAGGTGGTCCCAGTGCCCGAGTAGGGGCCTGACCCTGCTTAATGGCACACTGAATTATCACCTTCTGTAACAACTCCTTTAGCTGCACAGCCGTTAACCCCGTGGGAGTGGTTTATGTTGTTAGCCTATCTTGTTGGTCTGTCGGTATCAGAGTGTCAGCATGTTTGTGAATGGCAGCGTGTGTCCTAGGGTTGTTCACCAGTGTCTGACTGCTACTAGCCGTAGCCGGGTGGTGTGAACCGCAAGCTGGTGACTTCTGGTCACGCGGCGGAGGTGTTACCGGGTTCGTCGCATTCTGCGAACCTATATTCTTGGGGGCGGCCGTCAAGCCGAGCTGGTCCTCAGAAGGAGCCAGTAGTGTCGCGTGAGACTATATGGTCGTAACCGTATGTGATGTAAAAACACCCGGAGACTGAATAGAGGTATGAGCCATGTTGGCTTGCGGAGCCTGTTTGTTTGACAACACTAACTTGGAACCTTGGAGCCTAACGTGTACAGTTTGTCTAAGTCTAGTGGCAGTGTGAGAGGGGCCGGCGTCCGGCCCGAGGAGACCGGGGCTAACCCCCTGCGGCCCCGAGGCAGTCGCCTGACCTTCCAGCTGTGATCCTGTGAGATCTACTTGCGCAGAAGTAGGAGTTTCATTAGAAAGCAACACCCGTCGTGGTGGGCTCGAGAGCCGGTGGATCTTGTCAGGCAGATAGTCTGTGCTGTCCATGCGCCTCAAGTTGCCCGCCGGTGGAGCTGGGTGGGCAGGTTGGAGGCATTCCGATGACATCAAGCGGCTCCTCTTGGATGGGGGAGAGGAGCTCTGTGCAGATGTCGTGGAGGACATAGGGGACCCAATGGTCAACAAAGGTATAGGGGAGTTGTGTGACTGGTGAGCTATATGATCATCAAATGAGTACAATTGAACTTCCCTCAATAATTCTGGGTTATCACATGACAGTTCTTTGTTAGCTACTTGAGAAGCATAGGCCTTAAACTTAGTCTTAACGTCAATGAGAGTGAGTAAGCAAGACATATCTTGGGCCGCGAGCCATTCTTCGAACAGATTTGAACACACCGGACATGTACGAGAAGCCCACATAAAAGAGGTTCTGTTTAAACAATGAACACACCTGATACACCTGTTATGGGCTGGTATTGGTATCAAAAGACAGGCAGGGGTTGAGCAGACTGTAAACAAAGGAATGATGCAGAGACTCCTCTCCCCGGCGGGAACGACGTGGTAGCCGGCTGTCCTGAGTGTCCACCTGGAAAGAAAAATTTCCAGGAATCAATGCTCATAAGGATATACAGGGAGAGTCTCACCCATCCTAAACCCCCGGTGTAAGAAGAATAGGAGGCAACGGCCTCCTTCTTCTTGTTACCCCTAAGAGGGCGTGAATAGCCTCTTTCCATACCCCTGGGTAACATGAGAAGGGGATACCACTGAAACAGAGGGCCACCGTTATGACCTAGGTCGTAGAACAGTAAGCCCCCTGACGGTGGACCGCTCTGTGCTCCACAAAACACACAAGCAGCCGCTGATCCGTTTACCAACTGGGCCGCCGGCACGGCGGGGTAAACGCCATTGAAGTAAGCATGCTAGCTGATGACGAGACATAAGTGCAGTGTCCGCCGGGGTCTTTGATTCACTGAGCCGCCGGCACGGCGGAGTAAACGACCTTAATATTCCACGTCAAAACTGACCAGTCCTAGTGACCGGGGGACCCCTAACGGCGGGTATCGGTTTGTTCCGTAAACGAAAACACCACCCGCCGGAGGACTTGTTGCTCGTGCAGCCGCCGGAAGGCAGAGGCAAAGTCCGAGGGGCTCAAAAGCACCTTACCAACCAGATCTACATCGGAGTCTGCCGGATCTCAGAGGGACCAGGAACCAGGGGGCAGTGGCGCCGCCACACCCACCAACGCTAACCTGGCAAGGGAGATACGAGCCCGTGAACACGCCGGCAAGGCGGACCGACCAAACGGCTACAAACCCTAGGCCGGCGGGCAAAGAAGGGAGGGGGGACTCGGAGCAAGGCACAGCCACGAGGAACCCGACCCAACACTCATGCACTCCCACGCGTGGAACACGTTGCAGGACTCCCGGAAAGTGGCACACTAACCAACAGGGAGACCACAACACACAGGGGACATAATAAATAACAATAACAGTAAAAATAAAAGACCCCCCAACACTAGATAACCTACAGGCTTATCCGGAAAAAACATTACAGACTACACGAAAAACACTGAACAGTGCCAAAACGGCGAAGAGAAAAGCCCCCAAGAGGGGCCTCTCCACAGGCTCAAACGCCGGAGGACGCCACAACCACGTGTGACAATCCTATCCCTGGCGCGTCTGCAACAAAGACAGGATCCCTAGACCCCCAAACTGTACAAAGGAAAAGCAAGAAACTTAAAGGAAAGCCTCCTAACTAAGGTAAAAGCATAAACTAAGGCGCATAGCAACAGACAAAAAACACCACGTGTGGTGGAAACATTGAACACAAGGAGTAAGCACCTAAACGTACCCTAATTTAACACTACCTGTGGGCCAACAATAACACAACCCGTGCTAGCTAGTGTAAACCCTGCTCACTATCTCCCAGATACATACAAATGAGAAAAGACTCACTAGAGGAGAGCGAGCGTCAAATGAAACTGGAGCGCGGGGGCACAAGTGTTGACGGTAGGCCTGCGAGGAAGAGAAGGACGAATTGTTGCGCTTGGCGAGAGGCGGTAAGAAGCCACAACGCAAGAAAATCCACCGAATGTGGGAAGCTTGTGAATAACAGTGTTAAAGTGGAAATTCTTTTTCCGTTTTTGTTCTTTTATTTTTTACGAAGTTTTTTCGTAGTGGGTACCCGATCTGTGACGACACCAGAAGAGAAGTAGCATTGCACTTATGAAGATGACTCCTATTCTTCCTTGTGGCGGTTGATTCAAACGACTGACGTGGATGTTGAATGGAGACTATTATACTAATAGGCAACATCGTCAAAGATGAAGGGGCCACTATTAAATATATATATATATATATATATATATATATATATATATAGTTGACCTGTTCTGATACTCTTACCCATATGTTCGAACACCTTACACTGGAATGATCGTGAATAACATCCAACATACCTCACAGGGCAGGGAGGACAATCACATTGATATACGATGTTCGAACATAATAATTATGGAGTTAGGAAGAGCATCTTGAATTTTGAAAAATAATTTGACTTTAAATTCATTAACAATGATCCGAAAATCAATCCCAGGGAATCCAGTACACAGTCTTGTTCAGCTGTTTTCTAAGTTCATCACTATGTTTACCGTAAAATGGCATTTATATATATATTTGTTTAATTTAGGAACGTTATACATAATAGGTTTAATTAAGAATTTAGAGGAAAGAAAAAACTTCAGTACTTTATTGTACAATATCAAGCAGTAGCTATTACTTTGAAAATAATTAGCAAGTGTTTTGAACACTACGTCTAGAAGAGTATAAGTAGAACAAATGTTGTATGATCTATTTAAAATAGTTTTGATGGAGTTTACTTTATATATTGTCTCGCAGAAACTAAACCACCTAAGTCCTAAATTCGAATAAGTGGGCTTTCGGTAAACATCAGTTATTATTCCTTGACTAGATTTGGTGACCAAAATATCTAAGAAAGGCAAAGAATTATCCTTTTCAATTTCATGCGTGAATTCTATATTCTGGTGTTGATTATCAAGATAATTTAAGAATTTAGGCATATGAAGCTACCTAACAGCTATGTCATGGCGACTTTTGACGTAAAATCACTATTTATAAATGTGCCCACCCACTTCGGAATCCTGCTTGTTCTCTTGACTGTTATTAATCTTGTTTCCAGGCTATCCGGTTCGTGATGTTTTTGTTAAAGGTTTATGCAAACCAGAAAGTAAACTAATTGATCGATAGTTTTTCAGGTCTAAAATATATTTTTTGTTTTCCAGTCTTTCGGAGCCTTTCGACATTGCAGGCATTCTGTGTATAGTTTGGCTAATTTATTAATTGCAACATCGCCTGCATCTTTGATTTGGTGAATAGTTAGATTGTCTTCACCACCAATCTTTGCATCTCATAAGGGGGAAGGGTTTAATTTTTGGTCGATCTAACTATAGATTAATTATTTTAATAGTTTCCTCCCTAGACTTCCATCAAGCTTAAACAAAACATCTCCAAGTTCCCTTTTCTAGATAAATTTGAATTTTTTTCGTTAGAAAAATTTCCCGGCCTATCGCTCACCAGGAAATAGTCGACACCTAAATGGCACGAGATGTCTTAGTATTGACAACAAAATTGGTCGAAAGGACATAAAATCGCCATACTAATGGGCCGAACATCATATAATCTCAAAACTAATGGGGCTAAATATGAGGGAGAAGTGAAGCCAGAAAAACCTACCATACATCCGTTAAAGCTGTCCTAACTTCTCCTATTGTTATCGCAGTTACTGGTACATGAATGTTTGCATGGTCCTCAATAATGGGTTCGGGTCTGTCCTCAATGTTACATAGCTTACTATAATGTTTTTTCATCTACTCTGACTATTTGATCTTTGTTGTTAGTTACTTTACCATTTGGGTTTCTTAGACGGACTATTGACTTTTCCCTGTACCAAGCCATCTCTTAGTTGCTTCCATACTTCCATCTTTTCTTAAAGTCTCTTTAGTTTTGGCCATATTTATTTTCCATCTATCTTCATTTTGTTTCGAATATTGATGGCCAGAAGTGGGTTATCAAGACCATCCAAAACCTTACTAATGGCCTTAAGGTTTGATCAAGATTGATACTGATTATTCAAGTTGGTCGCCTTAGGTCTTAACCCTTACAGTACCAGGGACGTCTTTTACATTTGACTTCATCTACATTTAGACAATTTTATGAAGCTAAGGAAGGATATATGATAGCTAAAAGTATGAATAGAGATAGTACATAGCCTTTTCATGGGTAAATGTCCTTCCTAAACAGAATATCATCATCTAATAGTTGCCAGATTATAATGAAAAGGACGTCACTGGTACAGTACCAGTAAATGAGTAAATACATCTATATGGATCGCCCAGATAAACATCCGAACCTCGTTCCAAATAATTAGCAACGTATGTTGGACAAACTGTAAGCAACTGGACTCTCGCTTATTGCTATACTTATGGGTATGTATGTATGTATGTATGTTTTTTTTTTTTTTTCCATGTGGACTAGGGAGACAAAAGGCAAAACTGTTTGTGACGAGTGCCTCCCCGAGAGTTGAAAGAGTGACAGGGTCAAAATCAAGGAATGTTCGAGCCAAAATGTCTGGACACACGAATTTTGAAGCAATTTAAGTCATAGGATGAGGGCAAGATGGATTCAGGGAGAGAGTTTCAGAGGTCAGCTGATTTATTAGCTTTTTCTATTAACCCCTACTGTGCCGGTGACATATTTTTAATTTCATTGTAGCTATATTTATACGATTTTGTGCAGTTTGAGAAGGATCTGTGGTAGTGAAAAGTGAATACCAGCGATGTTTGCTATATTTTATTCAAGCTATATTTAGACGATATTATGCAACTTAGGAAGGATCTGTGGTATGTATAAATGGTTGGTCGTCGAGATAGTTTGAAGCCTTATTATTAATAGAGGTCCTTCCTAAGCTGAATAAAATTGTCTAAATATAGATACAAGATAATACACGTCGCTGGTACTCAAGGGGTTAAACTGCCTAACATCATCTAATAGTAGCCAGCATATAGTTAAAAAGATGGCACCGGCACTGAAAGGGTTAATGCAGCACATCTAATGTCCATGAGGGTGAATTAAGGGAGCCCACCTCGCTTTTTTTTTCTCTTTCTCTCCCTCTCTATTTGGCTTGTATCCATTCGGCCCGATTTAGCCTACTGTTTTAAGACGTTTACCCCCATCCAGGTGTCAATATTTTCCTGGTGAGCGGTAGCGAGCCAGCATATATATATTTTTGTTTTGACAGCAAGCTAAATTTGTACATTTTTTGATAGAAAAATGTCTCCGGTGAAGCCGGATTTCTCCTTACAATGCTGGCTCGCTATCGCTGGCCAGGAAGAAATCGACACCTGGATGGGGATAAACGTCTTAAAACAGTTGGCTGAATGGGGCCGAATGGATACAAGCCAGGGAAAGAGGGGGAAGGAGAGAAAGATAAAACAAAGTCTGTGACCCCCCCCCCCGTAAATATTAGTTAATTAGACACGAGAATGAAGCCTTTCCCATTCTCTAATCTTCTCCCCCAGCTCTTTCGCGTCTTAATTCAATTGTTTGCTTTATTATAGTGTATGTTGCATGTGGAACATATGGGAAGCGAGAGAATGACTAAGAGAGTGTACGAGAGTGAGGTGGAATGTCAGAGAGGGAGAGTAAACCCAAGGAGAGGTGGAAGGATGGAGTGAGGAAGTATATGGATGAAGGCGGTGCTGGTTAGGAGGAGGGATCTCGACTGACAGGGGACAGAGGTGCATGGGGGCGGTTCGTTCGTGGCCGCCCCTTCGGGGATCACGGCATCAGGCAATAGATAGATATAGATAATTATTAACACTTACACTGCGGGCATATTTCTGCTATATTAGGGCTCGTTCAGGCACTCCTGAATTATTAAGCAAGTGTCTGAATGTAATTAAATGTATTCAGCCAAAAACTAAAAGAAAATAGCTTCAAAATGACACCCGAACGAGCTTTCTACCTCGCGGGGTTCATCCGCAGCGATACCATAGACATCGGCAAATATTTGCTAATAATGAGCGAATGTTGCGCTTCATTTGCCATTGGCAGTACTGCATTGGTCTCGCGAGATATGGGGTGAGAATCTCAGTGCCCCGGCTGCCTGGCTGAAGAGCGGACGGGGGCCAGCCGCGCTCTCGATCACTTGCACTCGTCTCCACAGGCTTTAAGAGCCTATAAATTGCCATGGCATTCCAGAACGTTCCCCGCAGCCAGTGGGTTAATATTATTATCATTATCATTATTTTTTATCATTATTAGATATTATTATTCTTTTTATTATTAGTAGTATTGATAATATAATTAACCAGTTCAGTACCGGTGATGTCATTTATATTTGATTTCAGCAACATTTAGACGATTTTATGAAGCTTGGGAATAATATGTGGTAGCTAAATGGATTAATTGAGATAGTCTGTAGCATTTTAATGTGTACATGTCCGTCCTAGGCTGAATAAAATCATATAACTGTTGCCAGAACATAATGAAAAAGACGTAGTTGGTACTGAATGGGTTAACCCCTTCTGTACCGGCAACGTATTTTTTACTTTATTCCGCCTTGCAACACAATCCCACCCGTACTCTGTGCAACTCTCCAACCCAAGAGTGAAACGCTATTCTCAGACTTTCTTCTATTCAACGGCTGAGCTCTGGAACTCTCCCAGAATCAGTCTATCCCTCTTCCTATGACTTAAATTGCTTCAAACTCCGTGTGTCCAGGTATTTTAGCTCTAACGTCCCTTCATTTCGGCCCCGTCACTCTTTGAAATCTGGGGGAGGCACTCGTTATGTTATGCCTTTTGTCTCCCTCATTCACATTGAAAAAAAAAAAAAAAAAAAAAAAAGCTGGGGTTGGCCGACTCAAGACAAGAGCCCAAACAGGGGCAACACTAGACATAAAAAATATATATAAACACATATATAAACACATATATAAACAAATATAAATAACAAATCCACACACATCTAGGTCACCCAGGAGAAGACCCAGTGACCTAGACCCATTTGGAGTCTCCAGCAAAAGATTCCCAGGTCTCAAACCACATGAGGAGGTTCCAGACATGACCCTTCATATATACACCGGCTCCCCGGGCCAGGCGCCTGACGGACATATATAGTTCAACTCCCAACGATATAGAATATATCACAATAAATATACTCTAATATATAATTAATATGGACTTCTGGCATATTCATGGAATACACTTTTCTCATTCAACATTCGTATTATGCATTGCAATATAATAGGAAGTAGATACACAAATTTTAATTTCATATTTATGTTAAAAACTTTCAAGAACTAAGTGTTCAATTGATGCAATAAGACATCTGTAATATTAAAAAAACATAAAATAATGCACATTTAAAAATAAGATGGGATTACAAAGTGCCCTCGTCTGTAAAACCTATTCCTAATAACTAAATTGAAACCATGAACAGTTTAAACTTAACAATTATTTGGTGCCACATATAATATCAAATTAGTATTTTGCATCATAATGCAGGCAATGTGGTCCAGAAGTACAAGCGCTCAGAGACTCAGCCACCAACTGTCTTCTCTTGGTTAAGGAGAGATGCACCTGAAAAATATAGAAGTTTTAGATAGGTTATCACTAATTACATCTAATGATCAGAAGTGCTATCAAAGGAGGGGGTCCAGATGTTGGTTTTTTCGATACTAAGCTTGTTACGACGGCACTACGAAATAAACAAGGGCACTTAAGAATGGACTAGATGATAGGCTATATCTGCAACAACGGTACGCTAATTCCAAACCCTCGAACTATTACGCCGGTGAACAAAACACTTAAACCCTCCAGAGTTAATCTCGTGGATAACGGGGTATCAATTAACTGGGTTTTAGTGCACTTCTACAAAGGCTTGCCGATGACGGCAAAGCCTACTCACAAAAGGAGTACTTTACGTTAATAAAATGCTCTTAAGTAATAACAATGCTTGAATAAACTATAATAAGATTTAATAAAGGAGTATATGCTTACGTTAACTTTAGTGTGAGTCTGTACTCAACACTAAACTCTACAATGCTCTATGAAAGCACTGGAAGTCTAGTCCTACAGCAATCAGGTATAGAATCTTCTGAAAACGTCTGATGCTCTAAAATGCTCGTTAATACAGAAGAGAAATAAATGCAGGGGCAGGACACCAAAGCGTGTATCTTAAATACACCAAAAAGTAGGATACATATATATAACAGGGGAGTGCAACAACTCTGTGACAGCACTAATAATCGCCACTCAAAACAGTACTTCCTTAGCCAACGTAACAGCCAAACTGGGTTGTGCACTATGCATCAACGTAGGCTAAAATAAGGCGTGAATAATTCCTAAAGCATACACAATGAAAGATAATAAACACAATGCTGTCTTTCTCACTAATAAAGTCTAGCAGTGGCATAAAAGGTACTAGGAAACTAGGCAGAGCGCAAGCATGCTCGTAGCCTACTGTCTCCCCTTGAACAGATTTCCCTTAGGTTACGTTATGTGACTTGGAGGCTCTCTTGGTAAGTCCAGATCTCAAGTATCTGGTCTTACCCTGGCGCTCCACAAAGGTCAACACAATGAGGTAGCAAGTATGCAGGTGAGAGTAGGCAAAAGCCCTTCACTTGTATACTGCTACACTCGCAAAGGAAAATATGCACCAGGGTTACAGGCTAGCTAGCTTCGTCGATGATGTACAGGCTCTGACTTGCCACATACATAACTCAGACAACGACCAAAGATACCTTCCACTGTCTAGCATTAAATAATGGGAAAGAACAGCTCAATAATTAGAAGCACCCCAACACTAGGCTACCATATGACTATGACTCTACTAATCCCTAAAACTAGTGCAAACATAAATGTGAGAGCTGGTGCTGGTAATACGACTGGCTGACTATGGAAGTCGTACGCAGAACCAGAAGGGATAAGTAATTGAATAAAGATGGAATATGAAAAAGAAGAAGTTCTGAGAGAGAAACCATAGTATAGAGGGTTATATGGGGGGGGACAGATTGCAAAGGACATGTAGGACCAAGCACGCCACGCCAAGCTCTGCAGGAGACACGCGGCGAGGACCCCCCCAGTACCAACACTAGGACAGCGGCACCCAATCACAGACCACTAAGTCATGAAAAGCAAGCGTCCTAGGACGCGCCAGGCCCGCCAGCCAATCAAGGACGTGGGAAAGCCCGCGCGAGCGTGGGAAAACTCCTCCGAGCGAGGGAGGCAGCACATACATACACACGCACATATTACCACCTCGCTGCCTACCTTGCTCTTTCTCCTTTAACTTCACACAATGCATCTTAGATTCTATGAATAATATAAAATACTTCCAAGTGTCACAGAATAGAATAAAGACCACCACTGATCTGTCTGTGACAACATGAACTCTATACAAGAAAGAACATCGTTCTAAGATTATTGTAGCCCATTTCACTGCCCTGGCGAGCGCTAGCGAGTTACGAGCGCATTCTGGCAAGCTGGCCAGCGTAACAAGCAGGTTACTTATTCCACTCAAACTCTACATTTAGAATTGCGTTCCATTCTGTTGATATCATCCGCTTTGACAGGGCACGTTTCTGAGGCATATGACATTGCGCTTCTAACTCAAAGCATACACCTTTCGCTTCAAGGGGGTCTTCTCATGATTAGTGGCAAATTTTCTTTAAATTTCCCCAGCCGGATCCTATTCTAGAGATAGTGGCGGTTTCAGCGCCATCACCGGCAGAGATGGTATCACCCAAGTAGCAAAACTTGTCCACCATCTCCATTGCCTCATTGCCAAAGTTAACACTCAAAGTCCACCCAAGGAAGGATTCACTCGCTATTTAATGGGCATATTTTTTGGAGAATAATTTATAATAGGTTTTAATAACTAATATCTAAATTAAGATGAAACAGAAAAAAATAAGGGAAGACAAAGTATAGAAATAGGAAGGGATATTGATTAAACATGTGCTAATCAAGGACAAAATAAGCTTGAAGGGATCATTTATGTGAGCAATTCTATGAAGCTATTTTGGTTGGAAGGGTTAGAGATCTGGAAAGTACAGCTGTATCATGAGTGCCTGATCAGTATAATGGAAGCAAACCACAATGAACGGTGAACACCTGAGGGAAGTGCCCCCTAGTGAGGGAGACGGTGTAGGAGAATTAGATAATATTGTGCATGTCCTCTTTAGTTATAACTGGAAAACTAGAAGATATACTGTGATCGACTAATGAGAAACAAGATCTACAATATCTTTGGAGATTTGTCCAGAATACCTTGAAAAGGGGTAGATTAATAAAAGAGAATGTAAGTTGTAGATGCAAGATAGTGCAATTGTTTTTTAATAACATTTATTTATTTACTTTTTACCACCATGCACTCCCTGCGGAATAGCTGGGATAGGGTAGGTGCCCTGATGGCCAGGGACTTCATTGAACTGTTGCCACATATTGCTAGACTGCACCGTTCACCAACAACGCTGGCGTCTGCCATTAACACAATGGCTGGCCGAAACTAACCATCAATCTCACAGTTTGCAGGCGAGTGCTCTACCAACCGCGCTTCGACCTGTGGCACAATTGATTTTTTTTTTTTTTTTTTAAGAGACAATGAACGGAGGAAGGGAAAACACAGATAAAACAAAAAGGTCCATGTGCCTAAAGGCATCCTCCATTCATAAAATGTTTGTAACAACTGGATTTAAACATTTGTAGATTGTAAGTTTGTGGAAAGCAATTCGAGGGAAGTGAATTCCAAAGAGTAGTAGCTCTGGGGATAAATGAATTCTGATAAGCAGAAGTTCTGCATTGTGAAGGAGAAAGTGTAAATTCATGGGCGCTCTCAGCTGCCCTAGTTCTACGGGGAAAGATGTGGAGAGGCGGCACAATTGAAGCAAGTTCCTCGGAACAATTGCTGTGAAAATATCTGTAGAATAATGCAAGGGATGCAACGTTTCTTCGTATGGATAATGTAAGAAGGTCCTGTGTGATTGCAGGGTTATTGATTAATCTAATAGCTTTATTTTGAATTTTGTCCAACTGCCTCAATGCAACCACTCCACTTCCATCCCACAGAGGTGAACAGTAATCCATCTGAGAACGCACATGACTTTTATATATTACGGCCAACTGCTCGTCAGTGAAGAATTCTCGAACTATGTACAGGAGTCCCAGTTTTTTAGAGGCATTCTTAGCAATGCTTCTAACATAATGTGTCCAGCTCAAGTTAGTAGTTAATGTTACACCGAGAATGTCAATACTAGGGAGGCCTGCATTGAGAATTGAACACGACAGATGGCACCAGAGGAAGGGGTTGAGATGGCCGAAGGGAGGAACAGACGTCAAGAAAGAAGTAAACTATGGAACCCGAGTAGTACTGTAGATATACTTTGCTGAAGTTGGTAACAGATGGTGTTGAGCAAAGTACACTGACTCCTTAGTCTCTAGACCACTTGCACGAATTCGTGGACCCCTTATGTTTATCTTTATGCAATTATAACTATCTGGATTGAATTTTAGATAGAACTTGCATTTCAATATATAGTATATAGTTTTGTAGTTGATGTACTATAAATTGAAGTCATAAATTCGTTACCAGATACTTCCATAAATAGAAATAGGTGCAGACCACGATTATTTATAAGTGATCTGGAAACTATGGTTTCACAGTGTACATGAGCATATGGTGCATCTTTATATAACTATGCCATATCAATGCTTTGGTGCACAGAGCCCTTCCCAGTAGCGGAGCATTGCTACTTCAGATTCATACTGAATACCCGATAACTTTTATAGAAACCTTTTTGGGACACGCTTCAATTGGAGAAATATTATATGGTAACATAGCATTAGTAAGGGTTATTACCCACTATAGTCTGTTCGCTGTAAGTAGGCGAGAAATCAGGACATCTAACCTCTATAGCTCACAAACGACTAGAGTAATCGAGCTAATATTTCTACCACTTGGGGAGAGTCAGTCAAGGAATAGATGTATACATTTACAGCCAATTTGCTGTAGCCCTTTTAGAGTTACAGAAGATAGGTCATGATTTATCGCCTACTTACAGCGACTAGGCTATACCTAAGAGCATAATTGGTATAGTGAAGATACACACTTTAAGAACCCTGCAGGATGTCCCAAGTATCAACAATTGGTACATTGAAATGTGAAATTCTTTAAGGGGGCTCACCTCGATTATTTTCTTTCTCATCCTCTCTTTGGCTTGTATCCATTCGACCCCATTCAGCCTACTGTGTTAAGACGTTTACTCCCATAAAGGTGTCAATATTTTCTTGGCGAGCAGTAGCGAGACAGCATATACATATTTTTGTTTTGACACCAAGCTAAATTTGTAAATTTTTCGACAGAAAAATTTCTCCAGCGAAGCCGGATTTCTCCATACAATGCTGGCTCGCTATCGCTCGCCAGGAAGAAATCGACACCTGGATGGGGATAAACGTCTTTAAACATTTGGCTGAATGGCGCTGAATGGATACAAGCCAGAGAACGAGAGAAAAGGAGAGAAAGAGAAAAACAGCAGGTGACTCCCCTTAAGAAGACTTGATTACAACATTCATGATGGAATTAAGACCTTCCAGTACAACCTGTATAATGCATGCAGCAGAATGTCCTTTCATCATATACAGGTTAACCCTTAGAGTACCAGCAACGTGTTATATTTTATTCTAGCTACTGTATATTTAGACAATATTATGCAGCTTACGAAGGATCTGTTGTAGGTAAAAGGGTTGGTTAAGGTAATATGAAGCCCTATTACTGCTAGAGGTCCTTCCTAAGCTGAATAACAAACCTGAAAGAATTCTATAGTTATATCAGAAAGAAAAAAGTAGTTACTTCAACTGTTGGACCGTTAGTCGATGAAAATGGAGAATACACCAAAGACGAAGTACAAATGAGTAATGCCCTCAATACCTTCTTTGCATCAGTTTTTACAACAGAAGACCTCAGTGATATCCCTACACCATCGCCGATTCAGATTGATAATTCAGATGTTCTAAGCAATATCACCGTTACAGAGAGAGAAGTATTGAATTGTTTAGATAAACTCAAGGTAAACAAAACGCCTGGACCTGATACAATCTCGCCTAGAGTTCTAAAGGAAGCTAAGGATGAGCTCTCCAAACCACTGACATTACTATTCAATAAATCCTTGCAGTCTGGAACTATGCCTGATCAGTGGAAGATAGCCAACGTAACACCGATATTCCAAAAAGGCAGCAAATCCCTACCCAGTAACTATCGTCCAATTAGCTTAACCTCAGTTGTATGTAAAATGCTAGAAACGGTCATACGAGACAGACTCGTAAATCACTTAGAGGAAAATAACATACTTAAAGATACTCAACACGGCTTTCGTAAAAAAACGTTCCTGTTTAACAAACCTCTTAGACTTCTTCCACGATATCCTCAACCTCTACGATGAGAGTAAAGCTGTAGATGTTATATACCTTGATTTTCAAAAGGCCTTTGACAAAGTTCCCCACAAACGTTTACTGCTAAAACTAAAAGCGCATGGAATACAAGACGGTGTGTTGAAATGGATAGAAAATTGGCTCAGCGACAGAAAGCAAAGAGTAGTCATAAACGGTAAGGCATCTAAATGGACCAATGTAAGTAGCGGGGGTACCCCAGGGATCGGTACTAGGACCAATTCTCTTTCTAATTTACATCAACGACATAGATGAGGGTCTCACCTGTACAACCTCAAAATTTGCTGACGATACAAAAATTGCAAATAGCGTACTCTCAAAAGATCAAGTTGACGATATGCAACACAATCTAGATAAATTGTCACATTGGGCCCAAATTTGGCAAATGAGTTTCAATGCGGATAAATGTAAAGTACTACATATCGGATACCTAAATGAGAAGCAAACTATTCGATGAATGGCACTCAGCTTAAGAATGTAAACAGAGAAACCGATCTGGGAGTAACAATATCGAGTAACCTAAAACCGAGTCAACAATGTTCAGAAGTTGTTAAGAAGGCAAACAAAATACTTGGCTTTATAGGCAGATCATTTGAGCATAAATCCAAAGACGTAATCCTAACCCTTTACAATTCCTTAGTCCGCCCTCTTCTGGAATACTGCGTTCAATGCTGGTGCCCTTATTACCAAAAAGACATAAACAAGCTAGAACGAGTTCAACGTAGAGTTACCAAAATGATACCTAGCCTAAAGAACAAACCATACGAAGAGCGTCTTAGAGAATTAAATCGATTTCCTTTAACCCAGCGCAGATTAAGAGGTTAACCCATAACTAGCGGCGCGCAACATAAGTCGAGTTAAATAAAGCTGGACTATGTGGCGGCGCTCGACATAACTCGAGTGGCAATTTCAGCACGTAATGTGGCTGAGAGAGAGAGACAAGTGGTGGCAGGAGACTAGCAAGCGTATGACTGCTCCAGACCACCGCGGCGAACCTACTGACACAAATCTCAGCTCCCTCCTCCCTCTCTCACTCGCTACATACTCAATTATGTACCGAAAGTACCGAATTACCTGCTTTTTGCACTCGCGTTGCCTTATTGCAAGAAACTATCCATCATACAAGGATCGCTATGTTCATTCGAAAGAGTTTATGCCCTTTTAGGGATAGGTACTTGTTTACGTTCTGGGTTTATTTAGATGAAATGATCACGTAAACAGCTCTATTTTGGCTAAAAACACCCCGCTGGGCGGTACACATAAATAAACCGCATAGGCCGCTCGTAACGTGTTAATTCAAGTGTTCAAAATCATCAAAGGCATCGACAATATGAACTGTAGTAAGTACTTCACTATCGATCAATCTAATTACACGCGGGGAAACGGTTGCAAAATTATTGGTAAATCTTTTAACTCACACGAATCAAGTAATTTCTTCTTCAATCGAGTTGTCATCTTGTGGAATGGGCTTCCCCGAGACGTTATAGACTGCAGCACCGTTGATTAATTTAAATTCCGCCTAGACAAATATCTCGCATCAAACCCGCGACTGACTGCGTTTGTAAATGAATAACTTTATTTTATCCTCCCCTCAGTTACTAACCAATATGTACCCTACTAACTTCCTAGTCCTGCCACGTTAGTGGCAGGGCAGTAGTTCCCTTTCCAATGTTCCCTTACCCACTCTAAACCACTGTTTGGACACTTGATCCTCAGTGTTTTGGAGGACAAGCAGCCTAGAAGGGTCACTAGAACTGTTATTGCTTGATTTCCTTTGTACTCCTTTGTACTCCTTTTGAATACAATCGTCAAATTGTTGCCAGAATATGATGACAAGGACGTCCCTGGTACTGTGTGGGTCAAATAGAGCAACACAGATAAGAACAATAACAGATAAGCTTCTCTGTCATTGTGGAGGAATTCAATAACCTGAACTTGCCCACCTGATTGCACAGTAATGTGGCAAGAGTTGTCTGAATAAGAATAGAAAGAGACATCTTTGACAACTTTGTCAATAATGATTCGATGAAGGAGCAAGTCGCCTCAGTCTAAAATGCGAAGGCGGGTGACAAATTATAATGCTTGAGTTGGGATAAATCAAAGGTCCAGTAGGAGGAAGATGGGAAAACTGAGAAAGGAATAGATAGGATGAATGAGAAATAAAAGGTGGACAAATTTAAGAGTAATTCTAAGCGGCAGGAAGCAGAGGGATTAGTTGGTGTAAATATGGAATTGGAATAGAAAATCAAGAACTATACAGTCACTGCATATTGGTTGATTGGATCCATACGGGTTTCCTCGTTAACACAGCAATGTGAAAAGAATGAATGGCGACAGTATGCTAGAAATGCATATTGAAGTTAAGGGAGCTCAGACGGTATTGTGCGGCATAATTTACTGGTCGGCTCAATGGTTTAACACCTTAAGAGCGGGCTAGGCGGTCTATTTGACCGTACCGCCCAGCATTTTTTTTTTTTTACCATAAATAGGGTTGTTTCCGTGC